>JARWIR010000006.1:50781584-51334559 GCA_029959085.1 Nemophila menziesii | reverse complement strand
GGACAAATATCTTTCTTTAGTTTTATACAGCAAGAAACTACAACCCGAGAAATATATATAGCGAAAATTTCCGTTAAAGATAAAGAAAAAGAAGAAGAATATATATTTTCTGGGTAAGAAATAAGATATTGAACGCTTATGGTTATATTTCGTAGTTAATTATGATTTATGTATGAAATATAATTTGTATTATGTTAGATATTAATCTGGTATTTTATTGAATATGTGATTTCATTTCAAAATTTTGTTAGTCAAATTACCTAAAACTTAGAACTATAATATTTATATTTGTTATGTACATTCACAGATCAATTATGATCGATGATATTAATCAAAATTATTTTTTTAATTTGTTTTTACATATAAATAAGATGAATAAAATTATTGTTTAAAATTTAATTATTTATATGGGTTTATTATGAATATCCTAAAATCCAACAAAAAAATTAAAAAATTATTTTTATCCTAGCTAGCTTTTTAGGCTCTATTTTTAAGTCTAATTTTTTTTGGGTTCGTATATTTTGTGCTTTAGTTCAAGTAACTGATCCATATAAGTGTTTATATATATATATATCGATTGAGGATTTACATCCATTCAAATTATGCCAAGTCATGGGTGTTATTTGAATGGTATGAATTTAGGTGGTATATATCATGATTTTATATTTTAAATGTATATTACTACTATATGTTTTCTATTAATTTATTTAAAAAAGAAAAAATTGTAAATTCAAGTGCAATCATACAAAATAAATTAGATACTTATTTATTTACTTTTATTCTGTAACAGAATACGTATTTGGTGAAAAACTTCATTAATATGACAAGGTCGATGACCATAACATTTCAATAAAGTAAGTTGGCTTAACATTTACTGAAATATATATATATATATATATATATATATATATATATATATATATATATATATATATATATATATATATATATATATAATTTGTCATATAACTTTCATATCTTATAACAAACCTTTTCTTAAGCAATGCCCGATCACCGGTCAGTCTTTTGTTATGAGATGTTCATATATATCTATCATTTCAAAACTACTTAAAAGTGATTGACGTGCGCACCTTTGGTCCCTTTGTTATGCATAAGATTCATACAGACCCATCATTTGCGGAATAAGCAAATATAACACCTCTTACTTTTTGATATTATAATGGAATATTTAGTATTTTTTGAAACATGTGGGTATATATTTGGCTTTTCCCATAACAGTGTTAGTGAACAATGGATCAACAATGATATGTACCCTTCTGGAAACCATAGATAAATAGTATATGCTTAATGACACGGTCCGAATTCAATCTATTTTTTGATGCATTTAGTTAATCCTTTGTTCAAGATACATAAGACGATACTGTAAAAAACCAGAGTTGTTATGAACTATGCAAATTTTTTATGGAAACACTGTGAAAGAACTAAGATGTGATGGAAAATACTCAAAATTAAACGCGGGCTTGATATGTTCTAATTATGAGGTCTATTGTTGAGTAAATATTAAGGTGAATAAAATTTTGTAGCAAACTATGAATGTGGAGACATAAGTTGAAGTTTGACCAATAATAATTGTGAACTGAAGAATTTGGTGGCAAGTTTTACTTTAGTTTTGTTATTGAATATCGATATAAGTATAACTTTATTTATTTTCTGCAATTTGGAGTATGTGTGTACCCAAATGAACATACAAGAAGTATGGAAAATTGTTTAGATGCAGGGTTTAGGTGCACTATTTGTTGTTTGTGAGTGGTGCATGAACAAATTTTTTTGTAATTATGACGATTATCTTTCTCGCTCTGACGTTAATGGAATTTTAGGTATAACAAGGCTAAAGATTTTATTGAGCGTGCTAGAAAAAATATGAAGAAACTTAAAGGACCAATCTGAGCAACAGAAAAAGGCCATATTAGAAGACAACTAGAAAAGACAAGGTTGTCGACTAAAAGTCATATGTGGTTGGGATGACCCCTAACCATAACTTAATTTAATCTATATAAATCTGGAATTTTTCCCTTATTGCATTTCATATAAAAGCGAGAAAACCTATCCATTAATTTTTATAGCTTTGTGCGTACCAAATTATAAGAAATTGTTGATTTGATACCCCCAAAGTGTTTTACTGATAAATTTCCTTGTTTAATGCATTGTTTGTAGCTTCTTCATCTTCAAAGACCAGTGACCATGAGTGGTATTTTTTCTGTCCAGTCCACAGTCAGTACAAGCGTGCACCTGGTCAAACTCAATAAGAGATAACCATTAAAGATAGTGAGGTTCTATATCATGATTGGACTATCGGGATGATGAAGAAACTTGTCTTCCACACTGGGCGAGTACCCAAGGGCAAGATAACAGAGTGGGTGAGTGGGTGATGCAAGAGTATAGGCTCACCGAAGAAGAATTGAAGTAGAGGAATATATGTTTTTAGGCCTCAAATTCTGAAATAATAATTTTAAAGGTCCAGTTAGATGTTATGTTTTTTAAAGGCCTGTTTAGATGTTATGTTTTTTAAAGGTCTGGTTAAGTTTTTTCAAGTTCCTGGTTACATTTTTTGGGGTATATATCCACTATTTTAATTTTTTGGAGGTACATACCTACTATTTTAATTTTTTTTAATTACATTATAAGTCCTTGTTGAAAATTTATGGTTCTAATTTTCTTAGGCGTGACTTTTTGTGGCCCGTTAATGGTAGTTACCCCCTGAAAATAGTTTGCTTGAGCGGAATATCCCCTGACAATACAAAACAGTGGGTATATACCCACTGAAGATGAAAAAAAAGGGTATGTTACTGAGGTGGACAATGGCCAGATCTAGCAAGATCTGGTCCATGACTTAGTAGGACGGAAGTTTTCTGATATAGTAGGGCAGTGGTTTTTTGGTGCTTTGCTGGGAACGAACGGGAGCAGAGAGAAAGAGGGGGAGGTGGTGTACATGGTGAAGATGGTGAGATCTTGACGAATGACTTCAAATTTCTGGTGGTGAAGATGGAGGTAGGAAGGTGAGAAGATGGGTGGCGTTTTTTAACTTCACGGCAAAATCTTGTACAGACAAGTGGAAGAAATATACAAAAATTATGTTGTGTTGATCAACAAGACAATCAACAAAACGTGTGCTATAATTTATAATCATAAGGTATCTTTGTTTTTTTTAGTATATGGGGTTTCTTTTTCTAGTATAAGGGGTTTGGATTCTAAAGAAATGTTCTTTTAGGGGTATTTGATAAAAATTATCTAATAAAAGTACCTAATTATTAAATTAAATTTTTAATTATTTATTAAATAAAAAATTCTTAATAAAGCAATTATTTATAGAAAAACATCCTTTTTATATTTTTTATATCTTTATTACCCTGATTATTAAATATATTATTTTATTTTTAATACAATATTTATTTTTAAATATTAAACAAATACCACCACCACTATAGCCACCACCACAACCACCACCACCACCACCACCTACTACTAGTTCCATCACACACGCGCGTCCGTGAAATTTTTTTAAAATCGTCATAACTAATTCTAAAAAAAATCAGAAAAATTAAAAATTTGCATTTTTAGATAAAGCAAATTAATATTTACGTCTATGATTTTTTTTGATTTTTTTGTTTTATTTAATTGTTTTTTTACACGGATTTTCATGTTTAAAACATGAAATTTACTGTTTGGAATAGTGATTTTTTTTCCGCAAACACGGATTTTCATGTTCAAAACATGAAATTCCGTGTCTGCGAAAAAAATTCAAAAAAAATCAAAAATTCCAAAAAAATCATAGATGTAAATATTAGTTTGATTTATCCAAATATATAAATTTTTGATTTTTTTTTATTTTTTTAGAATTAGTTATGACGATTTAAAAAAAAATCGCATACGCGCGCGTGTGTTTATTAGTTTTTGTTTTTTTTATCGAATTTCTTTTTTCTTTTTTTAATCTATTTGTAAGGGTATTTTGGATTGAGACGTTTTTTAATAAAGAGTCTTATTCTAGGTACATTTTTATTAATAGTTTTCTTAATAAGCATTTTATGATAATCGGCTCTTTTAGGAAACGGCCAAAAAGAAACATCTATATCTCCCTGCATCATTTCAAATTTCCAGCAATGGCAATCAATGCCGGTTCTCTACTCAGATAATCGGTTTAGACCTATTTTTAATATGATTAAAAAAACTCAATTTTATTCAAACAAATTTTGTATAATCAAAAGACGCCTAGGAAAAAGTTCACTTTTAGATACCTAAACAATTTTTTTATGGGGATTTTACTTTATAAGGCCTACACCAATGTGGGTTTCTAATTTAAATCCTAATCCCGACTACCTCCTAACAGGTGTAAAGTAAGTTGTACAAGGCTTGAACCTCTCCCTGAACATGGGCAACCTAGTTTTGATTTACCATGAGAATATATATGGGGAGGCATGTATATCTCTGTGGGATTAGTCGGGTGCGCGCAAGCTAGCCCGGAACCCATGTAACCAAAAAAAAAACTAGATTGGGTAATAGACTAAACTACCCCCAATCCCATTACCCATAATGAAAACCCAAAAACCCAACCCCCAATCCTATTAATCAATCGATTATCCACCCCATTCATCTCACTCTTTCACATTGCTCTCTCTCTCTCTCTGTGACAAAACCAACCTAACCACTCACCACCACCGTATCACTTCCCCTCCCCTCCCCTTCGTCTCTCTCCCATCACCATACCACCACCCCAACTTGCAGAAGAACCGCCTTCCATCATCACCACCAAACCTCCTCCCCTCTGTTTTCTCTCACCACCCCAGACAGACCCCCCAACCAGCCCCCGCCGATTGGACCTTCATCCCGGAGAACCACCGCCGCCAGCAGCCCCGTTCTCCAGCGCAAGAACCCCGTTTAGATTCGTCGTTCGCAGTCAAGGCCTTTGGAGTTTCGTTCGGCAGATTCGTAGCACCACCACGACGCCAGATTCGCACCACCACCACGCCAGATTCACCTTTTGCTGTTGTTGCTTAGATCTCACCCACGCTGCTCTTCTGCACCGTCGCCACCTGCTGCTGTTGGTCAGATCTCACCCGACGTTGCTCCAAGCCGCGCTTCTCCAAGTCGCGCTCCTCCAAGCAGCGCTCCTTCATCTGGACCTGGGCTGCTGTTGTCGATCCAGTTTTTTTTTTTTTACTGTAACGCGTACATGGGGCGAGCCCCAAATTGGTAGGTATAGGTGTGTGAATTTGATCCAAGTAGTTTTAACTATTTATGTTTGTGAATTTTTTATTTTTTTTTCTACATAGGTACAACCCACATGAGGTAAAAATTATTCTTTGTTCTTAATGGGTACAGACCATATATAACACGTATGTGTCCATACCATAAAGAAAAGAGGGGTAAAAGAGTCAGAAAACAAATCAAGAAGTTAAAATTGGGACTTAAAAAAAATCCTAACTAAGATTTTAAAAAAAAGGTCCCAAATTTTGAGACTTTGGATTATAATTTCCTCTTTTTTTATAGTCAAAAGGCTACCAGAAAAAAAACTTGGAACATTATTATTCTTTTAAAATTAAATCAATAAATATTTTACAAAGAAGAAATTTCATAAATATCAAAACTCAAAAACTTCTGAATAGCAGAAGATATATTCTGAATAAATCTTATAAAAGGTACAATTCTTTGAAATCATCTAACCAGTGCAAAGGTCAACAATCCAATGAAAACCGACGCTAAAACCGGGAATTTCACCAATGGCGAAGAATAAGAAGAAGAAGAAGGTTGAGCTGGAACCGATCCAAAAGCATTAGTATACGAAGGAGCATTAGCAGTAGAAGGCAATGAACTCGGATCAGAAGATCCATTTCCACCTAAAGATATATAAAGTTTCTGATACTTTTCACAATGACCCTTTTCTCCACTAGTAAAGTACAATTCATCTGATGTAGTAATGTTGAACAGAGAATTCCCATTATTCATCGTCAAGATTGGATCTTTTAAGTCACAGTTCATGTAAGCTTCTTTGGAAACTTGTAGAACTGAATCTATGCTTGGAGGGTATAGAAAAACTGCAGAAAGTGAAGGAAATTAATTAAATTTCCATTATCATTGAAACTCGTAAGAATAAGAAACGCACTTACATAGTGAATCGCCAATCTTAAAGGAATGAGTCTTGGTCCATTTAGCGTATACATTTTTATTTGCTTCAGTGGGAATAGACCAAGCGTCTAAATCTCCTACTTTGTACTGTGAACATAACACATTAGATTGTATTAAGAGGATACATTGAAGAATAGTGTAGAATTGGAATCTCGAAATTCTAAGATTAGCCATTTATGATCTACTGTTGTTACACTCTGATGTTTTCTGGTTGATGAATTTGGGAAGGGGGGGAAATATAAATGGCCAAAGGAACTGTAGACTTATTGGTAGATGGAAAATTGGAAAGTGACAAGTGGGTCAAATAGATTTACTAAAAGAACCTTTGAATAGTATGAAATGAGAATAATACAGGGATGATGGTCAGAATCAAAGATAAATTTTGTAGGAAATAGATTTTTGTAAGTGAGATTTTTTTTTTTTTTTTTTGGACGGATTGTAAGTGAGGTTTATTATGACAATTTTTTGATTTTGGTTAGTTTAGATATAAAGTGTTTTAATTATTGAAGATCGATGAAATTTAATTATCTCTTAATAAATTCTTGAATTCTACTATACTTTCTAATACATGTACGAATTCAGTCAAGAACATAAAAATATATGTGAATCGATGTAAATTTAGATGTCCAACATAGCAGATAAATTGTCAAACCATAACCATCTTTGTCCTAAAATATTTCGTCCCAATCAAACTTTTTTGGAAGTGTAATATATTTTAAAGATGAATTTCCAAAATACTCATCCACCCCCTTCAAAACGATGATTAGTGAAGGAAAAAGTCAATTATATCATATGACTACAGTAGTGCATGTGATACAGTTGGAGAAATGATAGACTTAACATGGATGAAAACAGAGAAGAGATGGTGGGGAAACATGCCATGTGGAATGTGGAAGTGTTCTATCTCCCTCACAAGAGAAAGAAAAAGCCTGTACAAATTAAATGCTCTTCTTTCAATTATTAAACCTATGGTATCCTAGTGTTGTAGTGTAAATTAAATTAAATTAAATTTTTCTTTTAAGAAAAATGTGAATAGAAAAAATAACACCCATGAAATATAGATTTAATTTTTATACTCCCTCCATCCACAAATGTTTGTCACAATTTCTAAAAATGGATATCCACAAAAGGTTGTCATTTTAAAATATCAAGAAACTTTTTTACATGTTCTACCAAGTTTACCCTTATTTAATTTTCAAAAAGTAGAAGGCATTAATTGCTTTACTTAATCATTAAATAGTTAGTTGAGGGTAATTTAGTAAAAATAGAAGGCATTAATTGCTTTTCTTAATCTATGTGAAGTAAAAGATATGACAAACATTTGTGGACGGAGGGAGTAATTTTTAATTTTGTAATTTTTAATTTTGTAATTTTTAAACCCATTCACTAATAATATATAGTAGGGGTGTGCGCGGGTCGGTTTTGTATGAAAAATGTTCAACCCACAAACCGCCTGTTCTTGTGCGGGTTTTGAAAAAAAAGACCCGCACCCGCCCAATACATTACTTAAACCGTTGAGTTTCGGGTTAGGCGGGTTGCGGGTGTATTGCGGGTGATTTAGTTCGATAAAGAGGACGAATTTGTATCCGTATTCAATTGGCAAGTCAATTTTATATTAAAAATGAAAATTATAACGAAAAATATTCTTTATGATACGCATATACATTTCAAATCATCTATGATTAAAAGATATAAAATGAGATTTTAGGAAACTAAATATATGAATTCAACAAAGAGTACAAATAATATCATAATTGAAACGAAAAACATATTCATGAGATAAAATATTATTGAAATATTGAGGGATTTCAAAATATTTTTAAAAAAGGGAGAGGAATAAAAAATGTAGAGTGAAAAGCACATGACCTCTACTATTTTATTTGAACAAAATGAGCAATACGAATTTTTCTAATTTTTATACTATAAGGTAATCGGGTATATGCGGGTTTGCAGATTTCAAGATTTAAACCCACAACCCGCAAAAATGTGTATATTTTTTCAAAAATGTAAACCGCAACCCACCCAATTAAAAACTAACCCGTATAATTTTGGGTTAATGTGATTGGGTTGGTCGGGTTATGCGGGTTTTCTAACCCGATGCACACTCCTAATATATAGAGAGAAATTAATTTTAATTTAATTTATTTATGTCATCATTCTATTTTCTTACTTTAACCCACAGAAAATGTCTGGTTACAGTAGCTACCTTCAACTTTTACTTTATTTGCAATTTGTCGACTTTCATTGTCAAGAGAATTCATATGGATAGTTGAAAGCTCAATTTCTAGAGAGACTCTTATATTTTAACTTTTTTTTTTTGGTAAATAAGTATAAACAAAATATTTCTTTCTCTATTTTTTAGTTTCCTTTTCATCAGAAACCCCATGTTTTATGTTTTAGGAGTAGACTATCTTAGATAGTAGCGTAAGGCTTACGATTTTCCATGTTCTAAAATCTGTACAATAACAAAAATGGATGTAATAAGATTATACTTTCATATAATTTCAGTTCGGACCGAGCAGTAAAAAAATTATGATAAATATATAAAAAGCAAAACTTGTAAACATCGAAACTAGAGTAGAAAAAAGTAAACAACGAGAAAGCAATTTCGAAAACTAAGGAGTCTCAAAAATACACTCACTATAAAGTCTATAAAGTCATTATCCTTTTACTTTCTTCCTCAAAAACTCTTCCACTCCAAAATCTCCACATGTGAGATAGTGGGACCCACTCTCAAATAGCGCCATGACTTGTGTTGATAAGACGATTATACCCTCTTCAAGACTATAATATTATCAGACGGTTAAAGGCGTTGTTTCCATTTCCCTCTGTGATGCCCAATCTTGTGTTTCTGCAGTAAGGCCCATAATGCATCAATCAGCCACATTTTACAATCATAACAAGTAAAAGACTAAAATACCCTTAACAAAGCAAAAAGACTTACTTGGCCTTTGACTCTCCGCAAGTACCATGAGACGCCTTTGTAAGAAAGCTGCCACCAATAAGAACATCGAACACATCCCAAACATAGACGTAATTGGAAACGCATCAACCTACATAAGAAGGGTAATATAGTCATTTCACAAAATCCGTTAACAAACTTGGAAAAAATTGACAAATTTTTTCTAAACAGACTAGTTTTTCGCCTTTTCGGGGGTAGGGTGCACTTTATACAAATTTACAAATTCATAGGGGGGGGGGGGTAAAAAAGGAAAGAAAACTCACATTATAGAGTACAACACAGACGAAAATATTCAAGGGTATACGGAAAAAATTCATAATAGTACTTCGAGCTTCTTCAGGAATATATTGAGACCTCATTTTCATAATAGAAGGCCAAAACAAACCAACACAAGCCTCAAAAGCGCAAAATCCGAGTAAAGAAATACACCCAGAGAACGAAATTCCACTACCTTTAGCATTAAAAGGTGCCACCAAGAACTAATAAACAAAGACAAAGAAATATTAGAATATGAAATAATGGTGAGAAACTGACAAGGGTAAAAGAGTCATTTATTCATACGCTGGTTATAACGGGAATGAAAAGAGCAGCGGAAGCAATAATGAAGACAATTTGCATGTAACTTTCGACTTTAAGAGAAGAACGAGCCATTAAACGAGAAGCTAAAGAACTTCCAAGCATAGAAGAAAGCATAAAAGTAGCGAAAATGAAACCATGGGGTATTTCTTCATCGTTTGGACTTAAAGCAGGTGTCCATAAGAATACAAATGTGTACATTGACCCCTCGAATAATGATTGTATTGCACCCAATAATGCGATTTTTTTATCTGAAATTACATGTTCAATTTAGTATCAGCAAAGATTAGGAAAACATGGGGGTGTTTTTCACGAAAAAAAAAAAGAATTGACCTATAGTGTATATAATATAGGGGTGTTTAGTGCAATTTTTGCATAATATTGGGGCCTATAGTGTATTTTTATTTGTAAAGTATAATATAGGTTATTTTATATAATATGAGGAATTTAAAAGTGTAATTAATTTTTTTTAAAAAAATTAATATCAAGAACTATAGTGCTATTTTTGTATAATATAGGGACGTTTAGTGCAATTTTGGCGTAATATAGGGACCTATAGTGTATTTGTTATTTGTATAGTAAAATATAGGTTATTTGACTTGTAATTAATTCAAAAAGAAAAATTAGAATCGAGATCTATAGTGCGATTTCTGTAGAATATAGGGAACTTTAGTGCAGTTTTTGCGTAATGTATGGACCTATCGTGCAGTTTTTGCATAATGTAGGGACCAATCATGCAATTTTTCATAATATAGAGACCTGTGGAAAACTTCTTGCATGAGAAAGGGACCTAGCGTGCAATTTTTGCTTAATATATGGACCTATCGTGTAATTCTTGCCTAATATAGGGACATGTAGTGCAATTAAGTCCAAAAAAAGTCCCCCCAAAAAAAAAAAAAATCCTGGCTCCGCCCCTGAGAGGGGGTGTTTTGTATCTTTGGGATAGTTAAGGGGTGTAATTGCAATTAAAATTACCTGAGGCAATGGCATTAGCAGCGCCCTTAAATTGCGTATACAAGTCCTTGCTTTCTGAAGGGTCACCATAATTTTCTGTCCAGGTGGACAATATTATTACTACACCAATGGTGAGAAAACATGAAGCTGCATCAAATGGTGCAACAGGGCCTAAACTTAATGAGTCAACTAAATAATTGCCAAATAGTCCTGCTAATATTGCAACTAGTCCATTTCCAAGAAATATTGCTTTCGAAAATGTTATTGATAGCCATTGTTGCTCAAATCCTCTCTGTAAAAATCAAGTAAATATAAAGCATAGTTAGTTCGAGAAATATTGCAGTTTGGTCCTTTATCTTGCGAAAGTAACGTTTTGGTCCCTTATCTTTTGATTTTGTGACAATGTTTCTAATTTTTTCGTAAAGTGTTGTGTTTATTTGGAAGAATCCATGGGAAATAGTAAACTTATACTTGCAAGGGTATTTTAGTCATTTGTCACATTAATAATATGATGACATGCGAATTAACACCTATAATGAATAGAAATACGCCAAATGACAAACATTGTCACAAAATCGTGAGGGGCAAAAACGTTTAGGTTACAAGATAAGGGACTAAACTGTACAAAAGTAAAAGATAAAGGACTAAATATGTAATTAACCCAAACATTACCTTATTATGTTCAGCAACAAGCCATGATTCGAAAGATGAAAACAAAAGAGAAGTAGCAATTCCTCCTAATACACGACCAAGCATCAACACTTTATATTGAGGAGAATGCTTTGTGAAACAACTCAATATGTATGTTATACAATAAGTAACCGAAGCTAATTTTCTCCCACTATAACAACATTAAATACATCATATAAACAACCTTAAAAGACACAAAGAGTAAAAAGAATGTAAGATAATCGTAGTAATTACTGTTTATCGGCTAACGATCCAACGATTGTTCCAAATAACATGGACGAGCCAAAACCAGCTATGAAAAGTTGTCCAATTTCGCCCTTTCCGAAACCGTATTGTTTGTAGAGGTAGTATACATATGGACCCTGTAACCAATCACCAGCTAGGGGCAAAAATGACCATAAGTTTAATTAAATGAGAACACGTTATAACAATGTTATACGTTTATACGTAATCTTACATTTAAAGTATGAACGAATCCTTATGATTAACGATTTATAATGAGTATCATTACGATATTATATCAGATTTGAAAATAAATGTCGTAGCCAAATTGTCACACGCTAATTACTTCACTACACTGGAATGGTAAATATCATATATTGATAAGCTAGTTCAAATATTAGATCCATAACGGATCAATGTTTACTCATTTAAATCCATTTTTCAGCGAATTTACACACATCCAGATCATAGGAACTGGAAAAAACAGTAATATTGTAAAAAAAGCATACCCATCATGAGTGAATAAACGACGAGGTAATTGTTCTTGAAAGAATTGAAAGCAGGTGTGGTATTGATTCGATCTTTGTTGCTTTTGCTTAGCTCCAATACTGCAACTACAGCTCCTAAACCCCCGAACACCATCCAGTAAAACATCTCCATTTTCGTTCTTTTTTCTGAGAGAGATTGGTGTGATGTGTATTGTTTGTTAATTTGTTAAATGATATGGATTTGGATTTAGATATGGAGTTGGATTTGACCCGGCTATCATATGGGTTGCACCATTACAAGTGTTGACCTTTTTGGCTTTATACTTTTATCTACTGTTTTCTGTTTTTTCTATAATAGGAATAACAATTTGAAGATCTATGAATTACCAATTCCAAATATGGAACACATTTTGAAAGAAATCTTTTTATTTATAGTACGAGAAATTGTTTGGTATATACTATATATATTAGTTTGGTGTAAATTTATTTAATTTTTATAATTTATTGAAATATTTTTTATCTGGAAATCTACTTTACAATATATAATTGTGATTAATATTGTCATATTTGATCAAACATAAAATATCTTTGATAAAAATTGAGTAAAGAGATGTGAATACAGTTTTTGTAAGATGCGTAAACAGTTTTTGTAGTCTTCGAACGGGATAAAACGTAAAACTAGACATAAAATCAGTTAACAAGGTGTAAGATACCCCTATTAGTCACCCTGAGGTTCAAATCAATTATTTATAAAGAATATGGACTTTCCAAAAGATAGAGTATGAAAATTCTCTTTGGATGTGGTAGAATGGTAGACTATGTATAGTTTTGTCTAGTAACGGTCAATGTTGGGTACCTTGTGGTAAAAGCAAAGTGACTATTTATAGTTGTCTACTGAGGGCAACTATCTAACAATGGCGAATAAATAAGCATGAAGAGTTCGACTATTTGACAACCACCTTATCCATTTGTTTCTCAAATGCTCGCTTGATTGATTAACACGTGTCTTGGTTGAAATAAGAATTTGATCTCTTCTCAAAATTCATAGATGCTTCTTCAGAGTTCAACTTTTGATCACTTTTACGATCGCGATGTAAATATGAGTCATACCATTGGTATTCGAGGAGGATTTAATATCTAAAGAACCATGCCTATATCGAAATGTTCCAAAAAAAGAAATTTATAGGGTGTGCCCCTTGATTGATGTAGTAAATTCTAATACATCGTCATTAAATTAAATGTATATGCATGTTGTATCTTGTTATGTATTTTAAAATCTTAATTAAACTCTTATTATATATGGTCTAATACATACATTTGTTGAAAATTATATGTAAGATTGGGGGAAAATGAGAGATTAAAGTATTCTTCAATGACCTTAGCCTCATTAAGAGTTTGAGTCATTATGACATCAATTTTAGACACATAGAAAGATGTTGAGTATTCCTAAAGAGACACAGTTTTATCATTTTAGGGAATATTTTGAGAGCAAAAATGAAATTTAATTTGCTCAAACACTGACCATATCTATTTTCATATAAACTAGAAAATGGTATATTTACTTCTATTCATTTAAGGATTTGTTTGTAGTCGTCTAAACTAATTGGTTTGCCACTACCACGCTTATTTTCAAATATATAAATTGATGCATTTACTTCAAGGAGTACATTTCAATTCATTTTGGAGAATGAACCTCAATTAGTGAAACGTGAATTGTGATTTTAAAGCTATTATATTGCTCGCTTATAAGAAAGTATAATAATCTCATAATATTTTGTAAAACCTTTATTCAGGACATGTTTACTTCATGAGTATATTTGTGATATGATACACAGAGACGAATATATGTTCCATTCAATAATATTATATTTGCTCGTTTACAACCCTCTTTTAATGTTGCAGTACCTAAACTTGTACTAAGATTTTTTTTCTCTCAATTTTCTAACAAATTATTAGTTTATCCAAATGGCATATACTTTAAACATTTAAAAGAGATGTTTGGGGTTTGAAGCTTTTATCATGCAAATTTGCATCATTTTTCCAATAAAAATGGTTAATTTAATAAACTTATTTAGTTTTACAATTTATCCTCCCTTAATTATATGACTTGTTATGAACAAAATCATTTTCGTTTTCTAGCGGAGTATAAACTACTAATAATATTTTTTTTAAAATTCATATTTATATGAATTCTTTATCATACAAAATTTAGGCTGCTTCTATGGAGATGGTGATTAAGAAGAAAAATATGTTTCATCAAAATTCTTGAAAATGTGTAATTTCCTTATTTAATGATTTCTTCAATATTCAAGAAATATTTATTACTAATATGAAAAATTTATCAACGAATTTTGAATTCATAATATTGCCTCATGAATCATATACATGAACAAACTTTTAGTTTGTTAGAATTATCTTCGTTGCTACGTACATCAACGAACCTAGGGTAGCGAAAATTAGTAAATATGTTTACATCGTCTGGTCTTTACAAAGATAGTGATAAAACTATACCAATATTTCAGCATAGTATTTCTATGACATATTGATTAATTTTTTTCACAATTTACATAGAATAATTTCTTGTAACTTTTAGTTGTTAACCGACTTGGAGATTTTGATTACTTTATTGTGATGCTTTAAGAACACACAATTTCTTTTATTTAATAAAATATAATTCTTAAATATCCATAAAGTTCATATAAGTTCTTCATCAGAGGCCCATTTCTTTTTGTTTCGAGCCTATAAATGTGTTAAGGTTTGAGTCATTAAAATTTAATCGAAACTTCAAGCCTTACAAAAATTGGTCCAAATTTCAAACCTTTAGGCTTTGGTCAATGCTTCGGCCATATAAATCTTGTTCTAGGTTTCGACCTATAAAATTTGTTGTATACTTTTGTCATATAAAATTTGTTGTTAGCTTCGGATCCATAAAATTTGCTTTATACTTTCGACATATAAATTGTTATAAGTTTCAGGTCTACAAAATTTATTTGAAGATATTATTTCAAGCATAATTTCAAATTATATGGACAAATTTGTGTAAGTTTACATTAACAATATTCTTGTAACATATTGTTAAGAATTATTAGCATAAATCATACAATATTATTAGCATGGAATAAGAATTACATAATTCTTACCAAATTGTTTACCTATTCTACAAGATTAAAAGAGTAAACTCGTATTGACAACGTGTTAGGGATGGTAATAGGTCGGATATCCTCGAAAAATGACATAACCATATCTACATCCATTAATAAAAACGATAACCAAATCCGCATTCATTAACCATCGGATTTAAAAATTATTTACCAAATCCGCATCTACGACGGATGCGGTTTGTCTACGGTTAATCCGCATCCGCAATCGTTTAATAGACTTTAATAAAAAATCTTATAAAAAAAATTTATTAGTCTAAAATTAGTTGCTTAACTATTGAGAGACCATAAATAGGTATTAGGCAATATAGTAATAAACATGGTAATAATCAATTAGCTATTGTATGTATGGATAATTTTATTTGGTTGATATTATGTATGGAATTTGTATATATAGATTATCTTTATACATAGTATATATTTTTATTTTTTGTATTTCATTCGGATTTCGGATTATCCGTCGGATTATTGTAAAAAACATATTCTAACGGATTATCCACCGATTACCTTTTGTGGGAATCAAATTTTCATGAATATACCATCGATTCCACCAACAAATTTTTTATCGGATGGTAACCATCGGTTTTAACCATTGTCATCCCTACTACGTGTTGTAAATAATATGTAAGATAGGACAAAAAAATGACAAAATATAGTATAATATATTTGCTTATCGTTCAACTTATAATATTAATAAGAGTAATGCTGGGTATCACCCAAAAAGGTATCACCTAAACATCACCCATGATGTGGCAGTTAGGTGGACCAATCATAGATTTTCTCTTTCCAGATTTACTTTTTTCTCTCTCCTCCATGATTGGTCCACCTAACTGCCACATCATGGGTGATGTTTAGGTGATACCTTTTTGGGTGATACCCAGCATTACTCTATTAATAATGATAGGAATGTAACCAGTTGGGATAGCTCAACTGGTTAGAGCCTTGTTATATCTTCAATCTTTGATACAAATGTCTCATATTTATCGGTAAAATGTGACCCTTCATATGATATAATTATGGTAACATAAAAAAGAAAATGGAAAAGAATTTATAATCCATGATATTTAGGACATTCACTAATATTTTTATTTCTTTTATTGACCAAAAAAACTAATAATATCTCTATTAAATAATATTAATCTAATTAAAAATATGAATGTGTTATGAAACATTATCCAATCCAGCCCAATGACTTAGAGTACAACCCACAAATACTAAGGTTTAGTGTTTACATATTTCCTATATATAGGACATATATACATTGTAATAGATACACTTATTCTATCAATAACACTACTCTCTTCTCTCCATCTTTCTCTCTTGCTTCATTTCATAACACGTTATCAGTACGATAGTCTCTACCGTTTAACATTCAGGTAATTATTTAAAATCATATAATATATACGATCCTATTCTTTTTATATTTTATAAAAAGTTGTTTGTAGAACCTTTTTATCTATTCGAAAAAAAAGATGGAAAAAAAGAATCCGTCCATCGATTCGAATGAGAAAAAAAAAAAAATCCTTTGATCTAATAGATCCTTTAATACCCTTTGCTTTCAAAGGTTTCATCTCCTATGTAAAAAAAAAAATCATGCTTACTATGATTTGTCTTCACTACTGTGAACCGTTTAAAAAAAAAATCATGCTTATAAACTAAAAGGATTTGTCTTCGATGATTTCACCACATGTGAAATAAAAGTCAAAACCACAGTTTTGACCAAATTAAAAAAGAAAATTGTTTATCAAACCATGGGCAATACTGTCGTATGTGAAAAAAAAAATTATAGTTTGGCTACTGTTAAACAAAACATGGTTTTGATTGATAAAAAATAATGATAAAATAACAAATCATGCCCTTATGTATTTATATAAAGCAAACCGAATCTTTGCATGATTTGTATCCTTTACATTATTTTGATAGAATATGTATTGATTATTCATTAAATTAAAATTTGATTTTATTATGTATTATTAGATATTTACATTTTTTTACTATTACTTTATAGTCTCCTAGATGACTTTACTGGATTCATAAAAAAAAGTGTTGTGTTTAAATGATTTATTTATTTAAAATTAAATATTTTATGATGAAATTTATGGCTTCGTCTTCGTTAATTTTAAACAATCAATCATGTAAATTTCTTTATATTTTTTTTACATATGTTATTTATATAATTTATTATTAATAATTCATTTCATACTTTTTTTAAGATATTCGAATATTACTATTGTGAATTGAAAAAAAAACAATAATGTTCATGTTACCACGGTGGACGAGAAAAGGAAAGAAATAATTAGAATATTCACCACAGTGAATGATGAAGGAAAAAAAACTAATTATTAGTGAAAATATCTTTTCACTTTATAAAAAAGAGAAATAATCTTTGTTTTCCTATAATAATACTATCTTAGAAAATTTGGTATTTTCTAATTAATCATGTAAATCAGAGATTTTATTACTATAGATCAGTATATCTTAGAAAAAAGGTTTAAATGAAACAAAAGTTGAAATACTTTTTTATTATAAGTAATATTTTTTTAGAAAGAGAGGAATAAGTAGATCTCGTCTATGAAAGAAAGAAGTATACACCTTTTATAAAGGATGAAGTTATTAATTTGATTATACAACCTATTTAATTTGATAGATTTCATGTTACATATGAACAATATTTTTGATAGATTTTCATGTTACATATGAACAATATTAAAAAAAAAAAATCCTAATCTTATGAAAGAAGAATGGACTTTGTCATCTAAGATTGTAAAAGACAAAATATTACTTTATTAAATATAGATGTTTTTCGATAGAACTTTGCAACTATATTAGACTATTTCCATAAATTGAAAAAAAAAAGGGGATACAGATGTTTTCTTGTACGCTGAAGCCAAGAGAAAAGGTTATTACTTGTCTGAAAATAAAATGGTAAGGTTTTAATTTTATGGCATGTCAAATAATATTTTGTTGGATTAAGTATTACGGAAAAAATATGAGAATTTTGTTATGTCACGATAATATTCTGTAATAATATCGTATGAATTATATTTTATGGATTAAGTATTTCGGATGAATACGAAAATTTCGTCATGTCACGGTAATAATCCCAAATTAATAATATCATAAGAATTTTTTTTCCCCAATATTATGGGTTAGAATTACATTTCTCGTAAATGAGAAAATAATGACTTGTTGATGTAAAATCACGATTCTCTCCACTGGCCAACTTTTATTTCCTAAAATGAATGTGTTATATTTTTTGAAGTGAATATAACAATTATTAATATCTAGGAATGTAGACGTGGAGTTGGCGAAAATCAAGGAAAATCAAGTGATTTAAGAATCGTATTTTCCGACTAAAAAATCATTCTTGAAGTTATTTGGACATGATTTTATCCATATTATCTCCCCAAGAGATTCGAGTTGATATTACTCTTTTTGATATATAACCATGTGATCAAGTAACTCAATCCATAGCCTAAAGTGAATGGTATATGTAAATCATTCATAATCATGAATATCAAGATAAGTATATCATCACTTATTAATTAGTTGGGCACTTTAACCATTAACAACTCAATGAGAATGAGAATACAAAGTGTATGAACATGAATTGATAATAAATTTTAATTATCAAGTGAGTTTTTGATATATTGGTTATATTTTAGAAAAATATTACTAGATATTTTAAGTCAAATTGACAAATTCAGGGGGAGAATGTATGATCTAGTAAAATATATATTTCTCATATTTAAAGAATTGCTAGACAATGGATTCTGAATTTTTCTTTTATGACATACACTTGTAATTTTACATAATTGCAACTTTATATAAAAGAAGTCCAGCTATTAAATCTTAAATACCATCACCGGTCAAATACCAATTATATCCCATCTATTAATATTTGTGCAATATGTTATATAAATGTTTAACCATTTGTACAATGAATATATATGAGAATTCGTTTTTTTATCTCTAATAATTTATATGCAACTTAGACTTGCAAATTCGAATAAATCTTGTTTTTGCTTAAATATCATGCATAAAGCAAAATTTCTCATAATAAGCGGGATAACTGAAAAATATTATAATTTACATCACGATCCTCGCAAACAATAATGAGCTCAATGTTAAAAAAGATGTAATTATAAATAAAGTGACTAAGTCACATATTCAGTTTTAATGACTCCTACTCATATTAATTTCTTTTGAAGGAATATATATTACAACACTTATAGCGTGGTCGGCCTTTCGATTCCAACATTTCAAAAAAAATTGAATAGTATGAGTAAGTTGGCACTTCTTGAACTTTAGCATCATGTTTATATCATGATAAATAAAGTAGAAAATATAACTGAATATATTACTCCTTTAGAGTATCAGGTACCGAAACATTTTTGTTATTGAGAAATTAAATTTTTTATATCTCGTTCAGTTATACTACTTCATAAATATACGGAATCGAAAAATACATTGATCATAATCAAATAATATGCGCAAATGATCATATACAAAGCGAGGATCTTATATTAAAGTCCATTCAAAATGTCGACAAGAATTTATGGCCAAATATAGAAAGACGCTTCAGGCAGATTCATACCCATATGGTAAATATGAACGTATGATCTTATATAGCCTGAAATTTTATAAATAACTCCCATGTGCGTCTAATGTAAACAAATTTATCGATATACATTATGAGATATAAAATTCATATGAAATCCTTAAAGGACTAAAAGCGCTTAAATATAAATCCCGGGATATATAAATTAGAGTGTCATTATCTGTTAATTGTCGTATATGTTATCATGTAATGTGTCATGTATATTTGTGTGTTATTTTATACGTAGAATATGTGTTTATATGTGATTATGTGCATGAACATTGTTACTATTATCTGCACATAATTGATTCTTGAATTTTATATCTATATTATTAGATTTGTATCGTTTCATCTCTCTATATATTGCTTAATTTGAAATATGATGATGTTTGAGATTATGAAGATCAAGATCATATTCTAAATTGAAGACGATCATCGATATGCTCACATGAGGGGGAGATAAAAACGCGTTGCACTCTTTTTCTCTTCATCAAGATTTTTCCCCACAGGGTTTTTCTGAGAAGGTTTTTAACGAGACAGAATTGGAGCGTAAAGATATCGTACACTTTTTCCTTCACTGGATTTTGTCCCAAAGGGTTTTTCCAGGAAGGTTTTAATGAGGCATATTCTTATGGATTGTATATCCAAGGGGGAGTGTTATGAAATATTATGGACATCCAATCCAGCCCAATGACTTAGAGTCCAACCCACAAATACTAAGGTTTAGTGTTTACATATTTCCTATATATAGGACATATATACATTGTAATAAATACACTTATTCTATCAATAACACTACTCTCTTCTCTCCATCTTTCTCTCTTGCTTCATTTCATAACAGAATGGTGATTTTTATTTTTCTTCCTGAGTTGATATAGTGTTTCTTTTCATATAATTATAATACTCTTAAATACATTTCCTCAATGTGTGACTAAATTCTAGCCAAATAAAAATAAACAAAAAGTGACTTGAAATCGTTGATATCTACCATTCTCTATATTACTATATTCTATTCTATATTCTACCTCATCTAACCTAAAATTCCAACCTCCTCATCTAACCTACTCGTCTAATCATGGTAATAATCAAGGATCAATCAAGGACTTTAAGTTAAAAAACTTATATCTGGAAAAAATATTATAAAAGTTGTATTCTTATTTTTACTCATATTTTTGTTTAAAAAAGTTTTAAATAAATTTCACTACAATTCATACAATCCTACCTCCAAATGTGTTACCACGAGTTTGCCAGCTCTCAACAATCTTTTTCGGCCAACCTGGTAGATACCGTGATGGGTTTTGACAATTACTGGATAAGGATCTTCCCAGACCAGTACAAATTTTCCACGTTTAGCTCGGGTAGTGAACTCTTGTTTTCGTAGCACCAAATCTTCGACCATACTACCTTTTGGTCTGACCTTAATGCTCAGGTCATGACTATCTTGGGTAGATTCGGTCGAAAGTGAGTTATTTATCGTGTTTCTTCTATCTGATCGAGTTCACCTCGTAGCATCATATCATTTTTTTCCCAAATTGAAATTCACAAACTTTGAGGTGAGGGTGGTTATGTCGATCTGCAGTACGGCTTCGCAACTATATTTCATAAGGTGCTTCGTTGGTCGTTGAATGAATGGTTATCAGATAACTATACAATACTTCTGGCAACACTTCAGGGAACTTCTTCAAGGATTGTTTTTGGCCCGTTGGTTTCTTTTCCTACGGTTTGCATTACTGGTGTCGCCTAGGGTGTGATAAAATTAATACAAATAAAGCTCAAGAAACTACGCACTCTCACCCTAGACAGGCACAGTACTGCAAGTATTACAGGACGTATGCAAGTTTTAATGATAAGTAGAGTTCGTTCTCAGGGACTTAAGTGTGTTAATCGCGTGAGTAGAAATTACGAGTAAAAGTAAATAATTAGAAGACAGAAAATAAAAGCAGATAAATTTCGAGATTAAGAATTAAAACTAAGAAAAGTAAAGACAATAAAATAAAATACGCAGAATATGAGATGAGAAGTATAGCTTGGGTTTTGCTAGTATGCACTAATCCTTCTAATTCTATCTATAAATCTAGTTAATAAGGGAGAATATTAGCTCTTGGTATACTTAGTCAGGATTCTAAATTCCCATACCTTAGACCTTGAGAGCGACTAAGGGGGCTACGGCACAACCAAGACGAGGACTCAAATAGGGTTATCAAACGCCACTAAGGCCCTATCCAGCACACTACAATCAATTGGTGATATGGTGATTAAAACAAACCCTAATGACTATCTAGTTAGAAGCATGTTTTGTCAGAACTACTATCGATACTAGACATTATGTGGTGGTTCAATAGTTAAACACCCTGTCAAGGAGACCATCTAACTACTCTTAAAACAATCCTAAAATGATCATTTCTAGGAAAGACATTAAATCAAAACACATAAACAAATATAAAGTAAGTAGCTAATATCAGATTAAAACATATAATTCCCAAAGAAACTTAGATAGAAGAATTAGAATTCATAGATTATACATATGCAAAACCCAAGCTATGGGAAGTTTAGTTCATACCTGAAGGAAATAAACTAAAAGAAGTTACAAAAGACATCATCTTGCTCTCTACAATAAACTGGAAGAATAAAACCTTAAGAACTAATTACTATGAGGCAAGGATTAATGAGGTTGAATTACAAGTGATATAAGGGTGTATTTATAGGTGTTTAGAAGACCTAATTCGTTTTCTTGAGGAAGAGGTAAGTTATTGGACTTCTAGCCCAACTCAAATTCGTATGGAAATAAAGATAAACACTGCTGCACCGTTTTGAGCATATCTTCTTCGTTATTGGTCGGATTTTGCTCCATAAGATACCAAAAGAATCGCAACAGAATTATCTTGACCCATTAGAAGGAAATCTCCAAATTCGGCCTATTTCTTTGGTAAAAACCCACATCTTTGGACGTGTATGCAGAATCCCAGATTTAGGCAGCTTTTCCTTTTCCATCTTTTTAGCTTTTGTTTCCTTATCTCCAATTACCATGCAAATATCTTTCCATAAGTTGTTGTCTTTGACTTGGACTCTAATTAAGCTTCATCATTATCTTTAAAGCTACAAACTAAATAAACAATTAAACCCAATATGCTCTAAAAATATTAATTCTACAAATCAAGACTCAAAATAGGAAAGTGCACTAAAACTCAAGAAAATTGACATTATTGACTTCTAAAACACTAAAAATGATGTCTCATCCTAACATAAATCTATCACAAATGAGGAGACATCAAGACCCCCAACTCAAAGTTGTATCGTCCCGATACAATAAAGATAAAAACATAGGGAAGTCTATAAATAGACACTTAGAAAATTCTCAATACAAGGGGAAAAAGCATAGCAGAATATATAGAATAAACCTAAAGCACATAACTCAGAAAATTTCATGCAATATATTCATAAACTACATACCTGTACACTTCTCATATCTATAGTCAACACGGCTTGAATTCAAGATCAGATTAGTTTCGCAATGTAAGAAGGATTGGGACTTTACTCAGTTCCCCAAGAGAGCTATAGATTGTTCATCGATTTTCACTAGTTTCAAAGGTCCACTTGACTAGTCTCTAATGGCTCAATCACTTCTCAGTTACATAGCAAAGAATCAAAAGGTCTTTAGGGTTGTAATGTAGGCTTAGGGACGGTATGATAGTATATTTGGAGTGAGCTTTTGGCTCTCTCCTCACTAGCCATCAACGAATCGCCCTAGAGCTTGAGTTACTCTTATAAAACGTTTCTCACTCAACCCAATGAATTCCATGATACACAATTTAGCATCCCCAATAACCCAATTAAAGCTTAAGATGTTCACATAAAAATTCCACTTTGTCGGTCCGAATATATATTTTTTCTTTTTTTTTTTCAAATCAATTTCTTTAAAGCTATGACTCTCTTAATGTTGAGATATCACGCTAATTTTCTCATATATATATATATATATATATATATATATATATATATTTTTCTTTTAATTCCCTTGTTGGCAATTTTAGCTCGAAGCTTATTTTTCATTCACTATTACCCCGGCAAAGGGTTACAATAAAAATCTGTGAATCATCATCAATATAAGGCACAAAGCACAATTAATGAGCTCAAAAATCCCAACATAATAACAATTCCCATAATGGTGGACCCACCACCCCAAACTCAAGCTCTAAAACAACTGTCTATGCATCGCGATTCGAGTGCGGGTCATGTGGAAAATTCCTATAATATAAAGGATATGGCTTATAACGTGTTTCAAAAAAAGGCTTTAGAAAGGCTAGAAGGGGCTGAGAAGGATATAGCATATAAAATCAAAATCACAAGGTGAGAAGGTATAAAAAGGCTTCAAAGGCTTCAAAATATGAAAGAACCGCCTTAATCACTTTCTACACTATGTAATTTCGAAAATTTTCTTACCTTTAGCATTTTCATCAAATGGTTTTTCAACTAGCTTGGATCTCACGGCCTACACACTTTCAAGGTTCCCTGAGATCAAACATACTTTTTATCGCATTGCTCACTAATCTTTTCTTTACTATCAACGTGTGTTTTCCTGCAAATACTCAAAGCATACAAATACATAGCTCATAAACATATCACTTACTATCATTAATCTACTGAGCTTCTGCTTTCAAGCTATTAAACACACTCTACATCTAATTCCCATGTATCAAAAATTTTAATTTCTACCAAAAAACAGAAAAATGGAGATGAGAGACAACGAATCCCCACACCCCCAACTCAAAAATGAGTCGTGTCCCCACGACTCAAAAAAGACTCGAAAAACAGAAATTAAAATTAGCAGATAAACATATTTACAGAAATGGTAAGGAAGAAAGAGAACATACTCTCGAGGCTATTGCCTCGCATCATTGACATCCAAGGTTGGAATTGCTGGACCTTTCGTTAATTGCTCAAGGAGTTTTATGATGTGCACTTGATTAGCGTTGATTTGTGCCACATCATTGACTAAGGAAGTTTGAGCTGCTTCGAATTTCGTTAAACGCTCCTCCATCTTCTCTTGCCAATTTTGCTCCTTTTCTTCTTTCGAGACTTGCGTAGAACCCGCTCTTCAAAAGATATCCTTGATCCAAGCATTATCAATATAACTCCCTTTAAATTCGAGTTTCTCTTCTTCACCCAATGCTACATTCGCTTTTCGCACAAGACACGTGATCATAGTAGGAAATTTAACATTATAAACTGATTTAGGAGAGACCGAAAATCGTATCACCTCCTCATAGATCAACTGTGCCACATCAACTTCTTCTCCTCTCAAAATACAATCCAAAAGTAGAGCATACTTCATAGTCACATCCAAAGTTCGTGTGTTCCCAAAGATATTAGGGACAAGGAAATTGTGCCAAATTCTTGCATCTGCTTGAAGATATTTGTAAGGCCAAGGTGCCTTCAATTCTCCCTTATGTGATTGCACTTTCTCTTTGACTAAAACATGCTCAAAAAGTAATTCCTCTAATCGGAACACAACCTTTACTATCTCGGCTAAAGAGGCCTAAATAGAACTCCAAAACTAACTCATGACATAGTTCAGAACGTCTTACCATGAACGCAGACTAACCCAATTTCTCACCAAGCTCTAAGAATCTCTTGTATTCTCCATCTCCAACTTCTTCCTTGAATACTTTCTCATAAGCAAAAGGTAGTTCTTTTAACTGTTTCTCTGCAGAAGTCTTCAGGGCCCTTGAAGTATCCACTTTCTCTATAGGTATAAGATCTTGTTGAGGTTGTGTTTTCTCCTTTACATAAGAGTAAAGCTTTTTACCATTACGATCAAACAAAGGTATCCCACTTTTGGTCAACTTTCTCTTTACCCTTTGATTTAGAACTAGCACCTTTGTCAATTGATTTCTTCTTGTTTAAATCCAATCCCTTGTTGCTCTTCACCTCCCTCTTGTTAGCTAAGATTGTTGTTCTATTAGTCATCTTCAATTAATCCCCAACTCAAAGCTTTAGCAACCCTTGAAATTTGAACTTGTGAAATAATGATTGAACAAGCTTGATTTGGCCTAGGATAGGTGAATTGCTGATGAATTTCTATGTGGGTGAGGTGGATTTGTAATGGGTTGGCTTGGATTTAAGAAATTGTAGGATGAATTTGTGAACTTTGGCTCTTTGATTCTTCAAATTGAATGGATTTGGTGAAGATTGGGTGTTTGATTCTCTCTTGTAATGATGTGGATAGAAGGTTTGATGTGTTCTTCTTGATGATTGGGTAGTGTTTTGGTGATTGGTGAAGGTTTTGATGAGCTTCAATGGAGTTAGGAGAGTTTTGGAGAGAAGAAAGAGGTTTAAGGTTTAATAAATTTGGAATAATAAGCTTAATACCTCCTTTATACATCAATTCCCGTAGGTTTCTCTCTCTTTGGCGGCGCTGCGGACTACCCCTGCGGACCATGGGGTGTACCGCAGGGTAGTCCGCGACATCTGATGCTCGAAAATTTTTGCTCACTGGTTAACACCTGTGGTAGGACCCCGTGGCACGTGTTTCCGAGCTACGGACCAGGGCGCGGTACACCAGAGGGTACCCCGCTCCTTCTGTAGCTTTCTCCGTCAAAATACCCGTGGACCTCACCCCGTGGCACGTGTTTCTGGCTCGCGGACCATGGCACGGACTATGGGGTAGTCCGCGGTCAACTTTTTTCTCGGTTTTGGATCAAACCCGCGGTGCAACCCGTGGTACGGGTTTTGACCACACGGACCATCCCTGCGGTATAGGGGGTACACCGTGGGGTAGTCCGTGCAGGTCATTCTTGCGCTCCAAAAAATTTCGTTTTCTTCCCTAACTCGATTTCTCCAATTCCTACACACCAAAAACACTAATACCTTTCTCAAATATGCAATATCAACTAAAAACAACTAAAATAAACTTAAACTAAAAACGTAAAAGACACGAAAACATAAAAAAACTACGGGTTGTCTCCCGTACAGCACTTTTGTTTTACGTCTTTCAAAGTTAGACGTGTTACCTCTGTCAAGATTTGCGAATATAGCCTCCCCATCGACGAGTAAGGCTATGAACGTCCACTAATCTGCGCTTGACCCCAGTTTTGGGGCGAATTTCTATCACCTTGGCTGAAACAACCTTAGTGACAATGAATGGTCCCATCCACGAGTCTTTGAAACTTCGTGGCCTATTCTCGCGTTTGTGAGCTTTCCATAAAACTTCATGGCCAACCCCAAACTCAATGTTTGGCTCAGTATCCACAGGCTTTAAGTGGATCTTCTCAGGAGGGACTTTGTGATGTGAAAGGTTGTGGATGACAGGAACGGTGGCATCTAACTTCCTCGGTTTCTTACCCAAGACATAGAAGTTCTCGGATACATTCTTTGCATGAAGGGTGATGGTCCCTTCTTGGAAGTTGATCACACTTTGACTTTTGGCCATGAAAGGCCGTCCAAGTATGATCGGAACCTGCTTATCTGCATCAAACTCAAGAATAACAAAGTCAGTAGGGATGGCGATATTACCTACACGGACTAAGACGTCCTCCACTGTTCCCCATGTCCTTTTATCTGAGTTGTCAGCAAACTGCAACTTCACTGGAGTTTTCTTTGATTTCTGAAGTCCAAGTCTCGAACACGGACTTAGGCATAAGATTCACACCATAACCCACATCGTACATCGCTTTCACCTTGAGCATACCATGTAATTGAATAGGAAGGTTGAAACTTCCCGGATCTTTAAGCTTTGGTGGTAGCTCTTTCTCACTTCTTCTTGAAACCCTCAGGTTCTCTCTTGGGATCTCTACACTCGCTTCTTTCTCAGGAATAACTTGCGTAAACACTTGTTGCGGTGTAAGTCCTCTCTTTGCAATCTCAAGCATTTGGGCGTTGATATTTTCCGGTTGGTACGCCTCTACAAATGTCTTGAGAACAGTGTCATCCTTAGGATTTGTATCAGGAATAGTTGATGACAATGGTTGAACAATAGGTGGCGATTCCACCTTCTCTTCTTCTTTCTCTTCATGCACAGCAGGTGCAACTTCATCTTCTTTCTATTTTGAGGCTTCTTCCTCTTTCTCTTTAGCCAACTCAGCTGCATAATCTACTACCGATCGAATCTCCTCTTGCATCTTCCTCAGTAGCTCTATAAACTCGGCCTTCTCTTGATTGTCCTCCACATAAACTTCAGAACAGTCAGATTCCACGGGGCTAGACTTGGTTGGTTCTACTTCAGTACTCGGAATTTCCACGGCACTAATGGCAGCATGTGGTATTTCCTCTTTTGCTTCTTCAATTTCAAGGCATATAGCCTTGCAAGCTTCGAACCCAACATTGTTTTCACCTCCTTCGATTGCCTTTACTTCATGTTGTTCTACAAAACTTGTTAAACTTTGTTCATCTGTTCTACTTGAGTACGTATTATCTGAAGTACGGCATCGTGTCCACTGATCTTCTCTTCCTGAGCGTTCATATTCGCGGTCAAACGTTCTAGAGCTTGTTGATCCACAGATCCTTCTTGAGGGTATTGAGGTAAATATTTTTGATCTAATGAATCGGTATAGGCATCTTGAGCAGGTTGTTGTGGGGGAGCAGGTCTATTCTGATTTTGGTACTGACCTCTCTGTTGGAAAGAGTTGTTCTGGGGACGCTGTTGATAATGACCAGGATTAGCGGCCCCTTGTGGATTTGAATACTGTATACCCGGATGGTTTCAGTTACCCCATTGATAACCTCCACGATTGGATATAAAGTAAACAAATTGCGGATTTGATTCGCACTCTTCCCATGTATGATCGTTATCACCACATTGTTGACAACCTTGTGCTTCTTGTACTACTTTTGTAGCGGCTAAATTCTTCTCCATTGTTAACTTCAGCTCCTTGATTTGATTCTCTAAAGCGGATATTTGAGCTGAGTTTGCAGTTTCTGCATCTAAACGAAGCGTTCCTCGGGTCTTTGCTACAGAAGCTCGCGTTGAAGGCCAACTTCTTTCTTGTTCCATAATATTTTCTAACACCTCAGAGGCTTCATTGTGATTCATGGACACAAAATTACCCTTTCCTATGTTATCCACCTTCTCTCTACCTTTATCATTAAGACCTTCATAGAATATAGCAAGTTGTAGAGTAGGTGTATAACCATGGAGAGGACATCTAGCTAATTTTTGTTGAAACCTTGTCCATGCTTCTCCCACTGTTTCTCCATCTTCTTGGGAAAATCTTGCAAGCTCTGCTTGATCTTTGAGTCTCATGCTCTTCGGATAGAATCTGTTAAAGAACGCGGCTTGAAGTTCTCTCCAAGAATGAATGGTTCCATGTGGTTGTCTCTCTAGCCAATCGCTAGCTCTTCCGGTCAAAAAAAACGAAAACATATGACAATATAGTTGCTCGCGTGTAATGCCAGGAGTAATGTAGGCATCACAAATCTACATGAAATTCTGAATCGCTTTTACCGGATCTTGAATTGCTGTACCAGTATAGAGTCCGAAACTTTGGAATTGACTAAGCATACCCGGATCGGGTCTGAATTTGATATTCGGAATCTCAGGTGGGCGGTAACCGATGGGTTGAACATGGAATGGTACATTAAGGCCAGGAAGGTCTTGTTCAACTCGGTTCTGTTGATTATTAAGGTTGTTTTGCCCATTACCTCCTCCTGCTGGTAATTGTACACCAGGTGGTGGATCTTGTTGTCCACCTGGTTGATTATTCTAAACTCCACCAAGGGGTACACCGAGTGGTGGATCTTGGGCTGCCATTACTCTTCTCAAGGCTCTTTCCTCACGAACTCGTTTGTTGTAAGGTCTGAAGCTCCTCTCAGGCTCCGACAAGGAGGCCAAGAATTAAACACTGTGAAACCTGAAAAAGACTACAGCAAACCACAAGCGTAAATCTGGAAAAATAAAAACTAAACTAAAAACTGAAAAGTAAAAACTAATTAAAAACTAAAACTCGAAATAGATAACCCACACACTAACGAGACACAAGTCCCCGGCAGCGGCGCCAAAAACTTGGTGGTGCCTAGGGTGTGATAAAATTAATACAAATAAAGCTCAAGAAACTACGCACTCTCACCCTAGACAGGCACAGTACTGCAAGTATTACAGGACGTATGCAAGTTTTAATGATAAGTAGAGTTCGTTCTCAGGGACTTAAGTGTGTTAATCGCGTGAGTAGAAATTACGAGTAAAAGTAAATAATTAGAAGACAGAAAATAAAAGCAGATAAATTTCGAGATTAAGAATTAAAACTAAGAAAAGTAAAGACAATAAAATAAAATACGAAGAATATGAGATGAGAAGTATAGCTTAGGTTTTGCTAGTATGCACTAATCCTTCTAATTCTATCTATAAATCTAGTTAATAAGGGAGAATATTAGCTCTTGGTATACTTAGTCAGGATTCTAAATTCCCATACCTTAGACCTTGAGAGCGACTAAGGGGGCTACGGCACAACCAAGACGAGGACTCAAATAGGGTTATCAAACGCCACTAAGGCCCTATCCAGCACACTACAATCAATTGGTGATATGGTGATTAAAACAAACCCTAATGACTATCTAGTTAGAAGCATGTTTTGTCAGAACTACTATCGACACTAGACATTATGTGGTGGTTCAATAGTTAAACACCCTGTCAAGGAGACCATCTAACAACTCTTAAAACAATCCTAAAGTGATCAGTTCTAGGAAAGACATTAAATCAAAACACATAAACAAATATAAAGTAAGTAGCTAATATCAGATTAAAACATATAATTCCCAAAGAAACTTAGATAGAAGAATTAGAATTCATAGATTATACATATGCAAAACCCAAGCTATGGGAAGTTTAGTTCATACCTGAAGGAAATAAACTAAAAGAAGTTACAAAAGACATCATCTTGCTCTCTACAATAAACTGGAAGAATAAAACCTTAAGAACTAATTACTATGAGGCAAGGATTAATGAGGTTGAATTACAAGTGATATAAGGGTGTATTTATAGGTGTTTAGAAGACCTAATTCGTTTTCTTGAGGAAGAGGTAAGTTATTGGACTTCTAGCCCAACTCAAATTCGTATGGAAATAAAGATAAACACTGCTGCACCGTTTTGAGCATATCTTCTTCGTTATTGGTCGGATTTTGCTCCATAAGATACCAAAAGAACCGCAACAGAATTATCTTGACCCAATAGAAGGAAATCTCCAAATTCGGCCTATTTCTTAGGTAAAAACCCACATCTTTGGACGTGTATGCAGAATCCCAGATTTAGGCAGCTTTTCCTTTTCCATCTTTTTAGCTTTTGTTTCCTTATCTCCAATTACCATGCAAATCTCTTTCCATAAGTTGTTGTCTTTGACTTGGACTCTAATTAAGCTCCATAATTATCTTTAAAGCTACACACTAAATAAACAATTAAACCCAATATGCTCTAAAAATATTATTTCTACAAATCAAGACTCAAAATAGGAAAGTGCACTAAAACTCAAGAAAATCGACATTATTGACTTCTAAAACACTAAAAATGATGTCTCATCCTAACATAAATCTATCACAAATGAGGAGACATCAATTACATATTTGATGGAATTCATTTATACCTGCCTTCTTCTTTGTTTTTTTTATTTGGGGCGATCGATTTTCGTCCCTCGCCAAAAAAATTTATTTCCATTTTGCTGGTTACCTGCTAACTGTTGGTGTAATATTTGTGGTATTTAGCGATTAAGGAATCGTTCGACTGCCAAGGAACTCCCTGTCTCAGGCGCCAGGTGGAAACAGATCATGATAGTCATGTTAACCCTGGCAAGCACACTGCCGCCTATGATGTAGACATTCCCACCTAGGCGCCTCGTAGGCGTCAACTCCCCCCTCAGCCGCTTACGCCTAGTTAAAATTCTAGGCGTACTTGCCTAGCGCCTTAGTCGCCGTGGAATAGGCGCCTATTAATGGCAAAAATGGCTGCCTAGGCGCCGATTAATGGCAAAATAGGCCCGCGTAGGCCTTCTTGTTATTTTTCTTATTCTTGAGAATTCTTTAATTGATACTATAACTTAATTTTTAGTATTTTTATATTTACTATAGTGTCGTTAGATGAATTTTATGACTTAAGTAAATAAAATTTCTATAATTACTACATATATTATTAAATATACAAAATTACAGAGCAGGATTCAAAACCGTAAAATTCCGCCTAGCCCCCGTGTAATCCCGCCTAGACGCAAGGCCCCAGTCGACCGCCTATGCTACAAAACCAAGATCTACAGCATAGCACCCAGTGCAACATGATTGTATCATGTCGAATGATCGATCGATAGATATACCAATTATTATCTTCGTTGGTGTGTGTTTCTTGTCATTGTCGTTTATATTTCTACACGATTTTGTGGGTTGTGGTAGTGGTTCAAGTGAGAGTTACGTTTAAATTTGCTTGTTATAACTGTCGTGTTTGTTTGTGCTCTCTAGTGTTTCTTGCCTATTTATCTGTTGCTTCTTTTAGGCCTCAATTAATGTTGTTACTGCCTTCATAGTTACAAAGTATATATAGGTGTCTGTTGTTCATTCGTAAATGGTTTTCTTGATGGTCACAAATATTTGCAGTTGTTGATCTCTCGTGTCACAAACTCTTATTGAAAACTATGAAAGCTGTCTATGATATTTAAAAATTCAATAATCTCAGAAATGAAATAGTTTTGTAACTTCACCTTGACTATTATGATTGTTCGATATAATTATCTTTTGTTGTCTATGCATAATAGTTTAACCCAGCAATTAGAAATATTAGTTTTAAACAAAATGCAATTTAAAAAATGATAAACAAAATGCTATTTTATGATTAAGATCCTGTCGTTGTTGCGCTGGGTTTAAAATAAAAAATACTATTTTAAAAAGTGTAAAAAGAATTTAATTTCCACTTTCAACCTTCAAATCAATAAATATTAAAACAATTTTTTTTCAACATATTAAAACTGATTAATTAGGTGAGCCACCCAACCGAAATTGAGGGCTTCCAAAAATTGACGGGCAAGCCCACCAAAGTAGGGCAGACTCACTCGCCTACCGATCATAGTGTTCGTCATATGGGTGTTGGCACGACGCGCCATCTCTAAACGATCATTAGCGTGTCGCCTGCTTCCCTGACAGGACGGGTAATTTATCCATACTCCACAACTAACAATTTTATACATAACCTTATCCCTATTAACTTCTCCATCTATCGATGTGGGAGATCTTTTTATTTCTTTTTCCGATGTGGGAGAAACAACCCATCAAAATTTTGTCTTCAAAATTCCTTTCAATATAGTCATACAATCTGATAACAAACTCTGAAGAAAGAAATCGAGTACACCTTACTATAACTTAAGCATTTTAACTTTGCAAAGCAAATACGCCATAGGAATATATCTTCTAGTTTTTCCAACTAACACAAGTAAATTTATTACTTTGTCAAACACATGGAAAATATTTCGCATTATCACATACGACAGGGATCAATGATGCAATTTTTTGTTTTTTTTTTCTCGTGATTTTTGTTATTATTACCTAGAGCAATGATTCATGATATGTATCTTATGAATCGATCCAATTCATGAGCACAATCATATCCTAGACTTTACCTGCTTAAATTCACAATGAAGATCCATAACTATTATAGTTTTTTTCCCATTGTACTAGAATTTTTATTGCATTTTACTCAATCTATTTCTGTGGTCCATACTACATTCAGAGTACGATCAAAGTAAGATTTCACAACTATATCCAAGACCACTAATTTATACTTAGCCATTAATCTCAGCCAAATTATCACACACTAATTACTGGAAGAAGAAGAAGCTTGATCCACTGGAGGCTTATGTACCCGCAGTTATATTAGCTCAGCTAAAGTATCAAGAATTAGGTAAGGGTAATTGCACTATCAATCCCTTATTATTCAAATGGTACAATTGATGCTTTTGGTGTACCCCCTATGATATTGTAGTATACTTTTCTGGATTCTGACCACCTAATCTGCAATTGTACAATATGACACTATTGTATTATCACATTGTACAATATGACACTATTGTATTATCACAGGGACCAATTACAAATATATATTGATAGGGACTAATGTTGCAATTGACCCCAATACTGATTACTATTGTGTCCTTGCTCTAAGATTGTGTCCTTCAGCTGGAGTGTTTTTTGTGTATTAAGGTCTGAAACAACTGAATTTGAGTATTAGAAGTTGTTTAATTGTATCAGAAATTTTGTGAAGCCTTTTTGAGATTTATCTGTAGTTAGTTAAATTGAAACTTGAAAGTCTTCAGCAGATAGCATATGTTGATATATTAGGCTTTTGACAAAAAAAAGAAAGATATATTAGGCTAAAGTATTCATAATCGTTTGAATTATACTAGATTGTGTAGCCTTAAGATTCTCTTGTGAAACAGATAGTTTTGGTTGGAATTCAAACCTTAAAACACAACATTCCATTTGTAGTACATAATCTTAGAGCAAGGAGACAAGTACTTATTATTTAGGGGTCAACAATTGCAACATTAGTGCCTATCAGATAGAAATATTTGTCATTGGTCCCTGTGAACTGTGATGTACAATATGATCTCAGTTCTATTGAACAATTGAAGATAAAAGGGTCAAAATTATCACTTCACATAATCAAAGAAAAGCCAACAAAAGCTAAAACAATTGCATCAAATGCAATATTTTCTTTTTCATTACAACACTTCTAATACATAACAGGGCTGAAACACTCCAAAATGCCAGACTCAAAGGACACATTTCATTTATTTAGTACACATTTTTAATTTCTATTCACTCCAATACTTCTCATCATCTTTATCTTTCTTCTTCTCATCTTCATCTTCATCTTCATGTTTAGCCAAACTTATCTTGAATTTGTGAACATCATCAACAGCTGCTCTCCTATATAGCCCAATATCAGTCGAACCAGACACCATCTGATATCCTCTTAACCTTAATTTCTCCGGACTATCATGAGGCATTGCAAAACCAGCCAAGTAGGCCCCACCTCCACCTTTACCCTTTGAAGTTGACCCCAGCACACCTTTCTCGGCTTTCCTCATCACTTCCCTAACCTTCTTATGACCTGGGTCCCACAGATACCCCATGCTTGCACTTAAATCCAACGGTCCCATTTGTATACAGTCCACCCCATCAACGGCTGCGATATCTTCGATCTTGTCAACGGCTTCATGACTCTCGACTTGACACATTATTAGTAACTCCTCTTCGTAATTACTTAAATACCCTTCGTCTATTCCGTAATCTGAGGCTCGAATGATTGTATGGGCCGAACCGCGTATGCCGTTTGGAGGATAACGGCAGTAGGAAACTGCTTTTCGGGCATCTTTCGGGCTATCGATCATCGGAAACATTATACCTTGTGGGCCTAGATCGAGGGCTTTTTTGGCCCAAGTTGCGGAAGATTCCGGTAGGCGGAGGATGGCGGGTGTACGAGAAGCGGCGAGAGCACGGAGGCATTGGAGGGCTTCGGGTATACCTCCATGGCCGTGTTCCATATCAACTACTGCGAAATCATACCCCGCGAGACCAGCTATTTCAGCGATGGTGGGTGAGAAGCTAAGAAGGAAGATTCCGTAGAGGGTTTCGCCGTTTTTAAGGCGGGTTTTGAGGGTTTGTGGGGCGGAGATGGGAGTGGTGGTGGAGGTGGTGGCCATTGGGGAGGAGTGGAGAGGAGGTAAAAGGGTTCTGGAATTAGAGTTTAGAGATTTGAGTTTTAGAGTGGGTTTTGAGATTGGTGAAGTAATGGGTAGGAAAAAAGGGGTATTTTGATGGTCGGAAATGGTGGATTTTCCGAGAGTTGAAATGGTGGAAGAAGAAGATGGGTATGAGAGAGTAGCCATTGTAGTGGTGTTTGGTAGCTTCTGGTGGGGGAGGTAAAAGGTTTTATCTATTTATTGATTAAAATTTAATGGAGGAGCTACGATATTGCTATTTACCCCTTGAATTTATTCATAATTTGCATTTTTTCATGAGCATTTAAAATACTTTTTTTTTTGCTCAAAAAGCTTTTAATCACCTTGAATGTCTCTTACAATACTTCTATTTTTTTTTCAATACTCAACTCGATACAATTATAATTTTTTTTTTAATTATAATTAGATGGTCCAGGCCAACTTGCACATACATCAACTAGTCTCACTGAAAATATGCACGTAACCATAGGCATACCTCAAGATAAATCAGAATTAGGTTGTACATACCAATACCCCAAAATAAAGAAAGAAGATCAAAACTTGGTCATTTGACCCAACACATATGGTTATACAATTAAAACCTTAAGTTGCAGGGGAAATCCGGAGTTTGCACTTTTTTTAAAAATTTGTTTCCTTTAATTTGTTCACTTATTTTTTCTTTTCCTTTACAAAATTACAAATATCTTCATGTACTTTGTATCACCTAGCTATGCTGTTTTTTTCTTATGGATCATCTTGTTTCCATCACCTATTTATGTAAATTATTATATTGATCATCTCGTATCGGCTATTTTCTAATATTCTAATAAAATCTAAACTTTACTTTTCCACTCTCCAGTATGACGGTCTCCGTTAAAAGTCGTTAAGGGCACTACCCCTCTAATCCTAGTAGCTCTAGTCGTGACACTCTCGATATGTTCTCTATCTTGTTTTTTGTGAAAATGGGTTACTGTTTGATCTCCTACTATAAAGACGTGTTGATTATTGTAAGCATAGTGAAGAGACGTTTTAACCACTGATCTGTACATGTTTTTTGTTGTGTAAACTTATATAGTTACACATCGATAGACATATGGTAAAAGTTTTTCTTCCGTTGTCAGGATCGAACCAGGGTCCCCTGGTGAAAGCCAAATATCCTATTTGTTGGACGACAATGGAATGTAAAATATGAAAAACATGGATAAAACATGTGACTTCCATATCTTCAGTACAACACTCTCCAACTGAGTTATCCTGACTTGTGTTCTTTAATGACGTTTTTTTGGGTCAAAGTAACTATAAATATTATTCAAGTATGCAAAAAATTATAATTATATAAAATATTATTTCATTACAAAGTTTACATGAATCAAGTTCCTTTAAAAATATTTATCTTTTTGTTCAATGTTCTTACATATATTATTCAAGCGTGGAATAAAATTATTATCTTGAGGAAATGATGAAAACATGATGGGAAAAGAGACTTGGCTGAGAATAAACAATTCTAATCAATAGTAAAGACACGTTGATCAACTGAGATATAAACGCATTTTGCTGTGTAAACTTATCCACTTATACAAGAAAGCATCAATAGTAAAAGTTTAATAATAAAAAGTTTTCCTTTATTTGCCTGGAAACAATCGCGATTCCCCTGTGCGAAAGACAAATATCCCAAGCGCTGGACGACAATGGAATGTGAAATGCGGTGAACGTGGATCAAACACATGACCGTCTAATCTGCAGTTTGACAATCTCATAATTGAGATTTCCCCGCTTATTATACTTTGATCACATACGTTTTTTGGGTCTATGTTCTTATGACTATTATTCAAGCTTGCAATAAAATTATACTTACATAAAGTATTATTTTATTATAAATTGTTCGTAAATCAACTCCTTTTAACTTTTTTTTCCAGCTCAAAGATCTTATAAACTGTATTCAAGCGTGCAATAAACTGAGTGGATAAAATCATTTTCTTGTTGAAATTATGGAAACGTGATGGGAAAAAAGACTTGGTTGAATAATAATATTTGAATCAATAGTAAAGAGACGATCCATCCACTTAGCTATAAACACATTGTGTTGTGTAAACTTATCTAGTTACACAATAAAACATCAATGGTAAAGGTTTTCCTTTTGTTGCCAGGAGTCAAAATCGAGTCCCTTAGTGAAAGATGAACATCCTAATCGTTGGACCACAACAAAATGTGAAATGCGGCAAATATGGACTGAACACGTGACGCGACCTTCTCATACTTTGCCTAAAAACTGTCTCAACTAAGCTATCCCCGACTGTTGTTTAGGTCAAAGTTCATATCATTCAAGCGTGCAATAGAATTTTACTTGCACAAGATATTATTTTATTATAAAGTATACATAAATCAAGCTCCTTTAAATAGTGCAATAAAGTTGTAAAGAATAAAATCATTTGCTTGTTGAAATGATGATACCATCCATTGTGCTATAGACGTTTGTTTGTTTGTTGTGTAAACTTATCCCGTTACAAACTAAAACATCAATAGTAAAAGTTTTCCTTCCATTAACCGGAACCGAACCCGGTCCCTTGGGGGGGAAACCCAATTATCCTAATCGTTCGACCACAACAAAATGTAAAATGTAAAATGCCGTGAACGTGAATTGAACACGTGACCTTCCGATTTTTCATCTAAAATTCTATCAACTGCGTGGGTGAAAGGCGGTAAAAAGTTTTCCTTCCGTTGCCGGGAATCGAACCCGGGTGCCGGGGGTGAAACCCAGATATCCTAACCGCTGGACGACAACGGAATGTGAAATGCGGTGAACGTGGATCGAACACGTGACCTTCAGATCTTCAGTCTGACGCTCTCCCAACTGAGCTATCCCCGCTTGTTGTTCTTTGATAACATACTTCCTCGTTCAACTTTTATTTGTCCACCTTTTCGGTTCACAAATATTAAGAGCATTTAATACTCTCGTTTTTTACACAATTGCTCTTAATTGATATTTATAAGATCACCTATTACAATAATATTGGGAAAAACATTAGGGAAAAAGTGTCTTGGTATTGAAAAAGAGAAAAATAATAATATTTGACACCCTCTTTTAGAAATTTGGACAAATAAATGTGTACGATAAAATAATATTTAAAAATAATAATATTTAAAAATAATATTATTAATGTGTACGATAAAATTATACTTACATAAAATATAGATTTGTTATAGATGCATAAATCAACTTTCTTCAAACATGTTTGTTTTTTGGGTCACAATTCCTACAAATATTATTCATGCATGCAATAAAGTTTTATGTATAAAATCATTTTCTTTTTAAAATGATGAAAACATGACGAGAAAAAAGATTTTGTTGAACAAAAATATTCTAATCAATAGTGAAGGGAAGGTTTAACCACTGATCCGTACATGTTTTTTGTTGTGTAAACTTATATAGTTACACATAGATAGACATATGGTAAAAGTTTTTCTTCCGTTGCCGGGAATCGAACCAGGGTACCTTGGGTGAAAGCCAAATATCCTATCTGCAGGACGACAATGGAATGTAATATATGAAAAACATGGATAAAACACGTGACTTCCATATTTTCAGTACAACACTCTCCAACTGTGTTATCCCGACTTGTGTTCTTTAACGACGTTTTTTTGGGTCAAAGTAACTATAAGTATTATTCAAGTATGCAAAAAATTATAATTATATAAAATATTATTTTATTACAAAGTGTACATGAATCAAGATCCTTTAAACATATTTATCTTTTGGTTCAATGTTCCCGTACATATTATTCAAGCATGCAATAAAATTATTATCTTGATGAAATGATGAAAACATGATGGAAAGAGAGTCTTGGTTGAGAATAAAAAATTCTAATCAATAGTAAATACACGTTGATCAATCGAGATATAAACGCATTTTGTTGTGTAAACTTATCCACTTATACAAGAAAGCATCAATAGTAAAAGTTTAATAATAAAAAGATTCCCTTTATTTGCCTGGAAACAATCGCGATTCCCCTGGGTGAAAGACAAATATTCCAAGCGCTGGACGACAATGGATGTGAAATGCGGTGAACGTGGATCAAACACAAGGCCATCTGATATGTAGTTTGACAATCTCATTATTCAGATTTCCCCGCTTATTGTTCTTTGATCACATACGTTTTTTGGGTCTATGTTCTTATGAAATATTATTCAAGCTTGCAATAAAATTATACTTATATAAAGTATTATTTTATTATAAATTCTTCGTAAATCAACTCCTTTTAATTTTTATTTTCCGGCTCAAAGTTCTTATAAACTGTATTCAAGCGTGCAGTAAATTGAGTGGATAAAATCATTTTCTTGTTGAAATTATAGAAACGTGATGGAAAAAAAAGACTTGGTTGAATAATAATATTCGAATCAATAGTAAAGAGATGATCCATCCACTTAGCTATAAACATATTTTGTTGTGTAAACTTATCCAGTTACACAATAAAACATCAATGGTAAAGGTTTTCCTTTTGTTGCCAAGGAGTCAAAAATCTCATTATTGAGATTTCCCCGCTTATTGTGCTTTGATCACATACGTTTTTTGGGTCTATGTTCTTATGAATATTATTCAAGCTTGCAATAAAATTATACTTACATAAAGTATTATTTTATTATAAATTGTTCGTAAATCATCTCCTTTTAACTTTTTTTTTTTCAGCTCAAAGTTCTTATAAACTGTATTCAAGCGTGCAGTAAATTGAGTGGATAAAATCATTTTCTTGTTGAAATTATGGAAACGTGATGGGAAAAAAGTTTTGGTTGAATAATAATATTCGAATCAATAGTAAAGAGACGATCCATCCACTTTGATATAAACACATTTTGTTGTGTAAACTTATCCAGTTACACAATAAAACATCAATGGTAAAGGTTTTCCTTTTGTTGCCAAGGACTCAAAATCGAGTCCCTTGGTGAAAGATGAACATCCTAATCGTTGGACCACAACAAAATGTGAAATGCGGCGAATATGGACTGAACACGTGACGCGACCTTCTGATACTTTGCCTAAAAGCTATCCCCGACTGTTGTTTAGGCCAAAGTTCATATCATTCAAGCGTGCAATAGAATTATACTTGCACAAGATATTATTTTATTATAAATTGTACATAAATCAAGCTCCTTTAAATAGTGCAATAAAGTTGTAAAGAATAAAATCATTTGCTTGTTGAAATGATGATAACATCCATTGTGCTATAAATGTTTGTTTGTTGTGTAAACGTATCCAGTTACAAACTAAAACATCAATAGTAAAAGTTTTCCTTCCATTAACCGGAACCGAACTCGGTCCCTTGGGGGGAAACCCAATTATCCTAATCGTTCGACCACAACAAAATGTAAAATGTAAAATGCCGTGAACGTGAATTGAACACGTGACCTTCCGATTTTTCATCTAAAATTCTATCAACTGCGTGGGTGAAAGGCGGTAAAAAGTTTTCCTTCCGTTGTCGGGAATCGAACCCGGGTGCCAGGGGTGAAAGCCAGATATCCTAACCGCTGGACGACAACGGAATGTGAAATGCGGTGAACGTGGATCGAACACGTGACCTCCAGATCTTCAGTCTGACGCTCTCCCAACTGAGCTATCCCCGCTTGTTGTTCTTTGATAACATACTTCCTCATTCAACTTTTATTTGTCCACCTTTTCGGTTCACAAATATTAAGAGCATTTAATACTCTCGTTTTTTACACAATTGCTCTTAATTGATATCCATAAGATCACCTATTACAATAATATTGGGAAAAACATTAGGGAAAAAGTGTCTTGGTATTGAAAAAGAGAAAAATAATAATATTTGACACCCTCTTTTAGAAATTTGGACAAATAAATGTGGACGGAGGGAGTATGTCTTTGGGTCGAACTTTCTATAAATATTATTAATGTGTACGATAAAATTATATTTACATAAAATATAGATTTGTTATAGATGCATAAATCAACTTTCTTCAAACATGTTTGTTTTTTGGGTCACAATTCCTACAAATATTATTCATGCATGCAATAAAGTTTTATGTATAATATCATTTTCTTTTTAAAATGATGAAAACATGACGAGAAAAAAGATTTTGTTGAACAAAAATATTCTCATCAATAGTGAAGGGAAGGTTTAACCACTGATCCGTACATGTTTTTTGTTCTGTAAACTTATATAGTTACACATCGATAGACATATGGTAAAAGTTTTTCTTCCGTTGCGGGAATCGAACCAGTGTCCCCTGGGTGAAAGCCAAATATCATATCTGCTAGACGACAATGGAATGTAAAATATAAAAAAACATGGATAAAACATGTGACTTCCATATCTCCAGTACAACACTCTCCAACTGAGTTATCCCGACTTGTGTTCTTTAACGACGTTTTTTTGGGTCAAAGTAATTATAAATATTATTCAAGTATTCAAAAAATTATAATTATATAAAATATTATTTTATTACAAAGTGTACATGAATCAAGTTCCTTTAAACATATTTATCTTTTGGTTCAATGTTCCCGTACATATTTTTCAAACGTGCAATAAAATTATTATCTTGATGAAATGATGAAAACATGATGGGAAGAAAGTCTTGGTTGAGAATAAAAAATTCTAATCAATAGTAAAGACACGTTGATCAACTGAGATATAAACGCATTTTGTTGTGTAAACTTATCCACTTATACAAGAAAGCATCAATAGTAAAAGTTTAATAATAAAAAGTTTCCCTTTATTTGCCTGGAAACAATCGCGATTCCCCTTGGTGAAAGACAAATATCCCAAGCGCTGGACGATAATGGAATGTGAAATGCGGTGAACGTGGATCAAACACATGGCCGTCTAATCTGCAGTTTGACAATCTCATTATTGAGATTTCCCCGCTTATTGTTCTTTGATCACATACGTTTTTTGGTTCTATGTTCTTATGAATATTATTCAAGCTTGCAATTAGGGCTGTAAACGAATCGAGTCGAGCCGAATACTAGATGTGCAAGCTTGTTTGATAAGATTTACGAGTCGAGCCGAGTCGAGCTCAAATTTTAACGAGTCGAGCCGAGCTCAAATTTTAAGGCTTGATAACATATCAAACGAGCTTTTTTCGAGCCGATCTCGAGTTATTAACGAATAATTTATTTTTTTATAATTTTAACAATATATTTATTGATAAATAAACCATTAATTTACAGATCATAAATTTTTAACGAGTTAACGAACGAGCTCGAACGAACGCGTTTTTTACCGAACGAGTTCGAACGAACTTTTTTTTCCCGTTTATACAAACGAACGAGTTCGAACGAGCTTTTTACCGAGCCGAGCCCGAGCGGCTCGCGAGCGGCTTGGTTCGTTTACAGCCCTACTTGCAATAAAATTATACTTACATAAAGTATTATTTTATTATAAATTGTTCGTAAATCAACTCCTTTTAACTTTTTTTTTCCAGCTATAAGTTCTTATAAAATGTATTCAAGCGTGCAGTAAATTGAGTGGATAAAATCATTTTCTTGTTGAAATTATGGAAACGTGATGGGAAAAAAGACTTGGTTGAATAATAATATTCGAATCAATAGTAAAGGGACGATCCATCCACTTAGCTATAAACACATTTTGTTGTGTAAACTTATCCAGTTACACAATAAAACATCAATGGTAAAGGTTTTCCTTTTGTTGCCAGGAGTCAAAATCGAGTCCCTTGGTGAAAGATGAACATCCTAATCGTTGGACCACAACAAAATGTGAAATGCGGAGAATATGGACTGAACACGTGACGCGACCTTCTGATACCTTGCCTAAAAACTCTCTCAACTAAGCTATCCCCTGCTGTTGTTTAGGTCGAATTTCATATCATTCAAGCGTGCAATAGAATTATCCATGCACAAGATATTATTTTATTATAAATTGTACATAAATCAAGCTCCTTTAAAAAGTGCAATAAAGTTGTAAAGAATAAAATCATTTGTTTGTTCAAATGATGATAACATCCATTGTGCTATAAACGTTTGTTTGTTTGTTGTGTAAACTTATCCAGTTACAAACTAAAACATCAATAGTGAAAGTTTTCCTTCCATTAACCTGAACCGAACCCGGTCCCTTGGGGGGGGAAACCCAATTATCCTAATCGTTCGACCACAACAAAATGTAAAATGTAAAATGCCGTGAACGTGAATTGAACACGTGACCTTCCGATTTTTCATCTAATACTCTATCAACTGCGTGGGTGAAAGGCGGTAGGGTGAAAGGCGGTAAAAAGTTTTCCTTCCGTTGCCGGGAATCGAACCCGGGTCCCCTGGGTGAAAGCCAGATATCCTAACCGCTGGACGACAACGGAATGTGAAATGCGGTGAACGTGGATCGAACACGTGACCTTCAGATCTTCAGTCTGACGCTCTCCCAACTGAGCTATCCCCGCTTGTTGTTCTTTGATAACATACTTCCTCGTTCAACTTTTATTTGTCCACCTTTTCGGTTCACAAATATTAAGAGCATTTAATACTCTTGTTTTTTACACAATTGCTCTTAATTGATATCCATTAGAACACCTATTACAATAATATTGGGAAAAACATTAGGAAAAAAGTGTCTTGGTATTGAAAAAGAGAAAAATAATAATATTTGACACCCTCTTTTAGAAATTTGGACAAATAAATGTGGACGGAGGGAGTATGTCTTTGGGTCGAACTTTCTATAAATATTATTAATGTGTACGATAAAATTATACTTACATAAAATATAGATTTGTTATAGATGCATAAATCAACTTTCTTCAAACATGTTTGTTTTTTGGGTCACAATTCCTACAAATATTATTCATGCATGCAATAAAGTTTTATGTATAATATCATTTTCTTTTTAAAATGATGAAAACATGACGAGAAAAAAGATTTTGTTGAACAAAAATATTCTAATCAATAGTGAAGGGAAGGTTTAACCACTGATCCGTACATGTTTTTTGTTGTGTAAACTTATATAGTTACACATCGATAGACATATGGTAAAAGTTTTTCTTCCGTTGCGGGAATCGAACCAGGGTCCCCTGGGTGAAAGCCAAATATCCTATCTGCTGGACGACAATGGAATGTAAAATATAAAAAAACATGGATAAAACATGTGACTTCCATATCTTCAGTACAACACTCTCCAACTGAGTTATCACGACTTGTGTTCTTTAACGACGTTTTTTTGGGTCAAAGTAATTATAAATATTATTCAAGTATGCAAAAAATTATAATTATATAAAATATTATTTTATTACAAAGTCTACATGAATCAATTTCCTTTAAACATATTTATCTTTTGGTTCAATGTTCCCGTACATATTATTCAAGCGTGCAATAAAATTATTATCTTGATGAAATGATGAAAACATGATGGGAAGAGAGTCTTGGTTGAGAATAAAAAATTCTAATCAATAGTAAAGACACGTTGATCAACTGAGATATAAACGCATTTTGTTGTGTAAACTTATCCACTTATACAAGAAAGCATCAATAGTAAAAGTTTAATAATAAAAAGTTTCCCTTTATTTGCCTGGAAACAATCGCGATTCCCCTTGGTGAAAGACAAATATCCCAAGCGCTGGACGATAATGGAATGTGAAATGCGGTGAACGTGGATCAAACACATGGCCGTCTGATCTGCAGTTTGACAATCTCATTATTGAGATTTCCCCGCTTATTGTTCTTTGATCAGATACGTTTTTTGGGTCTATGTTCTTATGAATATTATTCAAGCTTGCAATAAAATTATACTTACATAAAGTATTATTTTATTATAAATTGTTCGTAAATCAACTCCTTTTAACTTTTTTTTTCCAGCTCAAAGTTCTTATAAAATGTATTCAAGCGTGCAGTAAATTGAGTGGATAAAATCATTTTCTTGTTGAAATTATGGAAACGTGATGGGAAAAAAGACTTGGTTGAATAATAATATTCGAATCAATAGTTAAGGGACGATCCATCCACTTAGCTATAAACACATTTTGTTGTGTAATCTTATCCAGTTACACAATAAAACATCAATGGTAAAGGTTTTCCTTTTGTTGCCAGGAGTCAAAATCGAGTCCCTTGGTGAAAGATGAACATCCTAATCGTTGGACCACAACAAAATGTGAAATGCGGCGAATATGGACTGAACACGTGACGCGACCTTCTGATACCTTGCCTAAAAACTCTCTCAACTAAGCTATCCCCTGCTGTTGTTTAGGTCGAATTTCATATCATTCAAGCGTGCAATAGAATTATCCATGCACAAGATATTATTTTATTATAAATTGTACATAAATCAAGCTCCTTTAAAAAGTGCAATAAAGTTGTAAAGAATAAAATCATTTGTTTGTTCAAATGATGATAACATCCATTGTGCTATAAACGTTTGTTTGTTTGTTGTGTAAACTTATCCAGTTACAAACTAAAACATCAATAGTGAAAGTTTTCCTTCCATTAACCTGAACCGAACCCGGTCCCTTGGGGGGAAACCCAATTATCCTAATCGTTCGACCACAACAAAATGTAAAATGTAAAATGCCGTGAACGTGAATTGAACACGTGACCTTCCGATTTTTCATCTAATACTCTATCAACTGCGTGGGTGAAAGGCGGTAAAAAGTTTTCCTTCCGTTGCCGGGAATCGAACCCGGGTCCCCTGGGTGAAAGCCAGATATCCTAACCGCTGGACGACAACGGAATGTGAAATGCGGTGAACGTGGATCGAACACGTGACCTTCAGATCTTCAGTCTGACGCTCTCCCAACTGAGCTATCCCCGCTTGTTGTTCTTTGATAACATACTTCCTCGTTCAACTTTTATTTGTCCACCTTTTCGGTTCACAAATATTAAGAGCATTTAATACTCTTGTTTTTTACACAATTGCTCTTAATTGATATCCATTAGATCACCTATTACAATAATATTGGGAAAAACATTAGGGAAAAAGTGTCTTGGTATTGAAAAAGAGAAAAATAATAATATTTGACACCCTCTTTTAGAAATTTGGACAAATAAATGTGGACGGAGGGAGTATGTCTTTGGGTCGAACTTTCTATAAATATTATTAATGTGTACGATAAAATTATACTTACATAAAATATAGATTTGTTATAGATGCATAAATCAACTTTCTTCAAACATGTTTGTTTTTTGGGTCACAATTCCTACAAATATTATTCATGCATGCAATAAAGTTTTATGTATAATATCATTTTCTTTTTAAAATGATGAAAACATGACGAGAAAAAAGATTTTGTTGAACAAAAATATTCTAATCAATAGTGAAGGGAAGGTTTAACCACTGATCCGTACATGTTTTTTGTTGTGTAAACTTATATAGTTACACATCGATAGACATATGGTAAAAGTTTTTCTTCCGTTGCGGGAATCGAACCAGGGTCCCCTGGGTGAAAGCCAAATATCCTATCTGCTGGACGACAATGGAATGTAAAATATAAAAAAACATGGATAAAACATGTGACTTCCATATCTTCAGTACAACACTCTCCAACTGAGTTATCCCGACTTGTGTTCTTTAACGACGTTTTTTTGGGTCAAAGTAATTATAAATATTATTCAAGTATGCAAAAAATTATAATTATATAAAATATTATTTTATTACAAAGTCTACATGAATCAAGTTCCTTTAAACATATTTATCTTTTGGTTCAATGTTCCCGTACATATTATTCAAGCGTGCAATAAAATTATTATCTTGATGAAATGATGAAAACATGATGGGAAGAGAGTCTTGGTTGAGAATAAAAAATTCTAATCAATAGTAAAGACACGTTGATCAACTGAGATATAAACGCATTTTGTTGTGTAAACTTATCCACTTATACAAGAAAGCATCAATAGTAAAAGTTTAATAATAAAAAGTTTCCCTTTATTTGCCTGGAAACAATCGCGATTCCCCTTGGTGAAAGACAAATATCCCAAGCGCTGGACGATAATGGAATGTGAAATGCGGTGAACGTGGATCAAACACATGGCCGTCTGATCTGCAGTTTGACAATCTCATAATTGAGATTTCCCCTCTTATTGTTCTTTGATCAGATACGTTTTTTGGGTCTATGTTCTTATGAATATTATTCAAGCTTGCAATAAAATTATACTTACATAAAGTATTATTTTATTATAAATTGTTCGTAAATCAACTCCTTTTCACTTTTTTTTTTCCAGCTCAAAGTTCTTATAAAATGTATTCAAGCGTGCAGTAAATTGAGTGGATAAAATCATTTTCTTGTTGAAATTATGGAAACGTGATGGGAAAAAAGACTTGGTTGAATAATAATATTCGAATCAATAGTAAAGATACGATCCATCCACTTAGCTATAAACACATTTTGTTGTGTAAACTTATCCAGTTACACAATAAAACATCAATGGTAAAGGTTTTCCTTTTGTTGCCAGGAGTCAAAATCGAGTCCCTTGGTGAAAGATGAACATCCTAATCGTTGGACCACAACAAAATGTGATATGCGGCGAATATGGACTGAACACGTGACGCGACCTTCTGATACCTTGCCTAAAAACTCTCTCAACTAAGCTATCACCGGCTGTTGTTTAGGTCAAATTTCATATCATTCAAGCGTGCAATAGAATTATCCTTGCACAAGATATTATTTTATTATAAATTGTACATAAATCAAGCTCCTTTAAAAAGTGCAATAAAGTTGTAAAGAATAAAATCATTTGTTTGTTCAAATGATGATAACATCCATTGTGCTATAAACGTTTGTTTGTTTGTTGTGTAAACTTATCCAGTTACAAACTAAAACATCAATAGTGAAAGTTTTCCTTCCATTAACCGGAACCGAACCCGGTCCCTTGGGGGGAAACCCAATTATCCTAATCGTTCGACCACAACAAAATGTAAAATGTAAAATGCCGTGAACGTGAATTGAACACGTGACCTTCCGATTTTTCATCTAAAACTCTATCAACTGCGTGGGTGAAAGGCGGTAAAAAGTTTTCCTTCCGTTGCCGGGAATCGAACCCGGGTTCCCTGGGTGAAAGCCAGATATCCTAAGCCGGGTAAAGGTTTTCCTTTTGTTGCCAGGAGTCAAAATCGAGTCCCTTGGTGAAAGATGAACCTCCTAATCGTTGGACCACAACAAAATGTGAAATGCGGCGAATATGGACTGAACACGTGACGCGACCTTCTGATACCTTGCCTAAAAACTCTCTCAACTAAGCTATCCCCGGCTGTTGTTTAGGTCAAATTTCATATCATTCAAGCGTGCAATAGAATTATCCTTGCACAAGTAAATTGTACATAAATCAAGCTCCTTTAAAAAGTGCAATAAAGTTGTAAAGAATAAAATCATTTGTTTGTTCAAATGATGATAACATCCATTGTGCTATAAACGTTTGTTTGTTTGTTGTGTAAACTTATCCAGTTACAAACTAAAACATCAATAGTGAAAGTTTTCCTTCCATTAACCTGAACCGAACCCGGTCCCTTGGGGGGAAACCCAATTATCCTAATCGTTCGACCACAACAAAATGTAAAATGTAAAATGCCGTGAACGTGAATTGAACACGTGACCTTCCGATTTTTCATCTAATACTCTATCAACTGCGTGGGTGAAAGGCGGTAAAAAGTTTTCCTTCCGTTGCCGGGAATCGAACCCGGGTCCCCTGGGTGAAAGCCAGATATCCTAACCGCTGGACGACAACGGAATGTGAAATGCGGTGAACGTGGATCGAACACGTGACCTTCAGATCTTCAGTCTGACGCTCTCCCAACTGAGCTATCCCCGCTTGTTGTTCTTTGATAACATACTTCCTTGTTCAACTTTTATTTGTCCACCTTTTCGGTTCACAAATATTAAGAGCATTTAATACTCTTGTTTTTTACAGAGGCAATTACCAATACCACCCTAGAGAGAGGTGATATTGCCCATAAAAGTCATGTCTAATATTAAAAACATAATTAGACAATAATACCCTTGACTAAATATTCCCACCAAACTAAATTTTCCCACCAAAAAATTTCCGACCAACTTTTCCGGACAAATTATTTTCCCGCCAAAATTTTCCGGCCACATTTTTTCCCACCAAATTTTTCCGGCCAATTTTTTTCCCACCAAATTTTCCCGGCCAATTTTTTTTCCCACCAAATTTTTCCGGCCAATTTTTTTTTCCCACCAAAATTTTCTGACCAATTTTTTTTCACACCAAAGTTTTTCGGACAATTTTTTTCCCACCAAATTTTATGTTGTTATTTGGTGGGAAAAATCCCACCAAATTATATGTAGGAATTTATGTTGTTTAATAGATGAATTTTAAAATTAGATAACGAGTTAAATCCCACCAATAATTAGTGATTTGGTTGGTCTGAGTTTAAGGTCGGATATTTTAAGTAAATTACCTTGTATATATTCTGTTTGTCAATATAATTATTGGTGGTTGTCAACAAGATTGATTATACAAACAATTGTTACTTTTTATAGAATATCATTTAATATTTTTTCTTGTTTTTCTAATCTAGACATACTAGAAAAGATAAAACATCAGCTAAAACAAATGGAAAAGGAGAATGAAGAGAATACAACACTTGTAAATTGAATAATCCAAGGTTGAAAGCACAAGCTTCTCTATAATCCAGTAGAGTAAAAACAAATAGTCAACGTTTACAGTCTCTAAAATTCAAAATTCCATCTTAAAAAGTCTTTAGACCGGTAATGGCAAGCTGACCAAGAGTTGATAAGATAATTTTAGGAGGAACCCTGTAAGTTTGTTGTTAATGATCAAACCTTTTTACGTAATAGTAACAGAAATCAGCCAATATGAAGGTTTGCACAACTTCTGCTAGCAAAACCATGGGTAGCCAAAAGTATACTACTACTTGTCAAAAATTAAGCATTTACAAGTGTCATTTCAAAACATTGCACCATACGTTCCTATACTATGAAAAATTAGAAGTAGTTGATTGATAATTTACCTTGAACTTGCAAGGCTGGATTAGCTGAAACACGATAATATAACGCTTACATAGAATATGACAATTAGAAAATGTAAGTAGCTATAATCCTAGAATGACAATGTAAATAGCTTTGACTATGTTAAATAAACATACTAACATCAATTAACACGCCCATTTAACCTATATAGCATTGCTGAGACAAAAATGAAATGACAATCTGTATATTTCAATAAAAATTTCTTACTGCATAAAAATCACATCCTACAACAATCTTTAACACCGCTAATTGATCCATTATCTTCACTGCTCCATCAATTTAGCCAATTCTCCATCCTCTGCACTTGCACTGACATATACATACATTACATATACCTATATATATAGAGATATATAGATTTATATGATTTGCTTCAGCAAAGCGCGGACCCTAGGGCGTATGTGTATGACATCGATGGAATCGAACGGAGGAAAGTAAAATCTCTTAAAGGGCTTGGGTCAATTGAAAATCTATCATGGATCTAAATCTATCATGGAGGAGAAATCGGCAACAACTAGGCGTGGTGGCGATTTTATTGCCCTTACCGGAGAAGAAAATCAAAGGAGGTAGATGACGGCTTCGATGGGGTGTTAACGGCGGTGTGAAGCGGAAGTTTATGAGAAGCGAAGATGAGAAACTGATTTTTATTTTTTTTGCTTTGTACGGATGAAATAAAAAGGATTTAAAACAGGGGTATATTTGGAAAGTGTTTTTTTTCCAGGACTTTTATAGACAATATAAAAGCGAAGATGCTGGAGAGCTATTAATATTAGTTTGAGGATGTTTATGGTAATTATTCCTTTTTTACACAATTGCTCTTAATTGATATCCATTAGATCACCTATTACAATAATATTGGGAAAAACATTAGGGAAAAAGTGTCTTGGTATTGAAAAAGAGAAAAATAATAATATTTGACACCCTCTTTTAGAAATTTGGACAAATAAATGTGGACGGAGGGAGTATGTCTTTGGGTCAAACTTTCTATAAATATTATTAATGTGTACGATAAAATTATACTTACATAAAATATAGATTTGTTATAGATGCATAAATCAACTTTCTTCAAACATGTTTGTTTTTTGGGTCACAATTCCTACAAATATTATTCATGCATGCAATAAAGTTTTATGTATAATATCATTTTCTTTTTAAAATGATGAAAACATGACGAGAAAAAAGATTTTGTTGAACAAAAATATTCTAATCAATAGTGAAGGGAAGGTTTAACCACTGATCCGTACATGTTTTTTGTTGTGTAAACTTATATAGTTACACATCGATAGACATATGGTAAAAGTTTTTCTTCCGTTGCGGGAATCGAACCAGGGTCCCCTGGGTGAAAGCCAAATATCCTATCTGCTGGACGACAATGGAATGTAAAATATAAAAAAACATGGATAAAACATGTGACTTCCATATCTTCAGTACAACACTCTCCAACTGAGTTATCCCGACTTGTGTTCTTTAACGACGTTTTTTTGGGTCAAAGTAATTATAAATATTATTCAAGTATGCAAAAAATTATGATTATATAAAATATTATTTTATTACAAAGTCTACATGAATCAAGTTCCTTTAAACATATTTATCTTTTGGTTCAATGTTCCCGTACATATTATTCAAGCGTGCAATAAAATTATTATCTTGATGAAATGATGAAAACATGATGGGAAGAGAGTCTTGGTTGAGAATAAAAAATTCTAATCAATAGTAAAGACACGTTGATCAACTGAGATATAAACGCATTTTGTTGTGTAAACTTATCCACTTATACAAGAAAGCATCAATAGTAAAAGTTTAATAATAAAAAGTTTCCTTTTATTTGCCTGGAAACAATCGCGATTCCCCTTGGTGAAAGACAAATATCCCAAGCGCTGGACGATAATGGAATGTGAAATGCGGTGAACGTGGATCAAACACATGGCCGTCTGATCTGCAGTTTGACAATCTCATTATTGAGATTTCCCCGCTTATTGTTCTTTGATCACATACGTTTTTTGGGTCTATGTTCTTATGAATATTATTCAAGCTTGCAATAAAATTATACTTACATAAAGTATTATTTTATTATAAATTGTTCGTAAATCAACTCCTTTTAACTTTTTTTTTCCAGCTCAAAGTTCTTATAAACTGTATTCAAGCGTGCAGTAAATTGAGTGGATAAAATCATTTTCTTGTTGAAATTATGGAAACGTGATGGGAAAAAAGACTTGGTTGAATAATAATATTCGAATCAATAGTAAAGGGACGATCCATCCACTTAGCTATAAACACATTTTGTTGTGTAAACTTATCCAGTTACACAATAAAACATCAATGGTAAAGGTTTTCCTTTTGTTGCCAGGAGTCAAAATCGAGTCCCTTGGTGAAAGATGAACATCCTAATCGTTGGACAACAACAAAATGTGAAATGCGGAGAATATGGACTGAACACGTGACGCGACCTTCTGAAACCTTGCCTAAAAACTCTCTCAACTAAGCTATCCCCTTCTGTTGTTTAGGTCAAATTTCATATCATTCAAGCGTGCAATAGAATTATCCTTGCACAAGATATTATTTTATTATAAATTGTACATAAATCAAGCTCCTTTAAAAAGTGCAATAAAGTTGTAAAGAATAAAATCATTTGTTTGTTCAAATGATGATAACATCCATTGTGCTATAAACGTTTGTTTGTTTGTTGTGTAAACTTATCCAGTTACAAACTAAAACATCAATAGTGAAAGTTTTCCTTCCATTAACCGGAACTGAACCCGGTCCCTTGGGGGGAAACCCAATTATCCTAATCGTTCGACCACAACAAAATGTAAAATGCCGTGAACGTGAATTGAACACGTGACCTTCCGATTTTTCATCTAAAACTCTATCAACTGCGTGGGTGAAAGGCGGTAAAAAGTTTTCCTTCCGTTGCCGGGAATCGAACCCGGGTCCCCTGGGTGAAAGCCAGATATCCTAACCGCTGGACGACAACGGAATGTGAAATGCGGTGAACGTGGATCGAACACGTGACCTTCAGATCTTCAGTCTGACGCTCTCCCAACTGAGCTATCCCCGCTTGTTGTTCTTTGATAACATACTTCGTTGTTCAACTTTTATTTGTCCACCTTTTCGGTTCACAAATATTAAGAGCATTTAATACTCTCGTTTTTTACACAATTGCTCTTAATTGATATCCATAAGATCACCTATTACAATAATATTGGGAAAAACATTAGGGAAAAAGTGTCTTGGTATTGAAAAAGAGAAAAATAATAATATTTGACACCCTCTTTTAGAAATTTGGACAAATAAATGTGGACGGAGGGAGTATGTCTTTGGGTCGAACTTTCTATAAATATTATTAACGTGTATTTTAATAAAAGTAATTTCCCTAATGTCTGTGGAATAATATCTCATGAAGAGGGTAAATGTGATAATGCTGACAAACTTATTAATAAGCTTGGTAGTTGGATTAGATACTCTGAAATTGTAAAGAAGCCGAATGATTTTGTATTTAAAGCTGAACTAGTTGGGAACTCTGCTAAGAAAAGGTCCAATAAACCTTTAAAGCAAAAGAACAAAGCTCAGATTCCTAAAGGAAAAAGAAACACCACTTGCTGTGGTCCAGTCTAATGTAGTCCAATCTTTATTATTGATGCCAAAAGTTAATTTGGGCCATACTGAACAGGCAGGGGTATCGTTTATTAATGCTATCAGGCCCTTGAGCCCAGGTGAACTTAATAAACTGTGTGGGCCAAGTACTGAGCCCATAATTATCACTAGTCCAAATGTGGTGATTAACCCTAACATTACTTCAAACTCTGATGATAACATTACCTTTGGTTCACTTGAGAAGAATACACTTCGAACTCAAAAGGTTAGATTGGATCTTGGATTAGCTACAGAAGATGAACTCTTATCCCAAGTACCTGCAACTCTCGCTAACCCAGGTTTTGGGGAAGATGATGAGATGGCAGAAGCTTTGGGCTTTGATAATAATGAACTAGATAATGATAATGCTGATGGAGATGAGCAATGGGAGGAAGATGGTAACTCAGATGAAGTTGATAAGAATGTGGTTTGCGGGGTTGACCCTATTCAACCCCAAGCAGATCAATGATGCTAGCATGGAACTGTCAAGGGCTTGTCAATCCCTTGACAGAGATGAGTCTGAAGGATCTTGTTAAGGCTCATCATTTTGAGGTAATATTCTGAGACCAAAAACTCTTTCAATACAGTCTTCAATTTTTGTTCTAAAATAAATATGAGTCTAGTGGCTCATGTTGACCCTGTGGGCCTCTCTGGTGGGTTAGCTATTTTTGTTAAAAACTCTGATTCCTTTAAAGAAATTTGCAAAGACAAGAACTTGATTCTCTGTTCTTACAATTTCTCTACTGTGGGAAGCTGTGAACTGGCCTGTGTATATGGTCCTCCCATTGATATTGATAAGGCTAATTTTATTAACAAGTTGAATCTTCTACCCAATACTGCTCTGCCTAGATGTATATTGGGTGATTTCAACTTGATCAGGTACCCTTCTGATAAACTTGGAGGTGAAATCAACTCTTTTCATATGAATACTATGAACTTTTTTAATGACTTTATCAATCTTAATAATCTTAATGAGCTGACTTATAAAGGATGTAACTTCTCTTGGTCTAACAAAAGAAGTGGCAACCAGCTCATTAAGCAAAGAATTGATAGGATTTTAGTCAATGCTCATTGGTTGACTAAGTTTCCTAACTCATGGTGCCTTGTGTTACCACCTGTGGGATCTGATCACTCTCCCATTTCTCTTCAAGCTGGTTTTGGTAAGGTCAGTAAGAATAATAGACTTATTATTGATAAAAATTGGATCAGTGATGATTCTTTTTGTCAAATGATATTTGATAACTGGATCACTAAATTTTTTGATCACTTTACAGGTCTGAGGAAATTCTGTAACAAAATTACATATATTAATAAACATATAACATTTTGGGCTAGGAAGAGAGTCCTGAATAATAGGAGACTCATAACATCTTACTTAGCCCAAATGGAAAATATGCTTAATGCCCCTCACTCGGATTCTTATAAATCTGATATGGAAAATTTGAACCTCAAGCTTGAGATGGTTTGGAAAAAAGAAGAGGCATATTGGGCATTAAGATCTCGGAACTGTTGGCTCAAACTGGGGGAAAGAAACACCAAATATTATCATGCTCTTACTCGTAATAAAAGAAACATGAATCGGATATCTTCTATTAAAAAAGAGGATGGAAACTGGACCTATGATAACTCGGAAATTATTGATGAGGTCAAAAAATACTATAATAATATCTTTAAATCTAATGGATATAAATTTTATGATCCTATCTTGAGTAAGATTAGGAAAGTTGTTTCGCCAGAAATGAATGAGGATCTGATTAGAACAGTTACATTAGAGGAACTCAAAGAAGCTGTTTGGGCTCTAGGTGGTAATAAGGCACCTGGCCCTGATGGTTATGGTGGTTTTTTCTTCAATTTTTTTGGGAATTACTTAAGCTTGACTTGCTATCTATGGTGGAGGACTTTATGAACAATAATATGTCCTTGAAGGATATAAATGTGACTGTAATAGCCGTTATACCTAAGTGTTCTAATCCTGACCTAGTCAGTTCTTTTAGACCAATTAGCTGCGCTAATTTTATTTATAAAGTGATTTCGAAAATACTCTAATAGGCTTCAATGTTGGATTGGTGATATTATTTCAGAGACTCAAACTGCCTTCATCCCAGGAAGGTCAATATTTGAAAACATTCTTATTGCACAGGAGGTTACACACTTTCTTAAAAACAAGAGAAACTCTTCTAAGTTTTATTTAGCTATTAAAGCTGACATGAGTAAGGCTTATGAAAACATTGAGTGGGACTTCCTTATTGACCTTCTGAAACAAATGGGTTTTCATAGTAAATGGGTAAGTTGGATTCATATGTGCATTTCTACAGTTACATATAAAGTAAAGATCAATGGAACTCTATATGATATTGATAATCCTCAAAAGGGGATTAGACAAGGGGACCCTTTGTCCCCTTACCTGTTTTGTCTGGTAACTCAGGCCCTTACATCACTTATTGACTACTATGTGAACCTTGGTCTTTTGAAAGGAATTAAAATTGCAAAAAAAGCCCCTGAGATCACACATCTGCTGTTTGCAGATGATAGTCTTTTCTTCCTTGAAGCTAATCAATATAATATTGAGATTTTCATTACAACACTGAACTGGTACTGTTTTGCCTCTGGTCAGAAATTGAACTTAAATAAAAGTGGTGCACTTTTCAGTGTTAACACTCCTCATGCTTTGAGAAACAATCTTTGCAATACTTTAAGGATGAATCAATTAAAGGATCTTGGTAAATACCTTGGTATTCCTTCTTCTTGGGGTATTTCAAAGGTAAAGTCATTGGAATGGTTGGTTGAAATGATACTTAAAAGAACTAATGATTGGGACACTAAAATGCTCAGTAAAAGTGGTAAAGAAGTTCTAATTAAGGCTATAATAGGTGCTATACCTAACTTTATAATGTCGGTTTTTCTTATTCCTAAGAAGCTCACTTCTCGTATTACCTCCCTAGTCTCAGATTTTTATTGGGACAATAAGGGGGAAAAAAGATGTCATTGGATCAAATGGCAAACATTAATGTCATCAAAAGATAATGGTGGGTTGGGTTTCAAAGATTTCCATACTCAAAATCTTGCACTCTTGGCCTCTAATGCTTGGAAGTTTTATAAGAATGATAAATCTTTGGTTTACAAGGTCTTCAAAGGGAAATATTTCCCTAATGAGGATTTTCTTGATGCATCTCTTCACTCTAACTGCTCTTGGGGTTTTAAAAGCCTCATGGAGGGTAGAAAATGTTTTTTTAAAGATTTAGCTTGGAATATTGGTGATGGTAAGGATATTAATGTGTGGTCTGATAAGTGGATCCCAACTGATATTCAGTTAGCTAAACCTCTTGGCTGCCTAGTGGATAAAGTATCAGACCTTTTTGGTAGTTGTAATACTAACTGGAATGTCAACTTGTTGAATAATTTATTTGAATCTAAAGTTGTAGCAACCATAACTAGTTTAGCTATCCCCTCCTTAACTTGTAAAGACTCTCCTTTTTGGATTCACTCAAAAAGTGGAGAAGTTACTGTTAAGGATAGCTATAACTTATTATGGAGGGCTCAACTGGTTGACACTAAAAAGAAAAATAAAGATAAGGGGTGCTCCTCTTATCAATTGGAACTTGTTGATTGGAGATTCTTATGGCAATTGAAAGTATATCCTAAAATTAAAAAATTTCTCTGGAAATGTTTGGAAAATGGGCTGGCTACCAATTTTAACAGGTACATGAGGAAATCTATTAAGGCTCCCATTTGTTCAATTTGTGAAAGTGAGGAGGAAACCACTGAACATTTACTATTCTTTTGCCCATGGGCCAGAGCAGTATGGATGGCTTGTCCTCTTAACTTTATTACAAAGGTTGAACCCTCGAGTAATGTTCGAAAATGGTTCTCTTTTGTTAGGAAATGTGCCTCTGATAAGATTGACACTTTTGGTAACTTAGGTGAAATGGCAAGTTTTGTGGCTTGGTTTATTTGGAAAGGTCGGAATGAATACCTCTTTCGAGGACTTGTCCCTGATCCTTTGAAAACGGTGAAAAATTGTTTAATAGCCTATGATGAGTTCATTATAGCTTTTGCTAAAGAAACTGAGGTTAATAATGTTATAAATCATTTTCATAATGGTTTAAATGATGGCAATATTAGACTAAGGTCTAATTATGAAACAAACAGTGATTTCTCTCTTGATACTGTATGTGAGATTGAAAATAATATTAAGTGGGACCCACCTAGTGTAGGGAATTATAAGATTAATTGTGATGCATCTATGAACTCTAAATCTTATAAATCTGCGTTTGCTTGTGTTGTTCGTGATTCTACAGGTTTTGTGATTGATGGAGTTGCAAAGGAGTCTTCTTCTTTCTCAGTGATGGAGGCTGAAGGGAGGGGAATCTACTTGGCTTGTCAACTAGCTTCTAAACTCCCTTTTGGATCCACCACGATTGAAAATGATAACCTATGTATCATTAATCAAATTAATTCTATGTGTAAAATTGAGAGTAGAACTAAGGTTTTAGTGTCTAGTATTATCTCTTTTAAGAACTTGTATAACATTAAAATCTCTTTTGTAAAGAGGTCCAGGAATAGGGTTGCTAAACAAATGCTTAGTGGGTGTTTGTTTGGTATTTGGAGTGCCTTCCCTTCCTCCCAATTAGCTAATTTGATTAGGAAAGACTTGGAACCAACTAGAATTGGATAAGGTGTAATATTTTGTCAATGGTTATTTATGTTCTTCGACTAAAAAAAAATTACTATAAAAGTAATTTCCTCTTAATTTATTTGTATATCGGTATGACACCAAATAAATGAGATAAAGTAAGAATAGAGCGCCAACCACATAGCACCCAATCCCGCCGTCGTCGACCACCAGCATGACCACATTTAACTCCTCAATAATTCCATCCTCTCCAAACTTAAACCCACTCTTCGCTTCAAAACTCAAACCCACCAAATTCCCAACCACATCACCGTTAATTTCCCCACTATCTAGAACCGTTTTGACTATAAAATGCACTTCATCTGAGAAAAATGAACCCGCAAATTTAAAAGATGTGTTATCAGGCCTAGTTGATCAGAGAGTCGAGGAATTGTTAAATAAAGAAGAGAACAAAGATTTGCTTGATGGGTTACAACAAGCTTCGCAAAGAGTTGAAATGGCGAAAATTGAGCTGGCTGAGATTGAAAGACAAGAAGCTGAGGCTAAGTTGTTAAGGGATTACATTAATCGCCTTGAATCTCAAACCTCCGAGGTTTGCTTCTATCCGTAATTACATTATTTTCATCGTTATCCGCTAATTTATGAACACGAATATATAGTTTTACACAAAATATTTGCTTATATTTCCTCATTAAGTAATTAGCGTCGACATAGAAAAAATTCCTTATCACCATTGGTGAGTCTCTGTATTAATTCGATTCTTAATATTTGTGTAAAGATTGCAGAATGCCAGAAAGATATATCAGAAGCAAAAGCGATGATTGAAGAAGCCGAACGCTCTTTAGAAATCAGTAATGGTGGAGGAAGAGGCATAATCACCAAGAATGAAGAACGAGTCGAGTCTATAAAAGCAGCTTTAATCTCTGCGATAATTGGAACCTTTGCTAGCTTACCCATTTCTTTAACTAGAATAACTAACTATTCAGAATTGATTCTCCCTTTAACAATTACCTTCATTAGTTGCGCTTTATTTGGGGTGACCTTTCGTTATGCCATAAGAAGGGACCTCGAGAATTTTCAGCTAAAATCCGGGACTTCTGCAGCTTTTGGTTTTGTCAAAGGTAATATTAAACGTTAAATTGTATATTTTAGTGATTTTTAAACGATGGATTGTGGTAATTTTGCAGGACTTGCTACACTTGGGGCTGGACCACCATTGGAGATGGATGTTGGGAGCTTTTTGTCTCATGCTTCCGATGGAGCAGTTTATGTATCGGAAAATCTATTGATTTTTCTTTTTGCTTCTGTTGGGTTAGATCTTTGCATTAAGTTGAGGATTTTGAGTCCATTTCCTATTGATGAATCAACTTAAATTTTGTAAATATGATGGTAGAACTGTTTTTTCACCATAAAATGATGAGTGTTAAAGGATATAATGCAAGAAATTATGTTTAAGAGTCGGTTTTACTACTTGCCAGGGGGTACAAATCACTCCTCGCCCGCAACCAGCCCAAAAGGATTTCCCTTTGGGGTTAAGAAAATCATGATTGGGATAGTGGACAAAAATTATGGAACTCATGTGTGGTCTTTTTTCAAAATGAAATGGCTTTTCCTTTTGATTTTTGATTTCTCGTGAATGATGGAATCATTACACTCTCAAGAAAAGCTCAAGGGATTACGAGAAAGCGGGTACTTGCACGCGAAACCGACACAAGTGAGTAGGTAGGTAGAGAATACCTAGGACGCGAGGCAACTCTTTTAGGAACTTGGCAAAATAGCCCCGTAACTTCAGGAGATGGGTGCCTCCTCCCAAAGGGGGTTGTAGTGAGGGAGTTCAAGGGCAACAATCCAATTTTTTTAGGTGCAAGGGCCCACTGAGTATGAATCAGTTTGGGCTTGGTTGCTCTTGTCCATTCTGCTGCCGTCCTTTGAGTTCAGTTTAGGCCCACCGTTGGAAAGTCAATTGGGTTGGGCCTTAGTTGTGGTATGCCGTTTTGAAACAGTTTGCTTGCGTTTCTTTTGTTATCTTTTGAGCACCCATCTTGTTTTCTTGTGGTGATTTAAATTGGGTCAGATCCATTTGGTTAGTGGAACCCAAAACTAGAAGGTTCGCGTGTTTGCCGTTCATTTGTCATCTCTCATTCTTGGATTTTTTCTGGTCAATCATTTGGTCCGTGATTGTGTGAGTATGCAAAAGAGACGTCTTTTGTTGGTTCCACTGGTGGTGTTGTGCCATTTTATGCAGGTTGTTGTATAATCACTTAATAAAAACGCTTAATCTTTGGCAAAAGTTAGATCAGAAAGATCTAAGGTTGAAAAACAAATCAAACCAGAAAAAGAAAATTGCAGAAAATAAAGAACACATGATATATCGTGGTTCAGCAATAATGCCTACATCCACGTTGAAGCCACCCTCAGATGATGCTTCGCACACTAGATGAACACGGTCACAACTTCAGATTACAGGATTACAAGAATAGAACACCACAAGAGTTTCAGCGTGAAACCCTAAGAACACAATCGAGAAATCTACTCAATCTTCAAGTAATATACTTGATCTAATCTATTCTAATTAACAATCTTTATAGATAGATTGTTAATGTTTACAAGAAACCCTAAACGTATCTGAAGAAGAGGAGAGAGGGCAGAGAGAAGAAGTCAAAAGACGCGAAGTAGATTATGACCAAGTCTGAAGACTTGGGGTATATATATGACCTCGGTAGAGATTTAATCTGAGCCCTTGAATGATAAAACCCATCGGCGCACATGATTAAGCCACGTACATAAGGCGGTGAAGGTTAAATACCTGGATAAGTAACTTGATATAAGGCTGAAGTGTAAATCCACATAAGATGCCAACTCAGCTCTTTGACCAGCCAACTTTGACTTTACAATATATCAACAATCTCCACCTTAAAGTCAAACTTCATACCTTCTTCCATTTCTCTTCCTTACTTCATCATTAGTTGCCCTCCAAGTGTTCAAGTATGCGCAGCACCATCTGGTTGCTCCAAAAATAATTACATCTGCAATAATTATTAAAAACCACAAGTTAATAATTTATAAATATCAAACAGAACATAAAAAGATCAGAGAATGTTCAACAAATTCAAGCAATGCTTAAATTTGCTAACTGTAACAATTTTAGTTCCCATATCTGCTGGATTATCCTCTGTCTTTATTTTCACCAATTTAATTCCTTCAGTCACAAGCCAAGTTCTGATAAAATGGAACTTAACATCTACATGTTTAGTTCTCTCATGGTACACAGGATTTTTGCTCAATTGTATAGCACTTTGACTATCACTAAATATAGTAGCAGTTGACTTAGTCAACTGTAATTCCTTAGTCAAACCTTGTAACCAAATAGCTTCTTTGAAACAGTCACAAATAGCCACATATTCAGATTCAGTAGTTGATAAAGCCACCAAGGGCTGTAACTGAGATTTCCATGTAATACAATTATTTCCAAGTACAAAACAATAAGCAGTAGTAGATTTTCTACTGTCTCTATCACCAGCATAATCAGCATCAACAAAACCATGTAACTCAAAAAGTACATCATACTTACCATACTGTAATCCCACATTTAAAGTACTGCTAATGTAAGACACTACCCATTTTAAAGCTGTCCAGTGTTCAGGACCAGGATTGGACATGAATCTGCTGAGTAATGATATTGCATAGGATAAATCAGGCCTTGTACTTATCATTGCATACATGATAGAACCAATAACATTTGAATAAGGTATATAACTCATTTTTACTTTCTCAGTAGCACTTTGAGGACATTGATTCTTGCTTAATATAAAGTGCCCAGCTAAAGGCATTTCTACCCATTTACAGTTCAAATTTCCAAATTTCTCAACCAGCTTCATAAGATAAGGTTTTTGATGTAACTTGAGACTATTTTTATTTCTGTCTCTTTCTATGATCATCCCCAAAATTTTCTTAGCCTTACCTAAATCTTTCATTTCAAATTCAGAGTTTAGACTTGTTTTTAAAACATTTATACTCTGCAAAGAATTGCTAATTAGTAACATGTCATCAACATATAATAGCAAGAATATCATATTCTTTGACTCAGTGTTAAAGTATAAACAATTATTATAAGCACTTCTTTTAAAACCAAGGCTTAAAACAAAATTATCAAAATTTTTTTATACCATTGCCGAGGGGATTGTTTAAGACCATATAAAGATTTTTGAAGCAAACATACATAATCAGGATGTTTAATATCAAGAAAACCCTCGGGTTGTTTCATATAAATTTTTTCTTCAACTTCACCATGCAAAAAGGCAGTTTTAACATCAAGTTGTTCTAATTCCAGATTATAACAAGCTACATATGAAAGCATGGTTCTTATAGTTTTAAATTTCACAACAGGGGCAAAGATCTCATGAAAGTCTACACCTTCCCTTTGAGTATAGCCTTTTGCTACAAGCCTGGCCTTAAACCTAGGGGGATCAGATTCATTACACCCTCTTTCAATTTAAATAACCATCTACAATCAATAAGTTTTTGTCCAGGTGGGTTTTTAACAAGGGTCCAAGTTTTATTATCATACAAAGATTTCATTTCTTCTTTCATAGCATTCAACCACTCTAACTTATCTTTGGATTTAAGCACCTCACTATAAGTTTCAGGTTCAGAGTGTATTACCTCAGAAGCTGCTATTAAAGCAGTGTATACTAACTCTGCATATGAATACCTTGTGGAAGGTTTAGGATCCCTCTTTTCTCTATCTCTTGTCAACTGATAGTTTGAGAGGCTCTCTTGAAGAGATTCTTGCAGAACCTCTGTTTCTGAGTGTGGCTCAGTGTTACCTGGCTGCTCAGTAGGCTGAGGCTCTGAATCTTCTTCTTCTATAGCTGGATCAGGATTGCTCTCATCATTTCTAGCTTGCAAAGGCTCCACCTCAAACTCTGTGCTATCAGTAGTAGGGACATTCTCAGGTGTAGAATCTGTTTTATTAGAATCAGTACCTGAAATCACAGAATCATTCTTGCAAGGAAAATTAGTTTCATAAAAAATTACATCTCTACTGATGATAAATTTTAACCCTCTAGAATTTTTATCCCACAATCTATAGCCTTTAGTGCCATGCATAGTTTGATAACCCAAGAAAACACATTTAAGAGATCTAGGGTCTAATTTTCCTTCCCTATTATGAGCATATGCAGCACAACCAAATATACGTAAATCAGATAAATCAGGTTTTTTATTGTTCCAAAGTTCCATGGGACATTTCATATTTATAGACCTATTTGGGCTTCTATTTATCAGATATGTTGCAGTATATAAGGCTTCACCCCAAAAGGACTTAGGCATACAAGAGGTAAAAAAGAGGCATCTAACCTTTTCTAATAAGGTTCTATTCATTCTTTCTGCAACACCATTTTGTTGTGGTATTTTCCTAACAGTTCTATGTCTCACTATGCCTCGCAATTTACAAAAGTTATTAAATTCTTCATCACAAAATTCAAGGCCATTATCAGTTCTCAATGTTTTAACATGCTTTCCAGTTTGATTCTCATGCAATATTAACCATTCTTTTATAGTATTAAAAGTATCACTTTTGTTTTTCAATAAGAAAGTCCAAACACGCCTAGAGTAATCATCAACTAAGGACAGGAAATATTTTCTACCCCCATGAGTTTCACAGGGTTCCACTGTAATTGGTGATGCAAATGTCGTCACTACTGTATTTTACAAAAGAAGATACCACTAATATTTGGCATATGCGTCTAGGGCATATGAGGGAAAGTGGTATGGCTGAACTAAATAGAAGAGGACTTCTCGATGGACAAAGTTTGGGAAAACTTCAGCCTTGCAAACATTGTGTCTTTGGAAACCATAAGGGAGTTTGATTCGGAAGAAAACATTCACACCACTAAAGGTACATTTGACTATCTTCATTTAGATCTTTGGGGACCCTCTACGGTGTCTTCCATGGGGAGTTCTTATTACATGTTGACTATAATTGATGACTTCTCTAGAAAAATTTGGGTGTTCTTCTTGAAACAAAAAAATGATGCATTGTCAACCTTTAGAGAATGGAAGACTATGATTAAGAAACAAGCAGGAAAGAAAATAAAACACCTTCATACTAATAGTGGTTTAGAGTTTTCTTCCAATGAGTTTAATGCTCTTTGTAAGTCCAAAGGTATTGTTAGACACTCAAAGATTCCAGTTACAACTCAGCAAAATTGCGTAGGAGAACGTATGAATAGAACAATTATAGAAAAAGTACGTTTGATCCTTTCTGACTCTGGTTTATAAAATATGTTTTGGGCCGAAGCCGCTTCTACAACTACTTATCTTATCAATATTTCTCCATCAACTTCCATTGATAATAAAACTCCACAAGAGGTATGGTCTGAAACTGTTCCAAAATATTCGGATCTTAAAGTTTTTGGTTGTCCAACATATGCACATATTGATAATGGTAAATTGAAACATAGATCAAGAAAGTGTATTAATCTCGGTTATAAATCTAGTGTTAAAGGTTATGAACTATGGTGTCCAGAAACCAGAAAATTAGTAATTAGCAGAAATGTTATTTTTGATGAAAGTGCTATGCTTCATAAAATACTCTCTAGTGATAATTGTTATAAAGATCACAAGAAATTAAACACGAAGGTTGATTTGCCAACATAATCACAACTTGTACCATAAGCTACATCTCAGAATAATTCAGACATGCATGATGGTGGCGATATCCCTTCACCACAACCACCACAGTATTCTATTGCAGCAAATAGACCAAGAAGAAATATTAATCCACCACAAACATTTGCCACAACTGATTTGGTTGCTTATGCTTTGATTAGAATTCATGATAATTCGAATGATATGATGACTAAGCCGGTTCCGACTTCTAAGTTTGTGCTTTGCTCGGACTTAATTGGTATTTACCGTTTGAATTAAGCCCTTCGGGGTTTTTCGGAAGAGGAGAGATATTTGAAGATAGTGACTTTTTTTCTTGACTCCCTAGCAGATTTTCCGTCAAGATGGAGATATTTTTTCAAGATGGAGATATTGTCAGGTTTTCCGAGCCTCGTTTACCGAATACGGGTCAAGGTGGAGATTGTTAGAGATATGACCCACAATTCTTATTTGTAAGGTCTAGACCATTAGATTAGTAACCCTAGTTCTTGACTTCCCTATATATACACATGTAGTGTGTATCATTATTAACACCTCATAAAATACAATTCTCCTTGTAATCTCTTTTCACTATAGTTAAACTCTTTTCTCTTCCAGTGATTTTTTCCATCTTGGGTTTCTACGTAAAATTTTGTGTGCTTTATTCATTTGATCCTATATTGTCATATAGTATTATTTGTTTTCTTTGGGGTATTTATACTTACTGAGCTTTGTGTCGCTCAGTTTATTATTCTGTTAACTCTTTTTTGCAGAGCATGTGGAAGTAAGATCTAATCATCTCAAGAATAGAAATTTCAAGAAGGAATGGTTGGTTCACATGGCTAGACTTGAATTGGTTAGTGAAACTTGAAAAGTCGAGCTACTTGAAGTTGAACTGTTACATTACCACAAATGTTAAAAGGCACATTTGGTTGTCTGGATCCAGAATATATTTTAACCTGTAAGATAAGTAAGAAGAGTGATGTGTAGGTTTTTGGTGCAAGATGAAACATTTGAATCGAAGATGAAGTGGAAATAATCATGCGTTGTAGCTCAGACGTTAAGTGTAATACGAACGGACTAACTTTACATGGTCCACAAATAAACCATCACACCAGTTCTTTGAAGTGATGCTTAGATTCATATAAATAAATCATCAAATGTGACTATTCACAACTCCAAGCATATCCATTGATTAGTTCTTCTTTTCATTCTTACAATAATATGTACTTTTTCTTGATCTTATGAGCTTCCGAACTGTGTCCGGTGAGCAATATTGCAACGTGGTCCTTTGGAAGCTCACAACCTTAATAAACAATCCATATTGCTCAGATGAGAAGGTGAGAGCTACACGTTAATGCAACATAGTAAACTCCTATCCATAATTTTAATAAGTCATATAAACTGAATAGACATATTGGAAAGAGAAATATTGTTGGATATCAACAAAAAATAATTATTAAAATATCATTACACCACTTAGCTAGATCTTAAATGATCCAATCATATATTTTCTTTATCCTAATTAACTATTTTCTCTCTTTTTTATGATTTGAACCACTTAAATTCACTTAAGTGCTGAAATTTTAGTGATGTGGTTTGTGGTGATATCAAGCATTACTCAAACTGAAAATGCTAAATCATGTGCCCAGAAACATAGGTCACATAAACTAAAAATATCCATGACAAAACTACGAAAATGACGTTACTATGCTCAATTAATCGCATAGCTCCCAGCTTCTCCATCAAGCAATTTAGGATCGTTTTTTAGGTCGTGAGCTTCAAAAATACCACATTAAAATATTGCTCAACATACATAAATCATAAGCTCATTATCCTTTTCTTTTGTGCAATGAATGGAAAAGAAAACTAACATACATACAAATACATATTCTTGCAAGAATGAAAAAAGGAGAATAAATGGATGTCTCCCTTTTCGTTCTAAATATAAGCCCTTAGGAGACATCATTTTAGGTTAATATTAGACTTATTTGATAGGCTTTTATGCTTATTTTGATATATTGCAATTTCTGCCCTTAGGATTATGTTATTTGCGTTTTTAGATCTTTTGTGCGTTACTTTGTTTGTTTTTAGTATAAAGTACATGGATGATATGTAGCACCAAGATAAGGAGGAGAAATGAGAATTAAAGTCTTAGATCAAGCGGAGGAGTCAAAAGCAAGAAAAGAATTTCTGAAGAGTTGACTGTTCAAGATGGAAATCTAGAAACTGTTACTAATTGCTATTTTCGAGCCACTTTAACACTGATTAGCCTTTGAGTCGTGAAATACGAAAGTTGCGCCTTTGAGTTAGGAAGATTTGGGGACTGGAATCATGTGATTTGGACTTGAAACGCAAAAGTTACGGCTATTTTACCGAGGGGTGTAGATTAGTTACGGGAATTATAAATTGGACTTGGGCTTTTAATTACTCAATTAATCCAAAGATTAGACCTAATCCGCTTTAACCATCTATATAAGCCCTCTTAGACCTCATTATTCAACACCTCTCAATTATTCTTCAAATTAAATCATCCTTAAAGAGAGCGCCAAGAGGCGGAAGTAAGAGCAGGAGCTGGAGAATCCTATTCTTCCAACAACAGCTCAAGTCATCCTCCTAATTAGGTTCTTCTTATTTTTATTTTTGTTTTTAGAAAACTTGTATATTTCTAATTTATTTTCCTTTTTGTATTTAACTATAAGATATAATTTAATTACTTGAGACTCGTATTTTGGGGATGAACCTAATTTTTAATTTAGCGTCTTTCTAATTCGGGATTATGTTTAATTTAAATTAAGTCGTGTAATTACATATTGATTATATCTTTATATTTAATTACTATCATTGACGTCGCGAATCAAGGATAGGTAGTAGTAATTAGGCTATTCACTAGTGGCAGTGATCACCTTGACGGGGGATTTAATTACAAACCTAGGTAATAACTGTGTGGTGTCCGTTATTGACCGACATGCTTGACTAACCACATACCCAATTGGGTAAGGAACTTCACATCCGTAAGTAAATTTACTACCTTAGAGGGGTTTATCTTACCGTAGGATAGCTCCTAAGTCCACCCGACAGGGGGCTAGGAGATTGTAGAGTCCTGACTAGTATAGAATTACCAACTCGCCCCTTAAACGAAAGCACTAAATGCATGAACTTAGGTGGATTCCTAGCGAGACTCAAGTATAACTGATCTCATATCGGCGTCTACTCTTTATTATTTTTTTCCATTTTGTTAATCTTAGTTGTTTTATTTAATTGCGCCTAGTAGTTTAATAGCTCGAAACCAAACAAAAATCTTTTATATTTTATTTTTTGTATTAGCAACTACTACTACTTATCTATTGAACACTTGAGTTATACCAAACCAATCCCATGGGAATGAAACCCGATTTATCAGAGTATTACTTGGATAACCGTACACTTTTGGTCTGTGAATCCTTTACTTCTATTACATTTTTTTATCACACCTCGATACCCACCGTGTACACGCTTGGTGTTATGGATAGTTATAGTTATCGGAACAACATGTTTGGGTATTCATTTATATGAATCTGGGCATGACTTCGAAAAGACAAAATTTAAACTACATGCATTCTCTTAAAGCATTATTATTCAAATTTCTAAAACTAAATAATATATACAATGATTGCATGTAAGAGTTGGTAGACATTATAAAATCACAAAGGGGAAAATCACACATTCCTATAATATTGAGAACTAATAAATTCAGAAAGTAATATACATACGTTCAACATTTTGGAAAGACTTCGAACTTACATATTTATACTTGTGCACTATCAAAGACGCCTCTGGATTCAATATTGGATATCTCCTCTGTTACAGCAGGATGAGATTGAGACCTTTCAAGGTGCGCAACAACCTCAACAACTTCTGATATTGAAGGTGCATTCTGCTGCAATGCGAACTCGAGACCTTTAACAACTTGAGCCATAGTAGGGCGTTCTTTTGGAAGTTTGCCTACGCATTGCTTAGCAAGTTCCACATATTCATTTAAACTATCTAAGGAAATTTGTCCCCTCATAGTCATGTCAATCATCTGATCAACTTCTCCTTCTTTGATGCGTTGTTGTGCCCAAGATACTATGCCCCGTCCATCCTCTGAGAGTGTTCTATCATATGCTGATTTTCCAGATAAAACAACCAACATCACCACACCAAAAGAATACACATCACTCTTCTTATTTAGCTCACCGCTTGAAAAATAGTGCGGATCCACAAAAAGGTGTAGGCCTTTAACAAGTGAGCTAATAAAAGAGGTCAACTCGTCTGGATTTTGCAGTTTCGCATACCTAAAATTAGAAATCTTAGCCACAAACTTCTCATCTAATAGGATGTGGGAGTCATTTATATAACGATGTACGACTCCAGGTACAATGTCGGAGTGAAGATATAGTATTCCACGTGCAGCACCTAAGCAAATCCTAAGTCGTTGCTCCCAAGTTAAAGGAGAATAATCACTTCTATTCTTCGCAGTTCCATATAGATGTTCACGAAGATCTCCTCCGGGCATATATTCATAGACAAGGCACATATTTCTAGATTCATCACAATAACCTATCAAAGAAAGAAGATGATCATGTCGGAGCTTAGAAACTATTTTGGTTTGCGTCCAGAACTCCTTTGAATCAAAATGCCTTATGGCAACAATATTAGCCCCGTTATCAATAAACCCTTTATACACCCTAGAAAATTCTCTTCCAAGGATAAGACGGCCATCAAAGTTATGGGTGGCTGTTTCGATCTCAGAAAATGAAAAGCGACGGAGTGAATAAGTTAGCTCCTTTGGTAATTTTTCCTTCTTTGATTGTTTTTCTCTACCCCAAAACAATTTCCAGGGCCAAAGTCTGACCGGTTTATAATTGAAACTGTAATCCTTCTTTCTCTGCAAATCTGCTTCACTGTATGGATCTTTCTTTTGAACTTTTTTTTTGGGAGAAACCCCGTTATGTGTAAGATTTTCTTTGGTACTCGGCCCGCCAACATCAGACATCTCCTCCGATACGGAAGGAAAAGATTGGGTCCATTCAACTTCAACATCTTCTTCAACATCTCTTGTTATTAAAGGAGCATTTTGCTGCATTATAAACTCGAGACTTGCAACAACTTGGGCCATAGTAGGGCGTTCCTTTGGTCCTTTGTGCAAGCATTTTTTAGCAAGTTCCACAAATTCATTCAAACTATTTGATGAGATTTGTCCCCTCATAGTCATGTCAATGATCTGAATAACTTCTCCCTCTTTAATGCGCTCTTGGGCCCATAATACTAGACCTAATTCATCCTCTGCGAGCCTTCTATCCACAGCTGGTCTTCCACACAAAACAACTAACATCACAACACCAAAAGCATACACATCACTCTTCTTACTTAGCTTACGGGTTAAAAAATATTCTGGATCCAGATAACCAAATGTTCCTTTAACAGTCGTGCTAATGTAACTGTTCTGGCCTGACTTTTCCAGTTTCGCTAACCCAAAGTCAGAAACCTTAGCCACAAAATTCTCATCTAATAAGATGTTCGAGTCCTTCACATCACGATGTATGACTCCGGGTGCAGTGCCAGTGTGAAGATAATCTAATCCACGTGCAGCACCTAAGCAAATCCTAATACGTTGCTCCCAGGTTAAAGGAACATAATCACTCCTTCTCTTTGCAATTCCATATAAATGGTCACCAAGAGTTCCTCGAGGCATATATTCATAAACAAGGATCATCTCCTCGGATTCATCACAATAGCCTATCAAAGAAACAAGATGAACATGTCGGAGCTTAGTAAGTGTTTCAATCTCCATCCAAAACTCATTTTCCCCTTGCTTCGAGTATGAAGCTAAACGCTTTATGGCAACAATATTCGCCCCGTTATCAATGAACCCTTTATACACCTTACCAAATCCTCCCTTTCCAACGACAAGGCTGTCATTAAAGTTTTGGGTGGCTGATTGGATATCAGCAAATGAAAAGCGACGGCATAATTGCATTGTCAATGTTGACGATTTATTTGTCTCCTCACCATAATTAGCTTCCTTTGGTAAGATTAAATCAACTTCTGGTAACTCTGCTTCCCAATTTTTTCTCAAGTAATAGACTACAATATTTATCAAAGCAATCATAATTGTCAGAACTGTGGCAATACCATTTTTGCTGAGAAATACGGAGACGCATTTCTGCAGCTTTGGTGTCGAATATGCCGATACTTGTGGAGGGAACTCCGGGCTTGGATAGACGAGAAAATTATCCGGGTTGCTCAACTTCATTATCTCTAATCCATTAATGAGTCCATCCATTAGCTCGACTTTCGACTGTACAAGAATCAAAAGACTACCTTTGCCCTTTTCTCTATCTCCCTTTACCAACACCATATAATCCCTATGCACTGGAATTCCATTCTCGCCAGTCCATTGAATTACATCAGCCTTACTCTCAGCGAACAGATCATTTATAAGAATACTAAACTCTCTTTGGCCACTTCTCATTATTCCTGGCTCAAGTTCACAGAAATGAAGCCTGATTAAATATCCAAATCCGATATCCACAGGTATATTCCAAGTGAGATTGTATATCTTGTTGGCTAACCTGTTTGGATGTGTTGACCATGATGTTTGGTATATTCCAAGTGGTGCTACATATCTTGGCATGTATTGATATTTTATGCTGCGTATTGGATACTTTACCGTGTAAACTTCAGATTCCATCAAGTAAATTGCATCATTATACCATCTACGATGTAGGCCTGGATCTTCTTCTGGTGGAATATTACTCCCTCCAATATTTAATCGTTGAACCATCTCAAGTGCCGTGTTGTTATCTATGTAGAATTGATTCCTTTTACCGACTATAGAGGCACCTAGATCACCATCAAGCGTATAATAAAGTCCTGTGGGCATAGAAATGATCTCAATTCCATTAATAAAGGCATATGTTTTTTCCGAATCTCTATGTTTGGAAGTCGAAAACAGAAGGGTCAACACTTCATTTGCGTCCACATTCATACAATACTCCTTAACTAAATACTTAACGCCTAAAGAATCAGCAGTACGAGAAGCACTAAAGTTGCTAAGAAGAGTGAAAATACCAGCTTTGACGGAGAATAAATCATACGACTTTTCGAATCCTCTATACTGAGCAGGGTAAAAGTGAAGGCGAATGAATATCTGACCTGGACTCACAGGAAATGTATAGAGAAAATTAGTTGACGAAATTCTTGCATTCATAAACAGAACATGATCAATATGAAATGATTTGTGAACAACTATTGAGCTTCTTGATTTCCCTTTTGTCTGCAGAAAGTAGATGGTTTTTGAGCCTGTATCTCCAATCCATTCGCGACCACTGAGTTCTGTTGAGTTTCCAGTGGAGCCACAATTGATAGCAATATCATGAATAAAGTAATAAGGATTTGAAGCAAAAGTAAGTATCAGATGATGGATGAAGAAGAAATATAGCAGATTAACAAGTGAAGCAGAGTAGAAGATCATCTTTCTTAAGAATGAGAAAAGAGACAAGGCAAAACCTATTACCTTATTAGTTGACTGAATAATGGTTCACACATACTTATTTCTTTCCAAGTAATAGACGTGCTATGTTGTCATGTCTATATAGTTTACTTTCATGATGTCAACTACAAGGGAAAGCCCAATTAGAGTGATATAAAATCTAAAATAAAATAATTTATTGTCAACTATCGCTGCATAATTCACTAAAATATATATAACTAACTATTCGAGCAGCGTTTAAAAATTCCGGAAAAGGACTGATAATGTGCCTCCCCAAACACTGAATTGATTTATCAAAGTTTCTCTCAAAGGGTGGTAAGAGATGTGATTCTAATTCACCAATTAACTGTAATTAATTTATGTCAAGGCTAAATTATGATAAAAATCGATTTGATAAAACCAAGTTGAATATGTAATTAATTATCTATTCTAATTGCAATATACACAAGTCAAAAAACTATGTCTACCCCTGGATCCTTCTCAAGTTCAACTAAACGCTTTGATTTTTGGTCGCAAATGATGTAAAGTTTACAACATTATTTGTCCTCTTCATCACAAGATGATCCCAAGAGTCGATCCACAGGAAATCAAGATTGGAATAAGTGAATAAGAAACTAGAAAAATATAAAGAGGGAGGATTTGTGCTTGGATTTGAGTAATACCTATTATACCAAATTAAAGACAACTAAGTATCTACCAATTATATCGAAGTGAGCTGTAACAACTAAATTAGGATAGACAATTAAGACAAGTGTGACCACCTTTTGAAGAGAAAGGAGTATTTAAGAATTGTTATACTTAATCACCGGATAAGGCATGCTATGAGTGAATAATTTTATTCGAGGTCGGAGCTCCATAGTAGCATATATTCTAATAAGGGGTTATTGTTGATAACATCCTCATTAAACTCTTTAATTGTTTTTTTATGTTTTCAATAATTTTATTTATAAAAAAATACCTAATAAAGTAATTATTTATAGAAAACATCCCCTTTATATTTTCTATACATTTACTAATTCCATCACATACGCGCGTCCGTGAAATTTTTTTAAAATCGTCATAACTAATTCATTAAAAAAAAATATTTTTGAATAAATCAAATTAATATTTACGTCTATGAATTTTTTTGATTTTTTTTGAATTTTTTGAATTTTTTTGAATTTTTTAAATTTTTTTTCGCAGACACGGAATTCCATGTTTTAAACCGTGAAATAAACATGAAATTTCGTGTCTGCGAAAAAAAAATTAAAAAAATCGAAAAAAATCAAAAAATTCAGAAAAAAATCATAGACGTAAATATTAATTTGATTTATCCAAATATAATTTTTTTTGATTTTTTTGAATTAGTTATGACGATTTTAAAAAAATTTCACGGACGCGCGCGTTTATTAGTTTTTTTCTTATTTTTTAATCGTTAATTATAAGGGTAATTTGGGATGGGGCTGTTTTCAATAAATATTTTTTTCTAGGCACCTTTTTCTAAATAAGTTTTTTAATAGGTATCAATCAACCATTAGCTCTTCTAATAAAATATATAATAAACTATCTCAAAATTCGAGTCTAAATTTAATTCCAATCATTATTTAATTATTAGTTAGTGTTTGAATATAGTTTTTTTTTCATTACATGGGAGACCCAATAAGATCGTGAAATACTACAAAGAAAACAACCGATCAAGACTTAATCTAGTACATTATGAACTAAACCAGGACTGTGAATCATTCTAGGAGTCTTCCAACCCAACCGATCTTGCGTGAGGATACCCCAAACACTATCCGGAGGGTCATTAAATCTCTGAAAATTCTCCACTTGCGATGCACCCAATTTTGCCAACCAATCTGCACATGTGTTGCTTTCTCGGAAAATACCTTGTATCTTGAATGAAGAGTTCCTATTAAGAATCTACTTAATTTGGAGTAACCAATACTCTGCTGGTCCCCGCGCGAATCCTTCCTGTCCAAGTAAATCTACCACCTCCCTTGAGTCCCACCTCAGCCACCACTTCCGTCAACCCAAGCTCCTCCGCTAATCTAAGACCATGCCATAGTGCGATAAGTTCAACGCCTGCTATCAAGTCCCATCCAATCTTCATCGAAAATCCACATATCCAGTTGCCTTCCATGTCACAAATCACACCGCCACCTCCTCCGCAATTTCTCCACTTATTAGAACTTACCGTCCGTATTTAGTTTGAAACCCCGCTCCGGTTTATTCCACCCAATAAAGTTGACCTGTGACTTGCCACTTGTCCCTTTGTTCGGACTCTTACCCCAAACTCTTGTATAACTAACAACATGAAATAAAGCCTTCAGAATCATTACCTTTGGTGGCGGGAAAACCCCATACTTGAAAACAATTTCATTACGAACCCTCCATATTAAGTCAATCATGGCACCAAAAAGCACATTCCACAATATCCCTGAATATATACTTTTACTAGCTGTGTTTTTATTCCACCAATTCCACCCCGAAGTTAACTGATCACCAACCGAATAGCCTGATAACTCTCCTGCCCGAACTGCTGTAACTGATCCTATCACCACAGTACCTTACCGCCAGATTCATCCTCCACGCCTTGATGTGCTTGTATCTGCTGCAGTTGCAAACTACTGGTTCGTTCCCCATTCACAGATTCACCTGACCTCCGCGACTGAAGAGCAGTCCTCATCCCAGAAATCTGCTCCCTAGCTTGTCTCGTCCCCTGTTGTTGAATTTGTCCAGCTGAAGCTGGTCCTGCTGTCATGCTTCGCGGTGCAAGGTCTGCATTTCCAGCAGAAAAAGCTGTACTCCCTGTTGCGCTCCTGTCATTAAAATTCAACTCAAAGATATTTCTGTAATTATTATTTCCGTTAATTGCACTTATGGTCCCTGATGCACCTGTACCATCTGTCACTATTCTAAAACCCACTGTGGACCCGTTTGCTCCACTGTTCCAGGAACTATGCACCTCATCTCTAACTATCTTCCATATTTCGCGAACCTTGAGACAATCCTTGAATATATGCAACGCCGTTTCTTCCTCTAGACCACAACATGGACAGACCCCAGACTCGATAACTCCCCTCTTGACCAAATCACCACATGTAGCTAGCCGTTCATAAACTGCTCTCCACATTAGTACCCGTATACGTTGAGGGCACTTTACCTTCCAAATATTGTCCCACTTGACAGTGGGTTGTTCCCCATCAGTATCTAACTCCCAAAAAGCCGATTTTGTAGTATAATCTCCTTATTCCAACAGAGTTGATCCTTGTTACCCCTGACCCCAAAAATATTGACACTTGTGATTTTAAGGAGCTTAGCTGCCGGTAAAAGATGCTGAAAAGCATCCCAGTTCCAAGAATTGTTTCCTAAAATGTAGTCTTTCACCTTTGAATATAGTTTATGATAATATAGTTAGACATCTTAAACTGGATATATATGTTAATTGGTGCCTAAGTGTCCCCTAAATGCTACAAGTAATTTAATAAGTGATAGTTTTACCCTAAATCATACACAAATTACATAAATGATCATTATGAGTTTATTTAAACATCTTATTCTTGAATAATGTTAAATGAACGTAAATGAACATAACTTTCAAATGATTTCTTGGAATAGTAAAATACATAGAAAATATGGAGTCATGATAGATAGATTATGTATTTTTAACTAATGTTATGAGGTTGAAATAGTCATCCGCTGATGTATATATAATGCAGTAGTTTTGCATAATTTGTATTCATTCAAAAAACAAGAAATAATAAGTAAATAGTAAACAAACTAAATATATATCATATCCGGTCTCTCTAAAATATATTGTCCAACATTAAACATAAATTGATCTCGGGATATTGGTTGCGACATTATATATGGCAAACAACTCTTCTTCTATATAAAAAATTAGTATTCTAATGTTCAATTGACCACTTTGATCTTTGGAATGTCAAAATGATAATGATCTTTATATCAAAAGGTCTATGAGATTTGGTTGAACTGCAACGTGGGAATACAAGAAATTTCCATGAACAACTCAATATATTGAGATCAAGAATTAAGAAATTAAAGATAGTACAGTTCTTTGGTACATTCAAAAAAGTTTGAGAAATTCTAAATCAAAAATATCAAAAGATAAAAAAGTGAGATCAATCAAACTTTTTATTCTTAGGAGAGAGTTTTGAAAAAAAATAGAGTTTAGACAAATTTTCAAATTAATTTACTAAATTGTAAATCAAATGAAAATGAATGTTGAAAATTTGTCAAGACAAAAAAATTATTAAAAAATTCTTATTAATTTGTAAAAAAATTGATTTAAAAAATAAAGTCATTGTTGATACAAATTTTATTTTTCAATGATCGTTCAAGAGTTGATGAGTTCACTAGAATTATTTGAGTAAAGGCTGAAACAAAACCGTGAAAAGTTCATTTAGAGTGTATTTTACACCAAACTCAATTTCATAGGACATGAATTCAAACAGTCAAATCATGACAAAGGTAGATTATTAAGAGAAGTAAGTAATGTTCGTGGAAATAGTCGAAAATTCAAAAGACCTAGTAGAAAACAATTAAATAATAACTATGAAGGATCATCTTTAGAATACAAAGTTTGACCGATATTTATTCAAGTTGCAATTTTTATATAATTGAACCAATTTCGTTTGAAAAGGTGGTGAAATAAGAGTCATAGAGGAAAGTCATGCACAAATAAATTAAAACAATTGATAAAAACACATTTTGGGATCTTGTTTAAAAACCAAGTGAAAAAAATAATTTGTGTAAATAGGTTTTACAAGGTGAAATATATTCTTAATGACGCTGTGCAAAAGAACAAAACAAGAATTGTCACGATAGGTTATTGACATAGGCTATTATAGAAGAAGCAAATACTAAGAGAGAAAAAATATTTTATTAATTCATCAAAAAACTTTCTCTAACACTATTACACGCGTTGTCTTTAGCGAAAACACCTTTTGCGACGACCCGTAGGTCTTCGTTAAAGATCCCCCCTTTCGTGACGACAAAGTCGTCGCATATAAGTCGCGGAAAATTCACGCAATTAAAATTAATAAAAGAAGAAAGTAATTGTTCCAATTCGTCGCAAAAGGGTCACATCTTTGCGATGACAGTTTAGTCCTTGCTAAAGGAGGTCTTTTGCGACGACTTTGGAGGTCTTTAGCGACGACTTCTGGTCCTCGCTAAAGAGTTTGCCGTATTAAATATAGCCACTCGACAGTTGGCCATCAAATGCGAACAAAACCTTCAAAAAACCCAAATAAAAACCCCCAAAATTCTCCCAATTTTTTCCCTAATCCCCCAAAATAATCCGGATCAACCAATAACGAAGCTTCTGCGATTCATCTAACTATTTTTGGTCTCTTTTTCAAGCAATAATTTTTCATCAATTACTCCAAAAAAAGGTAGTTTCTATTTTTTTTCTTTTATTTGTTTATATTGTAAAATTATTGTTATATATTGTATTATATAAGTGATAGTATTTGTGTTTATTGATTTATGTGTGATATATTTTTCATGTTTTGTTATATAGTAATTATTTTATAATTTTGAGTTTCAATTTTAATTTGGTTATTGATTTATAATAATTTTGGATGAATTTTTTTAGTTGAAAATTAATCTAAGGGTGTTTGGGAACTATTTAGATATTTTAGCGGTATCTTTATAATTGTTTATGATTATTGTTAATTTAATGACAATTTAATAAACTTTATTGGCCTTTTATAATTTTTAAAAACCTTAGGGATAAAGTTGTAATTTTATTAAACTTTAGGTGCATTAGTATATTTTTCATTAAATATGGAGGTCAAATTGTAATAAATAATAAAATTTAGGAGCCCTATTGTATTGATTAAAGTTTAGGAGTAAAAGTGATATTTGAATAAACTTTAGGTGGTTTAGAGTATTGTTTAAAAACTTTAGTGGCCTTTAAGAGATTCTTATAAAGTTTAGTGGTAAAAATGTAATTTTATTAAACTTTAGTTGTCTTAGAAATTCATTTAACTTTAGTGGTTAAAGTGTAATATTATTAAACTTTAGGTGCCTTATAGAAATTAAATAAACTTTAGTGGTAAAAATGTAATTTTATTAAACTTTAGGTGCCTTATAGAAATTTAATAAACTTTAGTGGTTAAAGTGTAATATTATTAAACTTTAGGTGCCTTATTGAAATTTAATAAACTCTAGTTGGTAAAAATGGATATTTATTGAACTTTAGGTGCCTTATAGAAATTTAATAAACTTTAGTGGTAAAATTGGATATTTATTGAACTTTGGGCGCCTTAGTGAAATTTATTAAACTTTAGGTGCATTAGTGACATATAAAGAACTTTAGGGGTATAATTGACAATTTTATAAATTTTAGGGGCCGTAATTACTTTTTCATAACATATTGGGATTGATGTAAATCTTTGTAATCGTATGATTTAAGTATTATTTAAATTAAACCATTTGAAATAATAATTAATGTTTTAATTTACCTTAGAGAATGGACAAGAGTTGGATTAAATCAAAGAATAAGGTTACAAGGGAATATATATAAATGGTATAATACAGTTTATTGAGTTTGCCTCCAATAGTTTGGATCACGCTGGTAGAATACACTGTCTGTGTAGTCATTCTTATAATAATTGAAAGTTTATACTAGCCGTTGTTCAAGGGCATCTATATAAGTGGGGTATTTGGTCAGAGTATGAGGTTTGGACGAAACACGGGGAGGTAGCAATTCCCGTGGATCAACCAAACGAAGATAATGTAATGGGTAATGTAATTCATGATTTGGGACCCACGTTTGAAACTGGTGGGAATTCTAGTGACATCGAGATACGTGACAATAATGTCAATGAAAGTGATCGTAGGTCTTTCGACGCGTTCTTCAAGGAAATGGAGACATATTTGTACCCTGGTTGTACTAAGATGAGTTCTTTAGATTTCATAGCAAAGCTGATGCATGTGAAAGTGAAGAACAAGTGGACGAACACCTCGTTTATTGAACTTCTTCAGTTGTTGGGTCGTGTTTTGCCTAAACCTCATAACTTACCAGATTCTTATGCGGATTGTAACCAAAAATTGAAAAGTTTGGGTATGGGATACACCACGATCGACGTGTGTGTGAATAACTGTAAAGTTGTTTTACAAAGAGAATGAGAATCTTGAGAAATGTCCAGTTTGTAGAGAATCAAGGTGGGACCCGAAGAAAGGGAAGAAGGTGGCGCATAAGAAGCTGCGTTATTTTTCGATTGCGCCTAGGTTACAGAGAATGTATGCTTTGAGGCACATAACAAAAGATATGATTTGGCACCATACCAGAAAGAGTACCGACGAAGACGTGTTGAGGCATCCTATTGATGGTCATAGTTGGACAACATTTGACAAGAGGAATCCCGAGTTTGCTAGTGAACCACGTAACGTACGCCTTGGTTTGGGTATCGATGGGTTTTGTCATTTCTCCATGCAGAACAACTCGTACAACATGTGTCCGGTTATATTGACGATATACAACTTGCCCCCTTGGTTATGCATGCAAGAATCCACGTTTATGCTTACCCTCTTGATTCCGGGTCCTCGTTCACCTGGAAAAGATATGGATGTATTTTGAATAAATAGTTAGAGACGATTCATCCACTTAGCTATAAACACATTTTTTTGTGTAAACTTATCCAGTTACACAATAAAACATCAATGGTAAAGGTTTTCCTTTTGTTGACAGGAGTAAAAATCGAGTCCCTTGGTGAAAGATGAACATCCTAACAGTTAGACCACAACAAAATGTGAAATGCGGCGAATATGGACTAAACATGTGACGCGACCTTCTGATACTTTGCCTAAAAACTCTCTCAACTAAGCTATCCTCGACTGTTGTTTAGGTCAAAGTTCATATCATTCAAGCGTGCAATAGAATCATCTGGCGACAGAAGTTATTAAAGTTTGGAAAGTTCTCTCAAGTGAGAGGTACATGGTTCGAATCTCGTAGGCGGAAGAAAGTTATTATGTTTGGAAAGTTTCCAAGGTCCGGAACCCTCCCCAGAACATGGGCAACCTAGTTCTGATTGCCTGGAGGTATGGTTGGGGAGGCAGTCATATCTCCCGGGGGACTAGTCGGGTGTAAGCCCGGGAACCCTCGTAAAAAAAGTGTAAAGAAATCAAGCTCCTTTAAATAGTGATATAAAGTTGTAAAGAATAAAATAATTTGCTTGTTTAAATGATGATAACATCCATTGTGCTATAAACGTTTGTTTGTTTGTTGTGTAAACTTATCCAGTTACAAACTAAAACATCAATAGTAAAAGTTTTCGTTCCATTAACCGGAATCGAACCCGGTCACTTGGGGAAAACCCAATTATCCTAATCGTTCGACCACATATTGTAAAATGCCGTGAACGTGAATTGAACACGTGACCTTCCGATTTTTCATCTAAAACTCTATCAACTGCGTAGGCGAAAGGCGGTAAAATGTTTTGCTTCCGTTGCCGGGAATCGAACCCGGGTCCCCTAGGTGAAAGCCAGATATCCTAACCGCTGGACGACAACGGAATGTGAAATTTAGTGAACGTGGATCGAACACGTGACCTTCCGATCTTCAGTCTAACGCTCTCCCAACTGAGCTATCCCCGCTTGTTTTTCTTTGTTAATATACTTCCTTGTTCCACTTTTATTTGTCCACCTTTTTGGTTCACAAATATTAAAAAGAGGATTTAATACTCTCGTTTTTTACACAACTGCTCTTAATTGATATCCATAAGATCACCTATTACAATAATATTGGAAATTTTTTTAGGGAAAAAGTGTCTTGGTATTGAAAAAGCGAAAAAAATAATATTTGACACCCTCTCTTAGAAATTTGGACAAATAAAAGTAGACGGAGGGAGTATGCTATTAGGTCAAACTTTCTATAAATATTATTAACGTGTACAATAAAATTATACTTACATAAAATATTGATTTATTATAGATGCATAAATAACCTTTCTTCAAACATGTTTGTTTTTTGGGTCAAAATTCCTACAAATATTATTCATGCATGCAATAAAATTGTATATATAAAATCATTTTCTTTTTAAAATGATGAAAACATGATGAGAAAAAAGATTTTGTTGAACAAAAATATTCTAATCAATACTGAAGGGAAGGTTTAACCACTGATCCGTACATGTTTTTTGTTGTGTAAACTTATATAGTTACACATCGATAGACATACGGTAAAAGTTTTTCTTCTGTTGTCGGGAATCGAACCAGGGTCCCCCTGGGTGAAAGCCAAATATCCTATATGCTGGATGACAATGGAATGTAAAATATGAAAAACTTGGATAAAACATGTGACTTCCATATCTTCAGTATAACACTCTCCAACCGAGTTATCCCGACTTGTGTTCTTTGATGGCGTTTTTTTGGGTCAAAGTAACTATAAATATTATTCAAGTATGCAAAAAATTATAATTATATAAAATATTATTTTATTACAAAATGTACATGAATCAAGTTCCTTTAAAAATATTTATCTTTTGGTTCAATGATCCTATACATATTATTCAAGCGTGCAATGAAATTATTTTCTTGAGGAAATGATGAAAACATGATGGGAAAAGAGACTTGGTTGAGAATAAAAATTCTAATCAATAGTAAAGACACGTTGATCAATTGAGATATAAACGCATTTTGTTGTGTAAACTTATCCACTTATACAAGAAAGCATCAATAGTAAAAGTTTAATAATAAAAAGTTTTCCTTTATTTGCTAGGAAACAATCGCGATTCCCTTGGGTGAAAGACAAATATCCTAAGCGCTGGACGACAACGGAATGTGAAATGCGGTGAACGTGGATCAAACACATGACCGTCTGATCTGCAGTTTGACAATCTCATAATTGAGATTTCCCCGGTTATTGTTCTTTGATCACATACATTTTTTGGGTCAGTGTTCTTATGAATATTATTCAAGCTTGCAATAAAATCATACTTACATAAAGTATTATTTTATTATAAATTGTTCGTAAAACAACTTCTTTTAACTTTTTTTCCACCTCAAAGTTCTTATAAACTGTACTCAAGCGTGCAGTAAATTGAGTGGATAAAATCATTTTCTTGTTGAAATTATGGAAACGTGATGGGAAAAGAGACTTGGTTGAATAATAATATTCGAATAAATAGTTAGAGACGATCCATCCACTTAGCTATAAACACATTTTGTTGTGTAAACTTATCCAGTTACACAATAAAACATAAATGGTAAAGGTTTTCCTTTTGTTGCCAGGAGTCAAAATCGAGTCCCTTGGTGAAAGATGAACATCCTAACCATTGGACCACAACAAAATGTGAAATGCGGCGAATATGGACTGAACACGTGACGCGACCTTCTGATACTTTGCCTAAAAACTCTTTCAACTAAGCTATCCTTGACTGTTGTTTAGGTCAAAGTTCATATCATTCAAGCGTGCAATAGAATTATACTTGCACAAGATATTATTTTATTATAAAGTGTAAATAAATCAAGCCCCTTTAAATAGTGCAATAAAGTTGTAAAGAATAAAATCATTTGCTTGTTTAAATGATGATAACATCCATTGTGCTATAAACGTTTGTTTGTTTGTTGTGTAAACTTATCCAGTTACAAACTAAAACATCAATAGTAAAAGTTTTCCTTCCATTAACCGGAATTGAACCCGGTCCCTTGGGGGAAACCCAATTATCCTAATCGTTTGACCACAACAATATGTAAAATGTAAAATGCCGTGAACGTGAATTGAACACACGTGACCTTCCGATTTTCCATCTAAAACTCTATCAACTGCGTAGGCGAAAGACGGTAAAAAATTTTGCTTCTGTTGCCGGGAATCGAACCAGGGTCCCCTGGGTGAAAGCCAGATATCCTTACCGCTGGACGACAACAGAATGTAAATGCGGTGAACGTGGATCGAACACATGACCTTCAGATCTTCAGTCTGACGCTCTCCCAACTGAACTATCCCTGCTTGTTGTTCTTTGATAACATACTTCTTCATTCCACTTTTATTTGTCCACCTTTTTGGTTCACAAATATTAAAAAGAGCATTTAATACTCTCGTTTTTTACACAATTTCTCTTAATTGATATCCATAAGATCACCTATTACAATAATATTGGAATTTTTTTTAGGGAAAATGTGTCTTGGTATTGAAAAAGCGAAAAAAATAATATTTGACACCCTCTCTTAGAAATTTGGACAAATAAAAGTGGACGAAGGGAGTATGTTTGGTCAAACTTTATATAAATATTAATAACGTGTACAATAAAATTATACTTACATAAAATATTGATTTATTATAGATGCATAAATAACCTTTCTTCAAACATGTTTGTTTTTTGGGTCAAAATTCCTACAAATATTTTTTATGTATGCAATAAAATTGTATGTATAAAATCAATTTCTTTTTAAAATGATGAAAACATGATGAGAAAAAAGATTTTGTTGAACAAAAATATTCTAATCAATAGTGAAGGGAAGGTTTAACCACTGATCCGTACATGTTTTTTGTTGTGTAAACTTATATAGTTACACATCGATAGACATACGGTAAAAGTTTTTCTTCCGTTGCCGGGAATCGAACCTGGGTCACCTGGGTGAAAGCCAAATATCCTATCTGCTGGACGACAATGGAATGTAAAATATGAAAAACATGGATAAAACATATGACTTCCATATCTTCAGTATAACACTCTCCAACCGAGTTATCCCGACTTGTGTTCTTTGATGGCGTTTTTTTGGGTCAAAGTAACTATAAATATTATTCATGTATGCAAAAAATTATAATTATATAATATATTATTTTATTACAAAGTGTACATGAATCAAGTTTCTTTAAAAATATTTATCTTTTGGTTCAATGTTCCCATACATATTTTTCAAGCGTGCTATAAAATTATTATCTTGAGGAAATGATGAAAACATGATGGGAAAAGAGACTTGGTTGAGAATAAAAATTCTAATCAATAGTAAAGACATGTTGATCAACTGAGATATAAACGCATTTTGTTGTGTAAACTTATCCATTTATACAAGAAAGCATCAATAGTAAAAGTTTAATAATAAAAAGTTTTCCTTTATTTGCCAGGAAACAATCGCGATTCCCCTGGGTGATAGACAAATATCCCAAGCGCCGGACGATAATGGAATGTGAAATGCGGTGAACGTGGATCAAACACATGACCGTCTGATCTGCAGTTTGACAATCTCATAATTGAGATTTCCCCGCTTATTGTTCTTTGATCACATACGTGTTTTGGGTCAGTGTTCTTATGAATATTATTCAAGCTTGCAATAAAATCATACTTACATAAAGTATTATTTTATTATAAATTGTTTGTAAATCAACTTCTTTTAACTTTTTTTTTTCCATCTCAAAGTTCTTATAAACTGTACTCAAGCGTGCAGTAAATTGAGTGGATAAAATCATTTTCTTGTTGAAATTATGGAAACGTGATGGGAAAAGAGACTTGGTTGAATAATAATATTCGAATCAATAGTTAGAGATGATCCATCCACTTAGCTATAAAGACATTTTGTTGTGTAAACTTATCCAGTTACACAATAAAACATCAATGGTAAAGGTTTTCCTTTTGTTTCCAGGAGTCAAAATCGAGTCCCTTGGTGAGAGATGAACATCCTAACCGTTGGACCATAACAAAATGTGAAATGCGGCGAATATGGACTGAACACGTGACGCGACCTTCTGATACTTTGCCTAAAAACTCTCTCAACTAAGCTATTCCCGACTGTTGTTTAGGTCAAAGTTCATATCATTCAAGCGTGCAATAGAATTATACTTGCACAAGATATTATTTTATAATAAAGTGTAAATAAATCAAGCTCCTTTAAATAGTACAATAAAGTTGTAAAGAATAAAATCCTTTGCTTGTTTAAATAATGATAACATCCATTGTGCTATAAACGTTTGTTTGTTTGTTGTGTAAACTTATCCAGTTACAAACTAAAACATCAATAGTAAAAGTTTTCCTTCCATTAATCGGAATCGAACCCGGTCCCTTGGGGGAAACCCAATTATCCTAATCGTTCGACCACAACAAAATGAAAAATGTAAAATGCCGTGATCTCTCCTGTTTGGATTTTTTCTGGTCAACTAATTTGGTCCATGATTGTGTGAGTATGCAAAAGAGACGTCTTTTTTTGGTTTGGTTTGTGGTTTGGTATGCAGGGTTCTACAATCGCAGGTGGTGATACACTTGTGTTCTTGGTTTTTCGACTAGTAAATTTTGATATCTGGTGTTTGCCGTTCATTCGAAAAGTTGGTGTACGATTTTTTCATGCTTTATTAGCTTGGCTTGCGATATTTTGGATTTGTTGGAGGAGCTATGTGTGTGTTTTTTAAGTCTTTTTTGGAATTTTGCTCTTTGTTTCCGTGCCTCGTCTAGACTACTATTTCTGGGTTTTTTCTTTACACCTTTCCGAGAGTTATCTCTTTTCACGACCTCAAAAATTATCCTTTATTCAGGTGATCTCGTGTGTACGTATGGATTAACGCCTGACTGACTCTGTTCTTGACTAATTTTGGCGGTTGATGTTTGGCTGTTGATGTCTTTGTCATTTAGAATATTTGTTACATATTTTTATTTTCTTTTTAATGTACTAAGTTTGTTTGAGGGTGGATTGCAAGAAGATATAAAACCATTAGGTTTTTGTTACTTTTTTGGTGTTCTTTTCGGAGGTCCTCAATTAGCTTTCTTTTTTTGTTTGTTACTTCGAGATGCTAAACCTTAACTTTATTTGATATAACAAAACAGTCATTTGTTCGGACAATCATGATTTGATTCAAGGTATCAAATTGCTGCCTACAGCGTAGTGGAAGGTTAAACCATTCATCAAGCGGATCAACAAATATGCCAAAAAACATGGAAACATGCATGTACTTTATGCATATCCCGAGACGTCTTAATGGGCTGACTGACATAGCGGCACGGAGCGCTAGGCAACAAACATCTTGGAGGGATCAGCAGTTGCAGATTATTCTCCGTTTCGGTGGATTAAGTATTGGCTAAGCAGTGTACGTTGACACACTTGTCTGATAGTCTAAAAAAATTAAAAAAGAAGAAAAACAATCCATTTTTTTAATTGATTATATTGCAGGTCCCTATATAATTATTTCAAGTTAATTGAAATATAAGTGTAATGGTCCAAATTTTTTACTTAAGATCAAAATACTAGATTGAATCTATAATTCGGTAACTGTTATGAACTTGAATATAAAGTAAGGAGAGATAGACAAAAGAGAAAGAGTATAATCTTATTGAGAGTCGAAGAGTGCAAGAATTATGAAGTAGAGATTCCTATTTTATAGAGAATAGATAACCCTAAACCCTAGTCTTCATGGGTTGGGCTGCAAGTCAATGGACTGGACTGAATATCCACATATGAGTTTATAACACTCCCCCTTGGATATTCAATCCCTAAGAATATGCCTCGTTAAAACCTTCCTGGAAAAACCCTTTGAGACAAAATCCAGTGAAAGAAAAAGAGTATGATATTCTTACGCTTCAAATCTGCCTCGTTAAAAACCTTCTCAGAAAAACCTTATGGAAAAAATATTGATGAAGGGAAAAAGAGTGGATCGCGTATTTTCTCCCCCTCATGTGAGTATAGCAATGATGATCTTCAAGTTGTCATCTACTCTCGGTCTTCAAGATCTCAAACAGTTTCATAAGTGTAACCATAATTCAGATTAAGCAATATATTTAGTCACATTAGTACACATCACTAAAATTATGCAAAACACAAATTTACATGTATATAAAATGTAAGAAACAATTACATTCAGTTATAATAACAAGTATTCATGCATATTCATATATGAACACATTGTCTATTTACGAAAGAACAAAACAAATATATATGGCACATTACATGGCAATAGGGATGACAATGGTTACGGTTAAAAACCGAAACTGATGATAACCGAACTGATTGAAAACCGAATTATATAACCGTGGTTAAAACCATTAGGTTATGGTTTTGAAAAGTGTAACCGATGGTTAAAACCGTTAGGTTATGGTTTTTGATAAAAATAAAACCGAAAAACTGAAAACCGTTTATTATCATATATATTTTCAAATTTATAATTATTTAGGTTAAATTAGATATATTGAAATTCTAAAAGCAAAATTAAAATACTAGATTTAACCAATTAAATTATAAATATGCAATTTAATCAAATATCAACACAATTTTTTATAAACCTTGTAGTTTTCTTTTATATGTGTGGTTTTATTTTATGAAATTTAATATATTTATTAAATTATCATTTGAATATGGTTAAAAACCGCAAAACCGTTTAAAAAACCAAAACCGAATAATAAGGTTATGGTTTTGAAAAATGTAACCGATGGTTAAAACCGTTAGGATATGGTTTTTAATTATAAAAACGGTTATGGTTATGGTTTTTGGAATTTTTGCAAAAAACCGATCCGTTGCCATCCCTACATGGCAACATCTAAGACAATTAACGACAGATAATGAAACTCTAATGTATATATCCCGAGATTTATATTTAAGCGCTTTTAGTCCTTTAAGGACTTTCATATGAATTTTATATCTCATAAGATATATCGATAATTTTTTACATTAGACGCGCATGGAAGTCGTTTATAAAATTTCAGGCTATTAAAGATCATACGTTCATATTTACCATATTGGTATGAATCTGCGTGAAGCGTCTTTCTATATTTGGCCAAAATTTTCTTATTTGTCATCAACATTTTGATTGACTTTAATTCAAGATTCTTGCTTTTCAAATTTACATAATCATTTGTGCATATAATTTTATTGATTCGATTCCATATTTTGTAGTAGTATAACTGATATAGTTTTTAAATCTCAATCTCTAAGAAGAAAATATTTTGGTACCTGATGCTCTGAAAAGAGTATTATATTTTTTTAGTTATATTATCTACTTTATTTCATCATAAATAAATATGATGTTAAACTTGTAGAAGTGCCAACTTGCTCATACTGCTCAACTTTATAACTTTAGAATCGAAAGGTCGACCACGCTATATACGTTGAAATAGATATTCCATCAATAGGAGCAGGAGCCTTTAAAGCTGACATGTGACTTAGTCACTTTATGAATGCATTTCTTTTTGAACATTGAGCTCATAGTTTATTAGCGAGGATTGTGATGCATTATATAAATAATATTCAGCTATCCCTCTTGTCATGAGAATTTTTGTTTATAAATATTTCAGTTTAATAACTTTCTTTAACTTTGCAAATATAAGTTGTGTATATATTATTGGAGATCAGCAATATATTTTATATTTACTCATGATTTATTTTTTGTGTATATATCACAAGAAATAATACACAAAATGAATACTATTGATCTTTTACTAATGAGTGTATTTATGTTTAATAGTTGGACTTTATTGTAATGTTACAATTATGTAAAACTGTGAGTCAGAAAATTATATAAGACAAATTCACAACCAATTGTCTAGCAAAGTTCAATATATGAGAAAATGTATATATTTCTTTATCATACATGTCTCCCCTGAATCTGTCTATTGACTTCAAATATTATATAATGAGATTTTTTTTGATAATATCCTTGTAAAATATAAATTATATCTCAGTACTCAATTGATAACGAATTTCATTTTATTTTATGTTCATAAGTTTTAAACTCATTTTCTTATAACTAATATGACATTAATATGTAAGGTAAAATCATGTCATGATATGAATTTACCATTCACTTTAAGTGATGGTTTGAATCAACTGGTCATAATAATGATTATTCATCAAAATGTAATATATCAGAGTGAACCTCTTGACAAGGGTAACATAGCCCGAATAAATTCATGTCAAGATAAGATGAACACGAAAAAGAGAAGTACAGGTTTCAACCAAAATATGAAGAGTATTTTTTCAATTATTTCAAATTTGACTATTGTTGGCTCATACAAAATTATTAGAATTATTATATACCGTTTAACTTGTATATCAAGGAGGATCTCTAACTAAATAAATATGAGATTTATAAGAATATCTATTATGTTTAACTTTTTGATGAAATTTCTTCTAATTGATTATCCAATATCCAAAATATTTGCTAAAAATACATATTATATGCACTATACTGATTTTTTTCATAAATTATGCTATATCAAAGGATATGCATAAGATAATATATAAATCATATATATCTATGTGGTTTTTTTTAATATGTTATGCGATATCGAAGGATATTCACATAATATATATATAGATAATTCCCAATTAATTACAGTTCCACACTTTTCATTCCCAAAAAAAGGAAGGAGCAAATTACTTCCTACTTACTCACAAATTAGCAACTTAATTCTCAATTAAACACATTGTCATATTTACCTTACTTTATTACCTTTATATGATTTTTTAATCATTTTAATTTTTTTTTTAATTTTTTTTTTCGATTTTTTTTTGACTTTTTTTTTTGACTTTTTTTTTTTGACTTTTTTTTTTTTCGAAAATCGAAATTCCGGGTTGTGTGTTGCTATAACACACAAATATAGGTTTATGTGTTCTTGTAACACACAAAATCACAAAATCGATATAAATGATTCTCTTTTATATCAAATTTATTTTTTTCTCTTTATTAATTGCATACACCCTATTTTTACTCGTTTTTAACTATCTTGATATATTGTCTTTTTGTGCAACACTTTTTTGCTATTTTTGTGTGTTTTATGTTTTAGGGTTTTGTGTGTTCTAGGTCACACAAAATTTGATTTTGTTTATTCCACCTCTGTGTATTCCAAGAACACACAAATCTCAGAATTGTGTATTCTTAAATTATACAAAACTCATTTTTGTGTATTCATGGAACACATAAAACTCGAATTATGTATTCCTGTAATACACAAAACTTGATTTTGTTTGTTCCAATTCCGTGGAACACACAAATCTCAGAATTGTGTATTCTTGGAACACACAAATCTAACGAACGCACAAATCTCAGATTTGTGTGTTCCATGAACACACAAATATCAAATTTATGTATTCTACGGAATTGAAACACATAAAGCTCAAATTTGTGTGTTCATGGAACATATAAAACTCAAAATCGTGTGTTCCACGGAACTGGAACACATAAAGCTCAAATTTGTGTGTTCATGGAAAATATAAAACTCAAATTTGTGTGTTCATGGAACACAGAAAACTCAAATTTATAAAACTCAAATTTGTGTATTCATGGAATACATAAAACTCGAACTTATGTATTCATGGAACACATAAAACTCGAACTTATGAATTCCTAAAATATATAAAACTTGATTTTGGTTGGTCCAATTATGTGTATTCCTGAACACACAAATCTTAGAACTGTGTGTTCCTGCAACACACAGATCTCAGTATTGCGTGTTCATGGAACACAAAACTTCGGGGGAAAAAGCATTTGAAAAAAATATTCGGAATTTTTTTTTTCGAAAAAAATTAAAAATGAAAATAAATAAATAAATAAATAAATATATAAATATTATTATAATTGAATAATAGGCCTATGGGTATTTTTGTAATCTTCCAATTTTTTGTGCTTAAGTGGAAATTAAGTTGAAGTTGTAATTAATTGGGAATTCTTACGCTCTCCGCGTAATTAACTGGGTGTTGTCCCTTATTTATAAACCCTATTTAAACACATTTTTTTTCAATAAAAAAATTATTTTCTATATTTTAAAATCACAAAAAAATTATTAATGATGTTATACATACAATTCCACTATCAAATCACCCAAAAAAGTACATATATAAATAGGAATTAAATAAAAATCCTATTTAAACACTTATTTTTTCAATAAAAAAATAGAAAAATTAATTTCTATACTTAAAAATCATAAATCACTTAATGATGATGTTATACATACAATTCCATATTCTAAACACCCTAAAATATACATGTATAACTCGGAATTTATCCAAAATTAAATACAAACACAAAAAATTTCAATCAAAAACAGAAAAAAAACTGCACAAAGGGGATGAAAATTGCACCTTTTTACATTAGAATTGATCAAAAGATGTTGATGAAGCCATGCGGCATAGATTGTCATAAACAACAAATAAAAAAGAAAATCAGGATAAAAGAAGTAATAAAAAATGAATAATAATTAAATTAGATGATGATTATACCTTGTTAGCAAGAGATTAAGCTTCGAAAATGCTTTGATTACGCTCGGAAATGGAGTGGGGATAATTTGGGGAGGAAATGGAAGGTTTTGGTGATGATATAAGTGAGCAAATGAGCTCACGGTAGGGTTTTATAAATTTTTCTTGTTAGCGACGACTTTTGTCGTCGCTAATTTTTTTAAAGTCGTCGCTAACTTTTCCACGCGTCACGTAACGTACGCACGACCTTTGCGTGTTTGTACTTAGCGACGACGCGTATCGTTGCGAATACGAATGAGCGGGTATTCTGACCGCCCAAATTGACCAATCAAAATTTGGGAATTGTTAGCGACGAGTAAAGTCGTCACTAAGTTGTTTGAATCTCGCCGCTAATAGTTAGCGACGAGTTCTTCGATTAAATGTCGTCACTAAGATGAAGAATTCGCCGCTAATTTTTTTCCTTTTCTTTTTTTTTTCGTTTTATTGATTTAAATTATACCTATTTATGACATATTAAATTTAAAACAACAAAATTAGATATCAAAATGAATCGATAAATAACATTATAACAACCATAAATTTAAAATCGAATCCATGCTAAGAAAATTTAAAAATGAAACAGAAAAACGCTTAAAAATCAAATATCTAATCAATTTCGTATCCGCTAGTGTCTACAGGCTTCTCATCACTATCAATCGTAATAGGTTCCTCATCTCCGTAATCCTCCCATGTGTCATCTAACATCTCCTCGTTTTCATCAAAAACCAAGTCAACATGCAAATCACTGACGAGTGTCTCCGTGTCAAACACGATCTCTTCGGTGTTGCCAAGTCCGGTCGTGAGTAACCAGTTTGTGTGTTAACCAAAGGAATCGTGATACACGTGTTATCAGTAGATACTGATTCCGCACCCCATAACTCGGGGCTCCACCTGTGACGATTGTTTATTTCCCAAACAGCTTTCCATCATTTCATTGTTTTCTTTGTGCTGATCTCGTCAATGTAAAACACTTTTTTGGCTTGCGTTGCTAAGATGTATGGTTCTGTCTCCCACCAAAAAGTAGACGTGTTGATGAAGGTTACCTTTGATGTATTATACTACTTACAAACGAATAACACAACAAAACAACCATCATTGAATGTAACCTCTACAATTTTCACTAATTCACCGTAAAAAGGGGTCTCATTATACATGGCAGATACTCCGTAATCTTGAGTCACTTTTTTTTCTCCTTTTGCCCTAGTAACCCTAGTAACCCCATACCCATACTTTTCAACTTCTTGTTGCATTCCTCGTAAGACCCAGGCAAATTGTGAGGTTGGGCAAAACACGCCCAACCAATTCCAATAGCTCGGTGAAAGATGTGTTAGACCACTTGTTTTTTACCTTTATGTGCATAAGCTTTGCAATGAAATTCAAGGAACTCATCACTGTGAATCCAGGATATATTTCGGTCTCCATTTCCTCGAACATAACTTCAAAAATCCCACGACTTGGTTGATTTGTTTCTGTCATCACGGTATCACCCGAATGTCCACCAGCATCGTAACTAGTTCTCAAATCGTCATACGCATTTAACATTTCATTTTCTGGATTTGGCACGATTTCGTCGGGAATGTCTAGTGTTTCACTATATTTTTTGCATATGTACTCGTTGTTCGAATAATCGTCGCTATCCATCACAAACGGTTCAGGCTCACCTTTTAACTAATGGGGTTATGTCCACGTATGAGGAGTATGTAGATTGACCTTGCCCAAACTCATATATGGACCTAAGAATGGTGTTATGACTTAGAGAATCAAGTAGTAAAGAGTTGAGAAAATAGGAGTTAGGGTTTTGAAAGAAAGTGGGAGAAAATATTAATAATGGGGTATTTTCTGTGTAGAAAAAACTGCTAGTTTTATTTTAAGTTTTTTTACGGCGACTCGCGTTTTCGTCGCTAACTTTTCAAATTTTCGTCGCTAGTAATTACACATAGTGACGACATTACTCGTCGCTAATTACAACCCACATTTAGCGACGACCTTTTTATTAAAAAATTAATCGAAAAAAGTAAATTATTAGCGGCGAAATTCGTATTCTCTAACGACGAAAACTCGTCGTCGTAATAAAGATTGTTATTAGCGACAAAGTTTTAATTGATTAGCAACGAAATCACGCAGTCGTCGCTAACCTATGAAAACTAGCGACGAATGTGGGCCGTCGCTAACTTTGTTGTCCCTAAAAACCGAATTGTAGTAGTGTTTGGACAAAAAAAAATATATTATTCTATATTTTTTTAATTAAATTTAATTTTTTCATCAATTTATTGAATTGTGTTGAATTGTATGATACACTTAAGATCCGTTATTAGCTAAAATGATATTTGTCCAGCTGCAAACTTTTCAGTTATAGATAATTTTGCATGAACTAATTTTTAGTCAACTTTTTTAATTAATTGCGACAGGTTTACAAATCGTTTTAAATATATTATTACTATCCCCATATATCCCAATATATGTACATATCTTGAACTTGAATATACTGATCCACGAAAAAGTCTGATCCATATATAACAATTGTTGGGTACAGTGGTGTGCAAGTTTGACAAAGTGGTATAAAATTTCTTACAAATATTATTTTTTGGAAAGCATTTTTATACAAGATTAAGGTAAGTAATTATTTCTTTCTTTCACTTCGTTTAATCCCATGAAAGTAATTAATAATTCTCTCTTTTAAAAAAACACAAAATTTCAGCTTTCGTCCAAAAAAATCATAGCCTACAAGAAGGCATAAACCGAAACCTGTTCCAAAACCGAGTAACCGAACTGACAATGAACCGTCTGGTTCGGTTTTTAAATTATAAAAAACTGAGTTATCCGATTGAATTTCGGTTTTGGCCAAAAACCAAGATGAACCGAACCTGCTCACCCCTAGTATACCTTATTCCTAAGAAGGTTATAGATCATATTGCTTCTTTTGTCTCAAATTTCTTTGGGGGAATAAAGGCGAGGATGGAACCCATTGGGTCAGTTGGTTAACTTCGATAAAACAAAAGTCAGATGGTGGGTCTGGGTTCAAAGACTTTTATGAAAACAATTTGACTCTTCTTGCTTCAAATGCTTGGAAATTCTTTTTAAACCCAAACTCAGTTGTTTATAAAACTTTAAAGGAAATACATTTTCCAACTTGTGATTTTTTGAAACCAAATCTAGGAAATAATTGTTCTTGGGGTATTAAAAGTCTCATTGCTGATAGAGATTTATTTTTGAAAAAATTATTTTGGAATATTGGGAAAAGAGACAGAGTTAACATATGGGAGTCTCTATGGGTACCAGGATATTATTAAATTACCAAGCCAGTTGGGGTCAATTTAACATAGGTTAGTGAATTGTTAAAAGATGGTGGCCCAGGTTGGGATTGTAATATCTTAAGCTCTTTATTTGACCATAGTTTAGTAGCAACCATCTTAGGGATACACATATCCCCTTTACAGTATGACATTCCTATTTGGACTAAGTCCATCACAGGTAATGTAGCTGTAAAGGAGATGTACTCTAATATTAGGATGGCAATTCAACAGTTGGATGAAGCAAACATAAGAAATAAGAACCTAAGGAAGTGTGGGATTTCATTTGGAGACTTAAAGTTTCCCCAAAAGTTAGGAATTTTATATGGAGGGCATGGAAAAACAACCACCCAACAAATGAGAACAGATGTCAAAGGAAAATGATTATAAGTGATACCATCTTATCTTTCAATGTAATTGGTCAAGAGCGGTTTGGTGTGCATCACCTTTGAGATTTTTAGCTTTATATGGCTCCACATCTTTAATATTCTAGTGTATCTCTTTAATTATGGAATATTTGAAGTCAAGAGCAAATAAAAATTCTTATGTAGCTGAGTTGGTTGCAAATATTGCTTGGTTTATTTGGAAGGAAATAAATTACTTTGTGTCCCAAATAAGAAACCTAACCCAGTGTATACCATGGAAGCTACTATGAAAGACAATGATGAGTATTTGTTAGCAAATTGCGAAAACCCTGAGGCTCAAAATACAAATAATATTATTGTGCTTGACACAAGGGCTGAAACCAATGGCTCATTTAAAGAATCAGTTCAAAACATATATCATGCTAGCAATTGTACACTTTTAACATTTTCCAAAACAAGGTGGTCCCTTCCCCCAATTGGAGAGATTAAAGTAAGCACTGATGCAACATTTGATAGGAAAAAATCTAATTATGTTGTTTCTTGCATTGTCGTGGATCATAAAGGAAGGTTTTTGGAAGGAAATGTGAGAAGCATGGGAGCTTTGTCACCACAGGAGGCAGAGGCACTAGGAATCTATCAACCTTGTCGAGTTGCTACACATTTTCAAGTTGGAACAGTAACAATTGAGAGTAATATTGCAATAATGATTATATCTTTTATGTTTACAAATGTAAAAACTCCACATGCTAAATATAATTTATGTAGGGATTTTCGAGATTGTATTAGCACTCATAAACTTAAATTCTCTCTTGTTAAAAGAGGTAAAAAAATTTAGCTGATTGGGCAGCCAAATAAAAGTTTAAAGCCAATTTGTTTGGCTTAGATTGGAAACCATCACCCCAATTAGCTAAACTTTTGTGTTATGACTATTATGCTAAAGGCATTGGGTGATTTGGTTTGGCTTTTATAATACGAGTATTGTTTTTCAACTAAAAAAAGAATGCTAAATAGTGTTGAATTTTTCAAACGAGCTCCTAATAGGATAGCTAAAAAAGATACTAATTTCACGTATTACTTTGAGGATGATGGTACATCCCTCCCCACTTTAGTCGATTGGATAAAAACCTGATATAAAAACCTGATATATATATATTCAGTTATTGCGTTTATTTTAGAATGCCACTTTAAATTTTTATGGTACTTTATATGTTACATGTAAATTTTTTTATGAGATATTTGTTACCGATTCAAATATAAAAGAGTTGTGTAGTTATAATGATTTAATGTTACAAATGATGGATAAAAGCATGTTAAAGAAGTTCCAGGAATAATTGGGATTTAAAAGTATGAATTTTATATGTTTTATTTTAGATGTATTAGATCCTGGGATAAAAAATGATCATTTGGAATGTTATATCAACAAGATATATGGTTCAGATGATGGTTATTTATTAATATATGTAAAAGCATCCTTGGAAAGGTTATTTAATGCTTAAGTTGTTGTTCCAACTAGTGGAAATGATGTTGCACCAAGTACTTATTCCTATTCTATAAAAATCCAAGCACTGTTGATCCACAAACACAAAATGTTTGTAATTTTAAACGGTTCATGCATGAAAAAAACTATTTCCATAAGGAAATCCAAACTAGATAAGTATTTAGATAAGATACTTGAGACTACATCTGATGAATTTGATGTCCTTCAATGATGGAAGATATATAACGGGAAGTCTGTGTATTTGTATAAATTGGAAATAGAATATATGGTAATCCTGTTGGAGACAATAATTTTTGAATGAATGTTTAGCACCAGTGGTTGGGTGTTTGATTCATGTCGTAGTTCATTAAACCCAAAGACTGTTTAAGAACTCATGTGTACACATAATTGGATTTGCGATTCCTCCTCTAATAACCTTCATAAATCCATGGATATCATCAAAGAGATAGAAGGGGACTTGAATATAGATAAGGAGACGATTTCTCAAGCATAATCTAAATCCATTTTTAACAGGGTATTCAATGTTTATCCACACCCTGCCTACCCTTAGGTTAGCTTAATATTTAAGGTCACATGTCATTTTTCACTCGTACTCACCCTTGATATATATACACACATAAATCACACAAGGAAAATTGTAAATGTAAATGAATTTTTGTTGAGTAAGTTTATTGAAATGGGTTGGAAACATAAATTGGGGTTGAAAGGGGTTTTTGTACATTATATGGGTAGGTAATATAAAAGATTGAAATTGTCCAAAATATTGAAATATAATCGCGACATAAGTGAGTGTAATACACTCACTACTAAAAAAGGGAAAGTTGATTTGTGTAAAGAATCTGAATCGATAAGGGGGTAGCATGAGAATTAGAAATTACATTAAGAAAGAATGCTTTTAAAAAATAACATAAGAGGGTAAAATATAAAAAATCCAATAATTAAAGGGATTAATAATTATAAGATAAATAATTAGAGGGGCTAAGATATAAATAAATTTTAATATAAGATGAGTAAAACCCTAATTTCACATAATAGCCGTCTTCTTCTCCATATCCATCTCAACCGACACCACATCTCCTCAAATTCATTGACTTTGGTTCCTATCAACACCACTAACAAAATATTCTACCCTACTCACGACTCCCCCCTTAAATCCATTAACAACAGAAAGTGTGTTTCAAATACTCAATGTATTTCAACTTTCTCAAGGCCGATTAACTCATCAACGCAGAGATAATTTTTTTCTCTATAAGGTATTTCTCAACTTTTCTCTATATTAATTCATTTTATCACCTTTTTATCTAGATCATATGATGAATTAATTCTTAATATATTTTAGATTTGAGGATGAATTGAATATTGATATAGCATAGCGTTATGCATTTATATATAGAAATTTCAATTGAAATTGTGATTGTAAGTTTTCAATTCACTGTAAATTTTTATTATAAAATTGTTGTCATTTTCATTTTATTGTGTATAACTTCAATGGTAAGAAACATGAATGGATTCTGTTGTTATTTATTTTTGTTTTTAAATAATTTTTTGTTTAATTAAATGAAAATTTGTTGATTTACCCTTTTTATTGTTATAAATCTAGTTTAGTTGCTTTGTTAGATTTGTTATATAATATTTATAAAAATTTTGGTTGAAAAATAAATATAAATACAAATTAGGATTTCATCTTCAAATATGTTAATTTTTCGTATCACCGTTAATTTTTTTTTATGAATCTGGGTTTTAATGGTCAAATACCACATTTGAAATTTTCATTAGTCATACTCCATTTTTATGTTAAGTAATAAAATATGAGTTTTTAGTTTATTGTAGCCTCGTAGTTATTGCATATGAAGTTATTTTAATTAATTATTTTTTACTTCGATTAAGGGTGGAAAAAAATAACTTAAACCGAGCTAACCCAGCGTCAAAAATAGTTTTTTGCTTTGGCCCAATCATAGGGTCATAAAATCCTTGTTTAAGCCCAAAACAATGAGCAACGGGTCGGGTTAGTACAAAATAAGTTCACACGGGTTAAGCCAATTAACCTGAAGAGAGTCATACTACACATCATATCATTATTCGTGTTATATTATCCATGTAGGACAAAAAGCACGCATATTTGTACTTTAGGCGAGCAAATGTGCAAAATAGGAAAGAAATATATGGGAACAAGGTGCACAAATGTACACACAATTAATGCACACAAAGCTTGCACTATGCGACATTTTTTGCGCCAACCTGGTCTTTTTGTACCGCATCGATATTTTATGGGCAATTTTTTTCATTTTTGGTCTACAAATACTAGCTCAAATTTGTTTAAGTGTTGTGACTTGCCCCTCCCACCCCCACCCGCCCCCACACACACTCATTCTTTTTGATTTTTTGTTGGGTGGGTAAAATTTATAATTATTTTATATTTGACCCCCTTGGGGTTAGATTTAACTATTAATCGTTATTATTTGATCCTTTTGGGTTATTAAATTTTGTTATTTAACCCTTTTAAGTTAGATTTAAATATTAATAGTTATTATTTGCCACGTTTTTTTATTAATATTTGACATTTGACCCTTTGGATTGACTTGGGCTGGATTGTAGTCTAAATGTGTTTGAACACCTTGTCTATTAAACACGAGAACCCGATCTGTAGTGGATTTTCAATTAACTATGGTAGGTTTGTTTTCTAATTAACTTATATGTACTCTATTATTTTAATATTTTATTTTAAAAAAAAAAATTGATTACGTACGTATACAATTGTTTAGTTTTTTTAAAAAAAAATATGATGTATAATTTTAAAAATTTAAACACATTGAGCCCAAATATATTATTACTCTTTTATAAAAAAAATTGATTAATTTAAATTATAAATTAGACTAATTAATGTTAACTCTCATCATAGTCCCTTTTAATCACATGCAAATATTTCAAATGATTTGGTATTGAACATACCACCCAATGATACCATCTAATTTCGTTTTACTTTTTACAGGTTAGGTATATATACAAAAAATATATATTATTTGAAGAAAAAGTTCGTTGGCCATGTCATTTCAATAAAAACAACAGTAATAAAGAAGGTAACATCCATCATCATCTATTATAAAATAACATGTTATTTTTAGTAAATCAATTTTAGAAAACTTTATAATTGGAGGTTTAAAATTAAAAGGACAGATTAAAAATATATTTATTTTTCTAATAATTCTATTTTTTATTTGAAATAGTAAAATGTTACAAATTTTATTATATAATTTTTTAATAAAGTTATATTTAACAGGACTATTATATTTTTCTTATTTTATTCAATATATGTATTTTTTTGGCTTAATATTTTTTTTATTTTTACATCATTTATCAAATACGCAATTGATTAGAAAATCAATAACTATAATATTTAAATTTTAATTTATATATTTAAGTTTTTAACGTAGCTTTAACTTATGTTTTTGCCCCTATACAAAACATTATTAATAAATTGGATTATCTCAAGACAACTTGCACAACTAATCTCAATAAAGGACAAAAGTCAAAAAAATGGGAATAATATTTGAAAACTATATAAAACACAAAATGTATTATGAATCATGTAGTGTAATTTATAAAATACAAATATCTGTGATCATTTACATACAATTATTTAACGTTATATTCATTTTCTTTGGTGACCAATTCAAATATGTCCCTATCGAATATGCTTTTGTTTTTATGTTGCTTGAGAATTTTAATTTGTTTTGTCAGATTTAGCTCACCATTGAATCATTATAGATGGTTCTTTTTCTTCCCAATTAAGTTCTTATCATAGCATTAGAAAAATCGTAGAGTATATTTTTTATAAAATTTTAAGAAATTTTAGATGTTTGTATGAAGATTAAACTATATTTAATTTGAATAAAATTTGTAAGCATTTTTAAGTTTTTCATATACACTAGAGTGTCCACACTTTATATATTTTTTTACATATGTGATGATTTCATTACTTTATATATTCAATCAAAAATTAGCTATATGTATTCATTTTTCTGTGTTACAAATTTTATTGTCCCACAATTGGAGAATACAGAAACATATGCATGCCTCGTAACCCGTCACAATTTGAGTTGAGGTATATGTTAATGGATATATATAATATTTGAATGTAATGTTGTAATTGTTTGCTCTTCTTCTTTCATGTTTCTATATATATTAATTAAACCATTTCGACAAATTTCTCTACAGACTAAAACTAAAACCTGAGCTATCTCCATTTCTCCAAATTTATCTACACATCTTTCTGATCCTCCTGCAACGAAAATCCATAGTTTTTCACGGAGGATGAAGGCGTTTTGGTAATATCACTCGATCTGTATATCTTGATTGCTTCAGATTTCGTATTGGTGAGTAACAATTGAACATCACTTTATTAGTCAGATCTTCAATAAATATTTCATTTCTTTAAATAAACGGATTAAAGAAGCGAACAAGTTGTTATTAGTTAAGAGTGAGGCTTATTAATAAATTTGTAACTGGAGCCATTTAAATGTTGGTCTATGTAGATATGGATACGGAAATGGATGGACTTGGAGAAGATTTGTATTCCATTCCTGAAGGCGCCTTGCCTGGATGCTCCCCTCTTTCTAATAAAGCTGATGAAGAGAGAAAGTTGATACGCCAGTTTTGGATTGGAAATGCGAGCCTGCTTGTAGAAATTTTGGACAAAATGGAGAGTTGACAAATAACCTTAACTCTGGTAGAACAGGTTTTGACCTAAACACACTACCTCCAGGCTATCTATGTCATAGGTTCAAGGTGCCAGGTCACTTTATTCAACACTGCTCTACAAATGGTGATCCGAAGTTTCATGTTAAAAGAGCGAGGCCTCCAACTGGGATTCCAAAATCCATGCTAATGGCCACTCCAAATTGGTCTGTAGCAGTTCTGAAGCCAAATGAGGCTGCATTTGAAAAGGAGATTGAAGGTATGCCGTGTACAAGACGTTTTGTTGGGAATATCTCACCAGAACTTCTATGTCTAGTGTGCACAGTAGTAATGAAAGATGCTGTCTTGACGAGCAAGTGTTGTTTCATCAGCTTCTGGGACAAATGTATAAGAGACTATGTTATTTCCAAGTCTGGATGCATTTGTGGGGCAAAAAATATACTGGCGAGTGAAAGGTTGAAAAATAAATTATTGAGAAATCAAATGGTTTCGATATATATTGAGAAAAATGTAGAACTTATTTTTGGAATGAAAGGTTTTAAATTAATTGAAGTATTATATATTTTTTATATTTGAGATAAACTTAACCTAAAATGAATTTTTAACCAATGTTTTTGCTTAGTATAGTTAAAGGAACTTCAATTCTGCAATAGTTGGCATCCTCGCTAGCATATCTATTTCTTTAACTAGAACAGCTAATTTTTCAGATTAACTTCTTTAGTTGTGCTTTATCGGGATTACCTTTCGTAATGTTAGTTGTGCTCTATCTGTGATTACCTTTCGTTATGCCATGAGAAGAAACCTAGACACTTTTCAGCTAAATTAAGTCCGACACTTCTGCTGCTTTTGCCTTTGTCAAAGGTAGTATTGAACATTAATGTTATGTTAAAGTCTATATTTTGAGTTTTTTAGACAAAAGAAATATGGTCATTGGTAGAAATTGGTGGACGCTGGAATCTTTTTGTCTTATGCCTCTGATGGAGCAGTTCTTCTATAGAAAAATCTATAGATTTCTTTTTGCTTCGGTTGGTTTAGATCTTCACATTAAGTCCATATCCTATTAATAGATCAACTTAACAATTGTAAATATGTAAAGGGTTATTCATGGTTTTGTTAAATTTGATAAAAAATTATCTGTAGAAGTATGTGCCGGAAATAAAAGGGTTGCTTAATGAAGTTGACTTTGAATATAAATGAACCTTTTCTATTGTATATCATCAAGCTTAAAAAAAAGTTAAATCCAAGTTGAAGAAATATGCCGTAAATAAACAGTTGAAAATCCAATAATTCTAAGTCAGTCTAATTCCTGAAACAAATTAAAAGAATTTTTTCTCTCGAAATCGGAATATATGTGATAACTCACAAAAAAAAACTTAGAGAGCAGATAATAGACCTCATAATCATCACGTCTACTTGAAGATGACCAAAAACAGCATGGCCACTTATGGAAGCCTTTTCCGCTATAGATGCAATAATGGCTGTCTCCAAATCTGACTGTGACAAAGATCTCAATTCCTGCATGAAAATTGAACTTGAGAAATTCAATTAAATGCAAAGTACTACCATTTTATCGATGATTCGATTTCGAGAACATAATATACCGACTTGTAATATCTTCCCATCATTCTCATCAATCGGGAACTCTCTCAAAGCAAAATAAGCCGCTTGTTTACAAAGTTCGAGAATATCTGAGCCAGTATATCCCCCATACAAACCAGCAATATATTCAAACATCAATATCATCATCAACTGGCTCAACTTACATATAAATGCTAAAGAATGTGCTCTCTTGTGATCGGAAACATAAGTCACATTGGCTCAACCTTACATATAAATGCTAAAGTATGTGTTCTCTTGTGATCAGAAACATAAGTCACGTAATTAACTGAACATATAATTTAAAAATCGACAAATATGACGTCACAAACATGGTGAGCACTGTTGAAAGAGTTGAGACTCAGATATTTATCATTGTTAATATTCAAAAGATGCCTTTGGATCCAATATAATATATCTATTGTGATACGGGAGGAAGAGATTGATACCATTACAGGTGGCCAATAAATTCAGAAGCATTTTGCTTCAATGCAAACTCGAGACCTGCAACAACTTGAGCCATAGTAGGGATATCCTGGTAGTTGGAGCAGGCATTGCTTAGTAAGTTCCACAAATTCATTTAAAACTATCTGATAGAATTTGTTCCCTCATAGTCAACTTCTCCCTCTTTGATGCACTCTTTGGCCCATAAATACTAGACCCGATTCATCCTCTGCGAGTCTATACTTTCCACAGCTGGTCTTTCACACAAGACAACTAACATCACAACACTAGAAGCATACATATCACTCTTCTTACTTACTTTACACCTGAAAAAATAGTGCGGATCTAGATAACCAAATATGCCTTTGAGTCTGGATATATAGTGTGGATCCAGCTAGTTCCATCATTGTAAATGTTAGAATTTATACTATTGATTAACATAAATCTGTTTTTGAACAAAAATAAAAAAACATAAATCTGTTATTTTTTTTAGAAGTGGGAAAAATTCAATTTAATATAAAATATTAAATAAATGATCCATTCCTATTCTTTTTGAAAGAAGTGGGAAAGTCACTTTTTTTAAGAGCCAATGGTTGATTGATGCCTATTAAAAAACTTATTTAGACTAAGGTGCCTAGAAAAAAATATTTATTGAGAACAGCCTCATCCCAAATTACCCTTATAATTAACAATTAAAAAATAAGAAAAAAACTAATAAACACGCACGCGTCCGTGATTTTTTTTTAAAATCGTCGTAACTAATTCAAAAAAAATCAAAAAAATCAAAAAAAATTATATTTGGATAAATCAAATTAATATTTACGTCTATGATTTTTTTCGGAATTTTCGGAATTTTTTGATTTTTTTCGATTTTTTTAATTTTTTTTTTTCGCAGACACGAAATTCCATATTTTAAACATGAGATTCCATGTTTTAAAACATGGACTTTCATGTTTAAAACATGGAATTTCATGTTTATTTCACGGTTTAAAACATGGAATTCCATGTTTAAAACATGGAATTCCGTGTCTGCGAAAAAAAAAATAAAAAAAATTCGAAAAAATTCAAAAAAATAAAAAAAAATCAAAAAAATTCATATACGTAAATATTAATTAGATTTATTCAATTTTTTTTTTAATTTTCTGATTTTTTTTTGAATTAGTTATGACGATTTTAAAAAAATTTCACGGACGCGCGCATGTGATGGAATTAGTAAAGGTATAGAAAATATAAAGGGGATGTTTTCTATAAATAATTACTTCATTAGACATTTTTTTATAAATAAGATTATTGAAGGCATAAAAAAACAATTAGAGAGTTTTATGAGGATGTTTTCAACAATAACCCCCTTTTTTAATGAATAAAATAGGAGGAGAAATAGAAAAAATAATATTTTATAATATTTTATCCATTTATCACTTCTAAAATAACTAAAGGCTATGAAAGCCAAAGAAGAGATGGCAAAACCGCACAGGCGCACCACCACCACCACCACCCGCCTGACGACGGCGTTGGCTCGTGGGTTCAACTCGTGGGAGAGTTGGGGGAGTCAAAAAATGAAAAAAAGTATTCTGAAGTAAATTTGGTGGAAGAAGACGGGTTCTTATAGTAGTTAGTGGAAAATCAAATCCTTTCAGCCAGAAGACAAATGCCCACCAATTACGCACTAGAAGACAAGCATCCATCAATTACACATAGAAATTGGTCAACGCATGAATGAATCAAGTCAACATAGTGTCCAGGGTCATTGCTGAAAATTATAACGTGTAGCATATGTGTCAATAAATTATGGAGGCAATCAAGGGTTTTTCTGACAAAGGTTTTCTCCTCACCTACTCCCCTATAAATACAGCAGCTCCTCACTTGTGTTAGCTACGAAACACATCCGAAAATAACAATCACTCTACTTCTCTTCATTATGAAAATTATAGTCGTAGAATCTCTCTGTTAGAGATAACCAGTACGCCGGAATATCTTTTAACACCATAATATTTCCATGTGATATTTTTTTTTTTTCCGATTTTCGTGTAAGTATTTCGTTGTATTTCTATTTCTGTAATAGTTAGTTCACATTAATCGAATTTGTTTTTCTGGATTTCCATTTATTTTGTTTTGAAAACCGGTGACTTTAATTTTTTCCAACAATTTAGATGATATTCCTTTATCACCGTTTGTTTTTTGAAATGTCTTTTTCACTCTCGGTTGTTGCTTCATCATTGAACGCAAAGATCTTTCCCGACGTGAATAAGTTGGGCCCCTTAATGGTTCCAACTACAAGCGTTTGGCACAAAATATTTTGATTTGTCTTGAACATTATAAACTCGGCTTCGCTATATTCGAAGATCCTCCACTTATGGTGGATAATGGAGTTCCTACTGAAGAAGAATAGACTAGACATCTCGCCCTCGAAGCCAAGTTCAAAAGATCTAATACAATGGCTCGGGGCTGGATGTTGAATAACGTCGCGAATCTCATTTTTGATCTTCTTGCCAAAGAGAAATCGACAAAGGTCATATGGGAGACTCTCGAAAAGAAATATGTGGCTGATGATTCGGGTAAGAAAAAATATGCAACCCGGAACTAGTATAACTTCAAATTTACCGATCAAAAACCTATGACTGAACAACTTCATGTGTATGAAAACCTATGCGCGGAGGTCATCGCCGAAGGCATGAAGATGTGCGAAGGTTTCCAAGCTAACATCTTGCTTGAGAAATTTCCCCCCATCTTGGAGTGAATATTGTAACCATCTCAAACACAAAAAGAAAGAGATGACCCTCCAAGAACTCATCATCCATATGCAAGTCGAAGAAGCCAATCGACTCAACGATAAGCCTTTCTCTTTCCCTCCTCATTCCTCAAAAGCTAACCTTGTCGAAAGTTCTAGTCAAGGTAACAAAGACAGGTTCAAAGGGAAGGGAAAACAGCAAGGCTACCACACATCCAAATCTAAGGGAAACAAGAACCGCGACAACTCCAACAAACAAGACGGAATGTTCAAAACTTCCGGTAAGATTCAGAAACCTATGGGCGCTTGTTATCGTTGTGGGAAAAAGGACATAGAGCTTTCGATGGTCCCAAAGCTCCCGCAAATCTCACTAAGACCGAAGAAATAATCGTCGTGGTAATGGTTGAGGTAACCGAGTGGATCATTGACATCGAAGCTTAGTGGGATAGCCTATAAGGTAAAATCATCAATCAGCAAAGTAGATTGTTTGTGTTCGAACCACGAATTGGTTGATTTAATATTATGTTTGGTGTTTTTATTTGATCAATCATTTGTAATTTTCATTTTGATCTTATTGTGCTAAATTTGGTGTTTGTGATATTCTTTTTTTGGAGCTTATGTATTTCGATGAGCGGAAGCTTATATGTAATTTTTTTACGGCTTGAAGCCTATATGTATTTTAGAAAGCTTAAACCAAATATTTACTTTTAAAGGGCTCGAACCCTTAATAAAATTCAAAAGCCCGAAGCTAAGATTAATGTTGTAGACTTAAAGTCTCAATTTCAATTCAAAAGCTCGAAACTAAGATTAATGTTGTAGACTCGAAGTTTCAATTTCGATTAGTATATGATGAAGCTATATGTAGATTAATTTATCATCCCAAAAACAGATTGATGAAACTTTGAGTGACTTAAATATTGTTTTTCATAGCTAAAAACCATTCCTTGAAGTGAATGGAAGTGAGTTTTTGGAAGAAAATGCAATGTTTTCTAAAATGTCTTGAATCAATATATTGGTTACCCGAACTCCAAAAGAGGTTAAGGTTGTGAAAGAATCAACTCCTGATTCCATAGTAGTCTAAATACTCTTAAGAAAAAATCCTTACCACCAGAAGTGGAATAATAAGGAATATCTCGGAAGTAAAAGGTCACATAAAATAAATCATCACGAAATTATAACCATGAATGTTATCAATACAATAGAACCATATAATGGTAAGTTACCTATCGTACGCTAAACCATCTAGTCTATCTAATTAAAGTTTTGGATGCTCAATAATTATGATACCCTGTGGTACAAATTTAAAATAATTAGTGCATTATATATTTAGTAATTCTTGAAAGAATTCACTGAGTTTAAGGATATTCATCGAAATGAACATCATGTATAAACCACAAGTGTTTGAAACAATGTTTCTTATGCATTATTTCTAGAACGTCGAACCAGAAATGTGTATGAAAAACTATTTATTTGCGGTTGTATTATATACGGATTCAAGCAGTTGATACACACATTATGCAAAAGAATAGATGTCACAATCCAAAAAAATTTGTAATAATAAATGATCGACTTGGTCACCTAGTGACAATAATGATATGTCGTATAATAGATACCTCATTTGGTCTCTACTTAAAAAAATCAGAAGATTCTTTTACCAAGTGACTACCCCCTTATTAGGGGGAGAGACAAGACAATTTGAAGTTGTGTGGCGTATAGACAAGGCAACCGAAAGTTACATGACGTATTGTGAAATAAAATTTATTATATTATTTCTTACCACAAACTAAAGAATAGGAACACTAAGTTAAAAGGAATTCCATTTGCAAAGTATTGCAAATAATATACCTTATACATTCGCAAGTAGAATATTTCAAAATCCTAAAATATGTTGTAAACGCTCCAACATAGGTTATTGTCCCATATACACATAACAAATATTCCAGCGAATGTATCAAACCAACGCATGAAGCGTGGTAGACCTGTAATGCATCTACCAACGCATGAAATTTGGTAGATCTGTAATGCATATAACCAACACATGAAGTGTGTTCAACCTGTCGGTTCAAAGTATACCAGGCCCCAAAGAAAAAAATATCATGAGTAAATGATCAAATGGTAAATATTGTGGAATATTCACTCCACGTGACACAACATGAATTATTAAGTCAACTAATGTTGGCACATGCATTGCACTTAAAGACGAGAAAAGTTATGTAGATTATTAGTTTACTGAAAATATTTAAAATCATTAGACAGTTTATGGGATTAATATATTTTCATTTAATATATAGCTTGAAAAAAATAATAAGGATCCTAAACAATAAATTGGTGAATTATGCCGACAATGAAAAAAAAGATAATATTGAATTTTAAAATATAAAACCCTACATGTATCACGGAGGTTCCTGCAGAAACCTAGATCAATTATGGCGAGACGTCCTTGTTATTATGTTATTGATACGGTGTAGTGGTGATTATATTGATATTAAAGTTTTTGATAAACAAAATAGATGCTAGAAGCATGACAGGTGCCCAATCACGAAAGGTGTTTGAAAGTACAACAAGTGTACGAAGCACGGTTCCTTTTGCTCACCACACTTCCTATTTCCACTTTATAAAATTTGCTTGTTACCTTATCCTTTGTGAAAAATCATCCTCCTCTACAATCTCTTTACTCATCGGTTCTTTATAAAGGATATTTTTACCCTTCACACTCGCTAGCGATTGAAGACACCTTTTTAAATCTAACGAGGGTATATTTGTACCCTGTAAAATGTCGCTAAAGCTAAGGCAGTCACTGTCAATTAATAGCATGAGCACACACATCTCATACGTTGATATGTTTGATTCATGCTCCCGATTTTTCCCAAGTGTCACTATAAAATTTGACGTACCCATGCTCATTTTCCATGTCATCCACCTACCTGTGTGGGTCCCAAGATAGTACTATTTAAACTTCCTGCATAAATTTATTCGACAAGTTAGAACAATTACCATTGTTATTGGGCCATAACCCATAATTCAAAATCTTAACACCTAACACGGGCCCATCTACTAATTCAAACCTATGAGTAGAATAAAATCATTGACGAACCGATATACCGGACGCCACCCGACACCTTACTACCCCAAGGTTTGGGAATGGGTCACGCCTATCCACTAGGTAAATAGCATATTCACGCTTCATAAATCTTGACCGAGGCATAATATATAACTACCATGTACACATGTATCAAGGATATCACATGCCAGTTAGACACATGATTAAGTGCCTCCGTGTGGCTTAGGAACCCAATTTGTGTCTGAAGTGAGAGAAAAATGTCAGCACGTGATAAACTCCCCCACTCAATCTGCTAACGTCCTCTTAGTAGACTATCTTTGTGGTTAACTCTTCGGAGAACCACACCATTTTCCCAAGGATACCTCCACATCCACCAAGGACTTCGACATGACAAAGTGGATCATGCAAAATAGTATATCCAAGTTCGCCCCCACCACGACACTCGTATGTCATCTTCGTCTTGGTGTACCTAACACAACTGTGCCATGTTAACCAGTTTCATTCTGTGGAAGCTCAACAAGGATCGAATTGATTGTCACCCCTTCTCGAAAAAAACTATATCATAGAGGAATGATGAATCACATGTCCAACGATGTCCTTTTTGGGATTAATTCCACTTGACCAACCAAACCAATATGCCCCTACATATGTCCCCAACTATTGTGTCATCAATTGCTTTGGTTTAACTAGAGACGAGTAGGCTCTGATACTAGATGATGTGGTTTTAACACCAAAGAAGAAAACATCTATAGAGAAAACCTTTTATATAAATTAATCAAAAAACTACCTCTAAGAGGCTACCAATTATTCTTTAAATACTAAAATTAGGAAACCATAAGAACGATATTATCCAAAATTACTAACCTGACCCTAATTATTTAACATATAAAAATAGCTTACGAAATAAAACTAACTAAATTAAATTTAAATAATATCAATCTTAAACAATTATAACTAAACTTATAATATCTTAATTAATTAAAACCGAAAATATTAAACATGGCTAAAACTTAATCCGTGTTGTATCACTTATTTTGTGATGTTATAGATTTAGGAAATTTTGTGGAGTGTTACAATCCGAATTCACGAAAACCTCGATTGGCTATTGCTAAGGATAATTTAAAAATATATGGTGAAGAGAAAAATAAACTAGAAATATACTTAATTATAAAGATAATTTGTTTAGTGACAGATACTTGAAGTTCTACACATAATTTGTGTTATATGTGTTTGACTTACTATTATGTTGATGATGATTAGGTGTGGTAATCATGTTGCTGATAATAAATTTTGAATCAATGTTTAGTACCTGTGGTTGGGTGTTCGATCCATGTCGTAGTTGATTAAACCCAAAGACTATTCAAGCACTCATATGTACACATAATTGGATTCGGGAGTCCCTCTCTAATAACCTTCATTTTTTCATGGATATTGTCAAAGAAATGAAGGGTACTTGATTATGGATAAGGAGAAGATTTTTCAAACATAATCTGAATCCACTTAAAAACAGGGGATTCAATGTTTATGCGCACCCTGCCTACCCTTGGGTTGGCTTATTATTTATGGTCTTAATATATATACACATAAATCACACAAGGAAAATTCTAAATGTAAATGAGTTTTTGTCGAGTAAGTTTATTGAAATTCATTGGAAACATAAATTAGGGTCAAAATGGTTTTTTTTACATTATAGGGGTATGTAATATAAATGATTAAAATAGCCCAAGATATTGAAATATAATCGTGCATAAGTGAGTGTAATACAATCACTACAAGAAAATGGACAGTGGGTTTGTGTAAGGAATTTGTATTGATAAGGGGGTAGCATGAGAATTTCAAATTACATTGAGAAATAATTCTTTCAAAAAATAACTGAAGAGGGTAAAATGTAAAAAATCCTATAATTAAAGGCATTAAAAATTATAAGATAAATAATTAGAGGGGCTAAGAAATAAAAAAAGTCTAATATAACCTAAGTAAAACCCTAATTTCACATAATAGCCGTCTTCTTCTCCATATCCATCTCAACCGACACCCCATCTCTCCAAATTCATTGACTTTGGATCCTTTCAACACCACTAACAAAACATTCTCCACTACTCACGATTCCCCCCCCCCCCCCCCCCCCCTTAAATCCATTAACTACAGACAATGTGTTTCAAATTCTCAATATAGTATAACTCTCTCAATGCCCATTAAATCATCAACGCAAAGATTTTTCTATAAGGTATTTCTCAACCTTTCTCTATATTAATTTAGTTTATTTAAACAAATTTAAGATAATTTTTTTTACCTTTTTATCTAGATCATATGATGAATTGATTCATAATATATTTTAGTTTTGAGGATGAATTGAATATTGATATAGCGTAGCGTTATGCATACATATATAGTAATTTCAATTCAAAGTGTGATTGTAAGTTTCACTTGTAGATTTTCTACGGTAAAAGTGTTGTCATTTTTGTTTTATTGCATATTACTTCGATGGTAAGAAACTTGAACGGATTCTTTAGTTATTTAATTTGTTTTTAAATGATTTTTTGTTCTATGTGATGAAAATGTGTTGATTTACCCTTTTTTTGTTATAAAATTAGTTTTAGTTACTTTGTAAGATTTGTTGAATATATATCTATCAAAATTTCGGTTAAAAAATAAATATAAATATAAATTGGGGTTTCATCTATAAATATGTTATTTTTTCGTATTACCATTAATTTTTTTATGAATCTGGGTTTTACTGGTCAAATACCACTATTGAAAATTTCATTGGTCAAACTTCATTTTTTTATGTAAAGTAATAAAATATGAGTTTTTATTTTATTATTGTCTCGTAGTTATTTGCATATAAATTTATTTTTATTAATTATTTGTTACTTCTATTAATGGTGGCAAAAATTAACTTAAACCGAGCTAACTCGGCGTGGAAAATAGTTTTTGCTTTGGCCAAATCATAGGGTCATAAAAATTCTTGTTTGAGACCAAAAAAATGAGCAATGGGCCGGGTTAGTACAAAACAAGTTTACACGAGTCAACCCAATTAACCTAAAGAGGGCCATAGTGCATGTCCTGTCAATAAGCTAACATATAAATTATTCGTGTTATATTATCCATGTAGGACAAAAAGCACGCGCATTTGTGCTTTAATTAGGCGAGCAAATGTGCGCAATAGGCAAGAACATATGGGGACAAGGTGCACAAATGTACACACAATGCACACAAAGCTTGCACCATGCGACATTTTCCGACCAACCGGGTCTTTTTGTCCCACATCAATATTTTATGGGCAACTTTTTTCATTTTTGGTATACAAATACTAGCTCAAATATGTTTAAGTGTTGTGACTTGACACCCTCCTCCCCCCTTCCCTGCACCCATACACATTCCCTCTTTTTGATCTTTGTTGGGTGGGTAATTTTTATTTTATTTTATATTTGAACCCTTTCGGTTAGATTTAACTATTAATCGTTATCATTTGAACCCTGTAAGTTATTAAATTTTGTTATTTGATCCCTTTTAGGTTAGATTTAAATATTAATAGTTATTATTTGACACTTTTGTTATTAATATTTGATATTTGACCCTTTGGATTGGCTTTAAATATTAATATTTGATAATTGACCCTTTTGGGTTTAATTGTAGTCTAAATTTTTTGGACACCTTGTTTGTTAAACTAGAACTCGATCTCTAGTGTTTTTTCAATTAACAAGGGGTAGGTTGGTTTTCAAATTATTAGAAACTGAAGTTATTGGTCTCGGATTATAGTAAAGGAAGTTGGTACCCAACCCGAGTTCACCGTAACTTATTTGTACTCTATTTTTTATAAATTTTATTTCTTTTAGAAAAAATTGATTACTTATACAATTGTTTAGATTTTAAAAGAATTTAAAATTTAAACACATTGAGACCAAATATATTTGTACTCTTTTATAAAAATTTTTTTTGATCAATTTGAAGGGTAATACTTCCATTCAATATTGGATGATCCAGTTTTCACATCACATCCATTGATTATAACAAAATACATGTCATTAGATTACTAAATCAATTACTTTTGTAAGTTTAAATTTGAATTATAAATTGGACTAATCAATGTTGCGCTGCAACATAGTCTCCTTTAATCATATGCAAATATTTCAAATGGTTTGGTATTGAACATACCACCAAATAATACCATCTAATTCCGTTTTACTTTTTACAGGTTATGTTATATATATGCAAGAAATCTATTTTATTTAAAGAAAAAGTTCGTTGGTCATGTCATTTCAATAAAAAATCAACAATAACGAAGAAGGTAACATACATCACCCTCTATTATAAAATGACATGTCACTTTTAGTAAATCAATTTTACAATACTTTATAATTGTGGGTTAAAATTTAGAAGGATAGATTACAGTTTTTTGATATATTTATTTTTCTAAGTTAAATTTCTAATAATTCTATTTTTTTGTTTGAAAAGTGAAATATAAAAAATTAATTATATACTTTTTAAATAAATTTATATTTGACAAGGATTATTATATTCTCTTATTTTATTCAATATATGTATTTTTTTGGTTTAATTTTTAATTTTTTTTAATTATACATTATTTTATTAATAGAAAATCAGTAACTATAATATTTAAATTTTTAATTTATATATTTAACTTCAACGTGGCTTATGTTTTTATCAATATACACAAAATTGTTAATAAATTGGATTATCCCAAGACAATCCGCACAACTAATCTCAATAAGGGCACAAGTTAAAAAATTAGAATAATATTTGAAAACTATATTAACGCAAAATGTATTGTGAATCATGTAGTGCAATTCGTAAAATACTAATATCTATGATTATTTACATACAATTATTTAAAGTTATATTCCTCTTCTTTTGGTGACCAATTCAAATATATCCTTATTGAATATGTTTTTGTCTTTACTTTGCTTGAGAACCTTAATTTGTTTAGTCAAAATTTAGCTCACCAGAACCATAGAGATGGTTCTCTTTCTTCCCAATTAAGTTCTTATCATAGCATAGAAAAATTGTAGAGTATATTTTTTAAATTTTTTAAATGTATATATGAAGATTAAAGTATTTTTTCAATAAAATTTATAAGCATTTATTAGATTTTCATATGAGAAAAACAATAGTTAACCTTGTTAAAAACATTTAAAAAATAATTTTGTTGCATTATGGCCACATTTTAAGAATCTTTCACTTGCCCTCCCTTAACATTTATAAATGGTATAATACAGCAACTTACAGTGTAATTGATTTATTTTTTGAAAAATTATATCAACTTACCGTGAAACTTTTTTTTTTTGTAAGTGAAAATTTTATTGATGCTCAAACATTGGTTACATTGTTTTATCAACTATTAATTAGGTGTCGTTTGTTTTTTTAAGTATTAAGTACTGAATGATGAATAAACATCTGAATAGAACTTATATATTCTGATGATGAATGAACATTTGAATAGAACTTATTCCGAAGCAGTGTCTGAATGATTCAGACTTGGTTTAAAATCTTAATGAAACAGACCAATTAAGAGGCATTCTGAATTGATCAGGAAAAACAAACATTCTTATTGATCCAATGTCTTAATGAACCAATGAACCAGATAAACATCTCATTAAGTGCAAACAAACACCCTAAGGGAAAACTATAGTGCAACTTTTATATACTATAGTGATTTATAGTACAATATTTCATCATTTAGGGACATGTAAGGCAATTTTTGCATGGCCCTCCCCCGCTTAGTCCCTTCCAAGTGTCATTTTGCTATTTCCATGTGATCTAAGTGTCATTTTGCTATTTCCATGTGATCTGGCTAAAAATGTCTAACATTGTCCTGAAACTGAAAGATAATGGTCTAGAACGTTACATTTACATGGATAAAGGATTAAATGTCAAAACATACAAAGATAAGGAACCAAATACTTACCATACAATTACTGATACAAGTATTCATTTAGGGAGACGATAAAGGGTTTCTCATCATCTGCAAAACGAAGATGGAGACTACTTCAGAATTTTTATGCACTTCTTTACCCCCTCCTTTCCGGCTATCTTTCGAGCAAGTGGTGAATTTAAGCTATGACGAGGTGCCGAATTATGCAGAATATATCAAGCTATTTGAAAAACTCGTTGCTAGAAATCCAAAAAAGAGATCAATCAATACTGATGGTGCATGAAGGGTAGAATTACTAATTCGACCTTTTATCATGTCTAAAATTTTGTCTCGGTTTTGACGGTTTTTTACACTTTTTTTCGGACCATGAAGCTAATAGGGTCCAGTGGGATGCAAGAGAAGGCACCTAGAAATAAAAAATGATAGCGTGGACAAACAGCCGATCAAGCGTGCCAGAACAGGCGCGCCTGTTACACAATGTACCACTGTTTTCAAAATTCACCACCCTATGAAGCAAAGGTATGTATTAGGAAAAAGAAATATAGGGTTCATAATAAATTTTGCGAAAACTCAGGGGGAAGGATGGTGTATCTCCACCCCGCTTTTTAGAACCTTGATATTTTCTAGATCTATTGTTTTATCAAGCTACATAAGTGATTATTTACACACGTGGTCCTTGTTATAGGTATTATTATAATGTGACTGCTTCGAGGATGGTTCAGCACATCAAGCTAGGGGTTAAAGATGGACTATTTATCAGCAGTGTGGCCTTGTGTGCGAATATGTGGGGCATCGTCATGGATGCTGGAACAGGTTTCTCCGCGCAGGTTTATGAGCTTGTCCATTTTCTTTCACAAGAAATATTTTATATTTTTCTTTTATTATACACATCACTACAAAATTAAAATCCTTTTGCTTTAATAAATACATTTTTTTCTGCTTTAGGAATGGATAATGGATTATTGGGACAAGCACTATTGCTGGGGCAGATGACAGAAGCTCTTTAGCTGTTATGTCTAAGGGTGAATTCTTTGAACATTTTAGAACTTAATATATGCTCTGGTGTTTTCAAAAAATCTGTTTTCTTCCGTATAATTTAATTTACACCAAATCCATTGGTCAGCCCGAATTTTCAAAATCTTCACATGGTTCTTTCAACTTTTAAATTTTTTTTGGGTTAATGTTTCCAGGGATCACTAAACTATCTCAACAATAATTGATCACCACGTAAAATTACTATGCAGTTCATATTTTATATGATAGTTTGATATGTGTTTCGTGTAACAGAGTATAGTAACAAAGTGGGTGATTTGTAACACTTTTAATATATTAGTGGGTGATTTGAAACTCATAATAGTTAAGTGATCCAAAGAGTACTGCTGAGATAGTTTAGTGGCCTCTGGAAACATTTACCCATTTTTTTACGGCTTTGATTAACTCAGTTGTTTGTATGAACATGTTATTTATATGATAAAAATATAGGCTATTTTGAATAATATAAGACTTATAGTGTAATTAAATCAAAAAATTGAGCATAGGGACCTATTGTGCAATTAATTGAAAACATAAAATTGGGGTGTTGCCCCTGAACCACCCTTGACTATTGTTTCTGTGGCTTGGCTAATATTTTGCGATACATAGGTACAAAATACTCGCAACAATCCTACAAAGTAATAAGCGAGACTTTTCCCTTTAAATGGATAAAGAATAAATGGGTCGAGGGCTATTTTGTCACTTCCATGGCCACAGCTGGAACCAAATGGGGAGTACGTAGTCATGTCCCGTTTGCGCCAACATCATGAATCAGGTTATATCCGAATTCCACGAACTCTTTATAATTAGACTCATTAATAATTATTAATTTTTTCCCTTATTTTCCAGGTGGTGGAGCTTGACTTTATATACCCGAGTGAAGGGGTCCACAAAAGGTGGATTGCTGGATATCCAATTTGTTCAGCCGTTGCTACACCATATCAGACAGCTCTCATGCTGAGTCTTCCGAGAGGAACGGTCACAAATAATAATACTTCACAGGAGACGCTCAGAACTTCAGCTTTTCCCACGTCACATGTTAAGGTAGTTATTCTTATTTTCTTTCGATTTCTGAGTTTATTTTATTTGTTTCCTTTTTTACCCATAAGACAAATAAATCTCTTGCAGAATAAGTGGGCGAAAGGTCAGTACATCTCGAGTGTTTGTTATGGAAGAACAGTTTCATGAAGGAGGAAAACAGCAGATTTTGTCAGTTGTAATAGTGAAAAGATGATTTTGTGATGTAGTGTTGTACCATCAACATATTTTGTTTTGTAAACAATTTTGTGAGTTTTTATACAAGCTAAATCTTGACCTGTGTACTTTTTAGGCAGTTTATGATTTAAGTTATAGTGTTTAATAAGCTTAGAAGGGAAAGCTTGTACATTATTATATAAAGGTTTATGAAAATAGTTTCTTACTCAGGTATGGATTATGATCATTAATATAAATGTTTATTTGAAAATATGATGTTTTGGTTGTGATGTTATTCCAGTATAATTGTGTTAATCATCATTATTATTTTTCTTTGGGTTTCATTTTCAATGCTCTTTGTTCCATTTTGGTTCAAAGGAGATGATAGTCTAGGAGAATTATAAAACCAGAAAAAAAATAGCCGACAAATAGACAAGTCCAGCGGCCAGCCAGATTAAATCCGTGTCCGAGTAGCTGAGAGACTAAATAAGCACAGTAGCTATTTAGAGTCGAAGGAGCGTGATTTTTAATGCGGATTACCTTGACTTATGATTCAGTGTCCCTAAAAAAAAATTCCATTTCCTTCCTGTCTAGGTAGACTCCCAATGTTATGGGTTCGAACCTTGGACTCACGGTTTAACCGAGATTAAATCGAATGAACTCTGTGAACAATAAGCTTTAATGTTTCCCGAACCTCCAGTCATAGTTTCTCGGTCTGTGTGCCATCGAGTTAGCCGTGGATGAAAATTAGTAGGTTAAGAGTTCACCCCAGGTAAATTGTGATAATGAAGATGACACAATATGTCAAACTAATGAGAGTGTAAATGTTGTTAAGAGAAGAATTCTCATGGAGTGAAGGCAGAGACGGATCTATATATGCTAACAAGGGTGGGCTTAAGCCCGCGCCTTCAGTTTTTATTCTTTTTAAGATATACTAAGTTCATTTTATGTTTTATTCCAGTTTATTTTTAGCTTATTTTGAACTTGATTTATTACCATAACCCTATAAATTACCGTAACAAGAGCGTTTGCACTTTAATTATATTTTTTTTTTATATGGGATGATTTCATTACTTTATTTATCCAATCAAAAAACTTAGCTATGTATTAGATCATTTCTCTTTGTGTTACAAAGTTTAATTGTCCACAGTTGGACAATACAGAGACATATGAATGCCTCATAACCCCGTCACAGACAAAGTATGTAAAATCTTCTTTATTTTTGTCTATTTGAGTTGCGGTATATGTAAATGGATATAATATTTGACAGTAATTTTGTAACTTTTGCTCTTCTTTCAGTTTCTATATATATTTATTAAACCATCTGGACAAATTTTTCTACAGACTGAAACCTGAGTCATCTCCATTTCTCCAAATTTGTCTACACATCTTTCCGATCCTCCTGCCGCAAAATTCCGTGGCTTTTCACGGAGGATCAAGGCGTTTTGGAAATCTCACTCGATCTGTATATCACGATTGCTTCAGATTTCGTATTGGTGAGTAACAATTGAACATCACTTTATTAGTCAGCTCTTCAATAAATATTTCATTGCTTCATATAAACGGAATAAAGAAGTAAACAAGTTGTTATTAGTCAAGAGTAAGGCTTATTAATATATTGGTAACTGAAAACTTTTAAATGTTGGTGTATGTAGCCTATGTATACTGAATTGGCTGGATTTGGAGAAGATTTGTATTACATTCCTGAAGGCGCCTTGCCTGGATGCTCCCCCTCTTTCTAATAAAGCTGATGAAGAGAGAAAGTTGATGGCTTTTATTGATACGCCAGTTTTAGATTGGAAATGCGAGCCTGCTGGTAGAAATTTTGGACAAAATGGAGGAATGACATATAACCGTATATCTGGTCGAATGGTCAAACAGGTTTGGACCTAAAAACACTACCTCCAGGCCATATATGTCATAGGTGCAAGGTGCCAGGTCACTTTATTCAACACTACTCTACAAATGGTGATCCGAAGTTTCATGTTAAAAGAGTGAGACCTCCAACTGGTCTGTAGCAGTTCTGAAGCCAAATGAGGCTGCATTTGAAAAGGAGATTGAAGGTATGCCATGTACTAGACGTTCTGGTGGGAATATCTCCCCAGAACTTCTATGTCTAGTGCGGACAGTAGTAATGAAAGATGCTGTTATTTACGAGCAAGTGTTGTTTCAGCAGCCTCTGAGACAATTGTATAAACGAGTATGTTATTTCCAAGTCTGGATGTATTTATGGGGTAAAAACTATACTGGCGGATGAAAGGTTTAAAAAAATTATTGAGAAATCAAATGGTTTCGAGATATATTGAGAAAAATGTAGAATTTATTTTTGGAATAAAGGTTTAGAAGTAATTTAATTATATAATATATTTTTTATTTTTGAGATAAACTTAACCTAAAATGAATTTTAACCAATGTTTTTGCTTAGTATAGTATTCGAATCTATAAAAGGAACTTCAATTCCGCAATAGTTGGCATCCTCGCTAGCATACCTATTTCTTTAACTAGAACAACTAATTTTTCAAATTAATTTTGTTAGTTGTGCTCTATTCAGGATTACCTTTCGTAATGCTAGTTGTGCTCTATTCGGGATTACCTTTCGTAATGCCATGAGAAGAAACATAGACAATTTTCAGCTTAATTAAGTCCCACACTTCTGCTCCTTTGTCAAAGGTAGTATTGAACATAAATGTTATGTTAAAGTCTAAATTTTGAGTTTTTTAGACAACCGGAATATGGTCATTTTGGCAGAACTTGCAACACTTGGTGGAAGCTGGAATCTTTTTGTCTCATGCCTCTGATGGAGCAGTTTATCTATAGAAAGATCTATAGATTTCTTTTTTCTTCGGTTGGTTTAGATTTTCGCATTAAGTCCATATCCTATTGATAGATCAACTTAACACTTGTAAATATGTTAAGGGTTATTCATGGTTTTGTTAAATTTGATAAAAAATTATCTGTAGAAGTATGTGCCGGTAACAAAAGGGATGCTGAATGAAGTTGACTTTGAATATAGATGATGATATAACTTTACTATTGTATATCATCAAGCTTAAACAAAAAGTTAAATCCGAGTTGAAGAAATAGGCCGTCAATAAACTGTTGAAAATCCAAGAAAGTGGAATTATCTTCAATTTCTAAGTCAGTCTAATTCCTGAAACCAATTAAAAGAATTTTCTCTCTCGAAATCGGAATATATGTGATAACTCACAACAAAAACTTAGAGAGCAGAAATTAGACCTAATAATCATCACGTCTCCAGATCTGACTGTGACAAAGGTCTCGGTTCCTGCATAATTATTGACCTTGAGAAATTCAATCAAATGCAATGTACTGCCATTTTATCAATGATTAGAACATAATATACTGACTTTGATTTCTTCCAATCCTTCTCACCAATCAGTAACTCTCTCAAGATAAAATAGGCCGCTTGTTTACAAAGCTCTGAGAATATCTGAAACCAGTATATCCCTCACATAAACTAACAATATATTCAACATCAATATCATCATATAAATGCTAAAGAATGTGCGAAAAATTAAAGACAGAAATATAAAAGACGAAGGTAAAAAACGAACCCGATTAATAAAGGTAACACCTGAACTGTAAAAGACGAAGACGAAAAAGTAGTGACGTGGAGAAGCCACTGCTTTAAGAACAAATTCCGGGACAACCGAGATGCTACACTGTTTTTTCCGAACGTTCCCCAAGGTTTAAACACTACTACCTACTTTCGTGTGCACTCACAATCGTAGGTGGAATATGCATAATATTCTCTCAAGAACAGGAATGAAAGAGGGAGAAGAAATATGTTGATGTAGTATTGTTTCGTAACCTGTAAGTCGGTGTGTGTAAATTGAAGGGAAGACAACACTATTTATAGAGAAAAAAACTAGTCAGTAAACTAGCCGTTACAGCTCAATCAAAGCTGGTTGTCATGGCCGAAAATTAAGTAACGTTCACTTCAATTTTACAAACGTGTGTTTAAAACGTGGGAGGAAAGAGTCAACAGCGGACCAAGTCATTAACAGAAAAAATAAATAAAAGCTGGTAATAAAACCCATTATCGCTTAGGGTGTATGGGTGTTGGTTTTTTGGAAGCTAATGATAACACAAAGTATTTGAGTGGGATAATAATGTTACAACCCGCCGATGTGGGACAAACCAAAAGTCACATTCGTGACTTCTTATCTTCAGGTGTATAAGTGAACAAAAAACAACCCCTCCACTCAATGAGACATGAAAATGCTCCAACACTCTTATGATCGGAAACATAAGTCACATAAACTGAACATATAAATTAAAAAAACTACAAACATGACCATCACAAACATGGTGAACACTGTTGAAAGAGTTAAAGAGTCGGATATTTATCATTGTTAATATTCAAAAGATGCCTTTGGATCCAATATAAGATATCTTTTGTGATATGGGAGGAAGAGATTGATACCTTTCAGGGTGGCCAATAAATTCGTAAGAATTTTGCTTCAATCCAAACTCGAGACCCGCAACAACTTGATACCTTATTTAGACTTAATAAACACCCAAAAAGATGTCTCGTGAATGGATTAAACCATCACGAAAAGAGAGACATCAGCAAGTAATTTTATAATTTCTTGTGATTTCATTATTCTTTACTACGACGCGGATAAGAATTTGCCAATCATATTTGTGAGGCGGCCATTCTTAGCCACGGGGCATACTTTGATTGATGTAGAGAATGGTGAAATTATCATGCGAGTACAAGAAAAAGATGAAAAGGTTAATGTGTTCAAGGCGATGAAGTTCCCCAAGGTTTGGGTGATTGTTTCCACATAGACGACGTTGATCATGTAGCAAAAGAGCCAACTAAGATCGTGACAACCTTAAGATCGGAGAAGAAAGAGCTAAGAAAGGAACAACATAACAAAGCTCCTCCAAATTTTAAAGGGAACCCAACCCTCGCCCACTTGAAGAGGACAAAGATATGTTCTAAAGAGGTTCCGAGAAAACCCATAGAAGAGGAGAGTTATCTCTGAAAAGTTGGTAGAAGTGAAAACCAAGGGATGCAAACTCTACTTGGTAGATGCTAATAGACTCACTCAGTGTTGGGGAGGATATGTGAGAAATAAATGATTCTTGAGGTAACCCGTCAAGCTTAACGATGTTAAAAAAAGTCAAATGAGAGTGAAAACCCATTTCATTCAAGTAGTGTATAATACTTTTTGAAGTTTATGTGAATTAATGTGTACTATGTATAAAGAGAAAGGTAGGAGGGTTATTTGATGCACGGGTTATTTTTCAATTGAGGTTTGGGAATAAACAGAGGGGTAAAATGGAGAAAAACATAATTTTGCAAAAATTGGTGCCCCAAATGGAAAATATAAGTAGTCTGGAGGGTCGATAACACTATTTCCAATTAAAATGAGTATAAATTTTGCATGATTTGGAGGTGTAATCAAGGAAAAATCAAAAAATTAAGATGAAAATTTTATGAGTGTCTACTTCGCGAGTAGGGTTGCGACCAAAGCTGTTGAAATGGAGAAAAACTGAATTTCGCAAAAATTGGTGCCCCAATAAAAAATCTGAGTAGTTAGGTTGGTCGGGAGCACTATTTCCAATGAAAATGAGTATAAAGTTTGTGTGATTCCGAGGTGTAGGTAAGGAGAAATAAAAAAGTAAGACGAGAATTCTAGGAGCTTCAAGGCCGCGAGCAGGGCCGCGACCCAAGCTATTAGAACAAAAAAAACAAAAATGTTGTTTCTAGATTGCGACACAAGAAAACAAGGTCGTGACCTTGCCCCCTAAGTGCTCTCAGCCGAAGTAAGATTTAATCTAGGGTGCGACCTTGGATTTATGGGTCGCGACCCTAGCTGATGAAAGTTTTTCTTCACGTTGTCGATATGCTCCTGGTCGCGGCCCTTCTAATTCTAGGGCGCGACCCAATCTGCTCCCCTATTAAAAAAATTGAAATTTTTCAAAAGGGCATAACTTTGTGCTCGGATATTAGAATTTTTTTTCTCAACCTAGACGACATATTTTTTCGAGGCCTATCCAATCCATAAACCACACCTTTATAGGAGGTTTCATCAGAAATTTATGGCTAAATTCGTGAAATTGTGCATACTACGCCAATTTTGGAAATAACCAGCGAATGAATATACTAGAATTTGGGAGATATATGTATATCGCTGGAAAGCTAGAGAAGTCTAGTACAAGCGCTGCAAAGCGCGTTTGATTTGGATACTGTATGAAAAAGGTTATAATCAAAACGATGAGGTGTGACACTAGAAATGCCATAATTTTTCCAAATTCGCATGGATCTTTGATTCCAAATTGACCAAGTAAACCAATGAAACTTCACAACCAATATCCTTCGAAATCGCACGGGGGCCTTGAGCCTAGAGATACATCTTTCTATCCTTTCTTGTCTCTATTTTTGTATATTATTTGTCCTGATGTATAATTGAAAAACTTTATTGCTTCTTTGAGTCAGTTCCAATAATAGATTTATTCTCTAAATTGGAAGGAGAAATATTATGGTAATCGTCTTGACGGTAATAGATTTTGAATTAGTGTTTTAGCACCAGTAGTCAGGTGTTTGATCCATGTCGTATTTCATCAAACCCAAAGACTATTAAAGCACTTGCGTGTACATGGAATTGGATTCGGGAGTCCTCATCTATTAACCTTCATAAATCCATGGAGATCTTCAAAAAAAAAAATGGAAGGGACCTTGAAAACGGATAAGGGGAATATTGCTCAAGCATAATCTGAAACCAATTAAAAGAAGGGATTTAATTTTTATGCTCACCCTGCCTACTATAAGGTTGGATTAATATTTAAGGTCTCATGTCATTTTTTCCCTCCTCCTCACCCGTTAGATATATACATTAATCACACAACAAAATGTACAAAATATAATAAGTAAAAGGATTAAAATTATAATTTAAATAATTAGAGGGGATAAACAATAAATATTTATATATGACCTAAATAAAACCCTAATCTCACACCATAGTAGTCTTCTTCTCCATATCCATCTCAATCGACACCCAATCTCCTCAAATTCATTGACTTTGGTTCCTTTTAGCACCACTAACAAAACATTCTCTTCTCCTCACGACTCCCCTCTCAAATCTATTAACAACGTACAATGTGTTTCAAAGACTCAATGTCTTTCAACTCTCTCAACACCCAGTCTCATTAACGCCCATTAATTCATCAACGCAGAGATAATATTTTCTCTATAAGGTCTTTCTCAACCTTTCTCTATATTGATTCAATTTATTTATAAAAATTAGAGATAACAAATGTTTTACCTCTTTATCTAGATTATATGATGAATTAGTTCTTAATATATTTTAGTTTTGAGGCTGAATTAAATATTGATATAACATAGCATTATGCATACATATATAGTAGTTTCAATCGAAAGTGTGATTGTTAAGTTTTCGGTTCACTGTAAATTTCGTACGGTAAAATTGTTGTCATTTTTATTTTATTTGGTATAACTTCAACGGTAAGAAACTTGACCGGATTCTATTGTTATTTATTTTTATTTTTTAGATGATTTTTTGTTCTATCGGATGAAGATGTGTTTATTTTCCTTCTTTTTTTTTGTTATAAATCTAGTTTTAGTTGCTTTATAAAATCTGTTGAATATATCTTTATCAAAATGTTTGTTGAAAAATAAATACTCATACACATTGGGGTTTCATCTTCAATTTGTTAATTTTTGGTATTACCATCAATTTTTTAACGAATCTGGGTTTTAATGGTCAAATACCATTTTTAAAAATTTCATTGTTCATACTTCATTTTATATGTAAAGTAGTGATATATGAATTTTTATTTTATTACTGTCCCATAGTTATATTACATATAAAGTTATTTTAATTAATTGTTTGTTACTTCTATTAAGTGTGGAAAAAAATGGCCCAAACCGAGCTAACCCGACCTAGAAAATGTTGTTTTTCTTTGGCCCAATCATAAGGTATAAAAGAACCTTGCTTAAACCCAAAACAATGAGCAGCGGGTTGGGTTGGTAAAAACAAGTTCAAGCGAGTTAACCCAACTAAACCGAAGAGAGCCATAGTACATGTCATATCAATAAGATAGCATATAAATTATTCATGTTATATTATCCATGTTACACAAAAAACACACACATATGTGTTTTAGGTGACCAAATATGCACAATAGATAAGAAAATATGGGCACATGGTGCACAATGGATAAGCAAATATAGGCACAAAACTCGCATCACACGACATTTTCGCACCAACGCGCAACAACCTGGTCTTTTTGTCCCACATTTATATTTTATGGGCATTTTTTTCATTTTATATTACAAATACTAGCTCAAATATGTCTAAGTGTTGTGACTTGACAGCCCACACCCTCTTAGCCTTAACCCTTATTTGTTATTTTTTATCATTGTTGGGTGGGTAGAATTTTTTATTATTTTATATTTGACTCCTTTGGGTTAGATTTAAATATTAATCATTATCATCCGACTCTTTTGGGTTATTAATATTTTTATTTGACCCCTTTTAAGTTAGATTTAAATATATATACTTATTATTTGAAACTTTTGGGTTATTAATATTTGATATTTGACCCCTTTGATTTGGTTATAAATATTAATATTTGATAATTGACCATTTTCGGTTGAATTAAAGTCTAAATGTATTTTTTTAGAGGATTCTACAATTTAGAGCCTAAATGGCAACTAAAGGTGTTTTTAAATCCTAGTTAGAAATTTGTTCTTTCTAAAGCCTAACTCCATTTTGTAGTTAACTTTCTTACCTTTTTACCCTTTTCAATTATTTTAAATTCTGTTTTCTTATTTTTTCTTTAACTTACCAGATATTCTTTTCGGTACATTTACAAAGGTACGTACTATATTTTATATCGGTACAGACATAAGTTCTTTTTAAGTGGATAAAATGAATGTTTTCTATACGTCCAATATTTCGATTTTGTCCAAGTACATGCATGTCCAACCAAATTCGTGTACCCCGGTCTGTACACAAGTCCGTATTTGTCCAAATTCATTCCATGCTACGGGGTTGTCCAAGTCAAAATTAGTTCAAGTCTGTACCCATAGGGCTGTACACAAGCTTTTTTTACTAAAAATACATGTCTAACGAAATAAAAAACAATCCAAGTCATTGCCCCATTGGCTGTACCCAAATCCTCTTTTCTATTTACACGTTACCTGAAAAAAATAAGAAAAGGAAATGAAATTAGATTTTTTGATGACCATGTCTGGACCATGCCGGTCTAGACACATTGTGTTCTGACCCAACAAGGTGAACCCTGGTTATCTTGACCAAATAAAGAAGGCCCTTGAGCCCATTATGTCTGGACACTCAAGGCAAAAAAAAAAAAAACAAAAAAAGACAGACCAATACGACACGGTTTTAGAAAGACAGACCAATAAGACACAAAGCCCAAAAGGGGCTGGACACAAAGCCCAAAAGGGGCTGGACTATCGGAACATTTTCGTTTCAAATAAAAAAAAATTAACTCCGATACTGGATCGAGAATGTCTCGACAACGGCGACATAGAAGGTGGGGACGAGATCGGTTCACAGGGAGGGAGGGTGAAGGTGGCTCAGTGGTGGGAAGAGGAACGAGGTTAAGGTGGCTCTGTAGACTGTTGCAGCGGCGAGAATAGACTGTTGATGGTGGTGTGGTGGCGCAGTTCGTGGTGATGGTGGTGTGATGGTGGTGTGGTGGCGCAGTTCGTGGTGATGGCGGCGGTTTTCTTGGAGATCGGAGATGCTTGAGTGGCGGAGGTCTTTCTTGTGCGCAGAGGCTACACGAACACGACGAACAGGACCACCGGATCTGTGCAGCAACGGTGAGATCTGGGCAGAGGATGGTGGCAGCGAGTGGAGTGAAGCTTGTGTTCGTCAGCATCGATGGTGGTGGCTTGGTTCACAACGGTGATGGTGATGGCTTGATTCACGAGCTGTTGGAGAAACAGGACCACTCGAGCTTCGACGCCGGAGTTGTGTAGCAGCAGTGGTTTTCTGGTGAGTGGTGGTGTTGAGATCTGTTCTACTGTGGTAAGGTGGGGTGAAGAGGGAAGGGGAAGGAGGGCAGTTCGGCCAGTGGTGGTGATGAAGGAGGGCATCGGTGGGAAGGTGGTCTTCGATGGTGGTGGGTGAAGGAGGGAAGAGGGAGGCGTAGGGGTGGTGGGTGGAGGAAGGTGGGTGCTACAGGGTATAGAAAGGGTTGCAGAGAGAGAGAATCGATTTGTTGGATTCAAATCCCTAATAGGACTTTTTTTTTTGGTTTCTTCACTGTGTAATGTATTAGTGTAGTGTATAAGGGGGCTTTTTTGTCTTTCCACCTACACTAGTTACTACTTAACCAGGTGACCAACTAGTAGGCCTTAAGATATAAGTTTGGGGCTTTGGAGGCTTTAAACATTAATTCCCCCATTTTTTTATACAAAAAATTTGATTAATTTGAATTATAAATTGGACCAATCAATGTTGCATGCGACATAGTCCCCTTTAATTACATGCAGATATTTCAAATGATTTGGTATTGAACATACCACCTAATAACCATCTAATTTTGTTTTATTTTTTACAGGTTATGTTATATGCAAGAAATATATTTTATCTAAAGAAAAAGTTTGTTAGTCATGTCATTTCAATAAAAAACAACAATAATAAAGAAGGTAACATACATCACCTTCTATTATAAAATGACATGTCATCAATTTCACAATATTTTATAATTGTGGGTTAAAATTTGGAAGGATAGATTAAAGTTTTTTGATATATTTATTTTTCTAAGTTAAATTTCTAATAGAATTTTTTTTATTTGAAAAGTGAAATATAAAAAATAATTATATAATTCATTAATAAGTTTATATTTGACAAGAATTATTATATTCTCTTATATTTGACAAGGATTATTATATTCTCCTATATGTATTCAATATAGCGTGGACAAACAGCCGATCAAGCGTGCCAGAACAGGCGCGCCCACAGTGGACCACTGTTTTCAAAGCTCACAACCCTACGAAGGAAGCAAAGGTATGTATTAAAGAAAAATAAATCTAGGGTTCATAGTCAATTTTCCGAAAACTCAGGGGAGAAGATGGTGTATCACCATGCCGCTTTTTAGAACCTTGATATTTTCTAGATCTATAGTTTTATCAAGCTACATAAGTGATTATTTACACTCGTGGTCCTTGTTATAGGTACCATTATAATGTGACTGCTTCGAGGATGGTTCAGCACATCAAGCTAGGGGTTAAAGATGGACTATTTATCAGCAGCGTGGCCTTGTGTGCGAATATGTGGGCCATTGTCATGGATGCTGGAACAGGTTTCTCGGTGCAGGTTTATAAGCTGTTGTCCATTTTCTTTCACAATAAATGTTTTATATTTTTCTTTTATTATAAGCATCACTAAGAAATTAAAATCCTTTTGGTTTAATAATTCTTTTTTTCTGTTTTAGGAATGGATAACGGATTATTCGGACAAGGATTATTACATAAGCACTATCGCTGGGGCGGATGACGGATGAAGGAAGCTCTTTAGCTGTTATGTCTAAGGGTGAATTCTTTGAACATTTTAGAACTTAATAATATATGCTCTGGAGTTTGCGAAAAATCTGTTTTCTTCCATATAATTTAATTTACACTAAATCCATATGGTCAGCCCGAATTTTCAAAATCTTCACATGGTTCTTTCAACTTTTAAATTTTTTTGGGTAAATGTTTCCAGGATCACTAACCCATCTCAACAGTCTTCTTTAGATCACTTAACTATTATGAGTTCCAAATGACCCACTAATATATTAAAAGTGTTACAAATCATGCACTTTGTTACTATACCCATTAAATAAGACGGATACACGAAACACATATTAAGCTATCATATAAAATATGAACTGCAAAGTAATTTCACATGGTGATCAATTATGATCAGTTTAATATCGGCTCAACAAGTAGCTATCAATTTCACATGGTGAAACTCATAATAGTTAAGTGATCCAAAGAGGACTAGAGATAGTTTAGTGGCCTCTGGAAACATTTACCCATTTTTTTAGGCTTTGATTAACTCTGTTGTTTGTATGAACATGTTGTTGTTTCTATGATAAAAATATAGGCTATTTTGAATAATATAGGATTTATAGTGTAAAATTAAATCAAAAAATTGAGCATAGGGACCTATTGTGCAATTAATTGAAAAAATAAAATTGGGTGTTGCCCCTGAACCACCCTTGTCCTCCAAACAAACCATTGTTTCTGTGGCTTGGCTAATATTTTGCGATACATAGGTACAAAGTACTCGCAACAATCCTACAAAGTAAGCGAGACTTTTCCCTTTAAATGGATAAAGAATAAATGGGTCGAGGGCTATTTCGTCACTTCCATGGCCACAGCTGGAACCAAATGGGGAGTAGTCATGTCCCGTTGCGCCAACATCGTGAATCAGGTTATATCCGAATTCCACGGACTCCTTTATAATTAGACTCATTAATAATTTTTAATTTTTTCCCTTATTTTCCAGGTGGTGGAGCTTGACTTTATATACCCGAGTGAAAGGGGTCCACAAAAGGTGGAATGCTGGATATCCAATCTGTTCAGCCGAGAGGAACGGTCACATATAATACTACTTCACAAGAGACGCTCAGAACTTCAGCTTTTCCCACTACACATGTTAAGGTAGTTATTCTTATTTTCTTGCGATTTCTGAGTTTATTTTATTTGTTTCCTTTTTTACCCATAAGACAAATAAATCTCTTGCAGAATAAGTGGGCGAAAGGTCTGTATATCTCGAGTGTTTGCTATGGAAGAACAGTTTCATGAAGGAGGAAAACAAAAGATTTTGTCAGTTGTAATAGTGAAAAGATGATTTTGTGATGTAGTGTTGTACCATCAACAGATTTTGTTTTGTAAACAATTTTGTGAGTTTTTATACAAGCTAAATCATCACCTGTGTACTTTTTAGGCAGTTTATGATTTAAGTTATAGTGTTTAATAAGCTTAGAAGGGAAAGCTTGTACATTACTATATAAAGGTTTATGAAAATAGTTTCTTACTCAGATATTGATTATGATCATTAATATAAATGTTTATTTGAAATTATGATGTTTTAGTTGTGATGTTATTCCAGTATAATTGTGTTAATCATTATTATTATTTTTCTTTGGGTTTCATTTTCAATGCTCTTTGTTCCATTTTGGTTCAAAGGAGATGATAGTCTAGGAGAATTATGAAACCAGAAAAAAAAAATAGCCGACAAATAGACAAGTCCAGCTTCCAGCCAGATTAAATCGGTGTCCAAGTAGCTCAGAGACTAAATAAGCACAGTAGCTATTTAGAGACGAAGGAACGTGATTTTTTAAATTGGTCTGTAGCAGTTCTGAAGCCAAATGAGGCTGCATTTGAAAAGGAGATTGAAGGTATGCCATGTACTAGACGTTCTGTTGGGAATATCTCCCCAGAACTTCTATGTCTAGTGCGGACAGTAGTAATGAAAGATGCTGACTTTACGAGCAACTGTTGTTTCAGCAGTTTTTGTGACAAATGTATAAGAGACTATGTTATTTCCAAGTCTGGATGCATTTGTGGTGCGAAAGTTATACTGGCAGATGAAAGGTTTAAAAATAATTTATTGAGAAATCAAATGGTTTCGAGATATATTAAGAAAAATGTAGAATTTATTTTTGGAATAAAGGTTTAGAAGTAATTTAAGTATATAATATATTTTTTATATCTGAGATAAACTTAACCTAAAATAAATTTTTAAACAATGTTTTTGCTTAGTATAGTATTCAAATCTATAAAAGAACTTCGATTCCGCAATAGTTGGCATCCTCGCTAGGATACCTATTTCTTTAACTAGAACAACTAATTTTTCTAATTAATTTCGTTAGTTGTGCTCTATTCGGTATTACCTTCGTAATGCCATGAGAAGAAACATAGACAATTTTCAGCTTAATTAAGTCCGGCACTTCTGCTCCTTTGTCAAAGGTATTATTGAACATAAATGTTATGGTAAAGTCCAAATTTTGAGTTTTTTAGACAATGGGAAAATGGTCATTTTGGCAGAACTTGCAACACTTGGTGGAAGCTGGAATCTTTTTGTCTCATGCCTCTGATGGAGCAGTTTATCTATATAAAAATATATAGATTTCGTTTTTCTTCGGTTGGTTTAGATTTTCGCATTAAGTCTATATCCTATTGATAGATCAATTTAACACTTGTAAAAATGTAAAGGGTTATTCATGGTTTTGTTAAATTTGATAAAAAATTATCTGTAGAAGTATGTGCCGAGAACAATAGGGATGCTGAAAGAAGTTGACTTCGAATATAATTGATGATATACCTTTGCTATTGTATATCATCAAGCTTAAACAAAAAGTTAAATCCGAGTTGAAGAAATAGGCAGTCAATAAACTGTTGAAAATCCAAGAAAGTGGAATTATCTTCAATTTCTAAGTCAGTCTAATTCCTGAAACCAATTAAAAGAATTTTCTCTCTCAAAATCAGAATATATGTGATAACTCACAACAAAAACTTAGAGAGAAGAAATTAGACCTAGTAATCATCACGTCTACTTGAAGATGACCAAGAGCTCGTTAAAGTATGACCACTTATGGAAGCCTTTGCCGTTCTAGATGCAATAATGGCTGTCTCCAGATCTGACTGTGACAAAGGTCTCGGTTTCTGCATAATAATTGACCTTGAGAAATTCAATTAAATGCAATGTACTACCATTTTATTAATGATTAGAGAACATAATATACTGACTTTGATTTCTTCCAATCCTTCTCACCAGTCAGTAACTCTCTCAAGATAAAATAGGCCGCTTGTTTACAAAGCTCGAGATTATCTGAAACCAGTATATCCCTCACATAAACTAAGGCTAAGTCCAACAGCTACCCAATTCAATAGCTAAAATTGAGAGTCAATTTGGGTTTTTCTTTCAAATAACAACTCTTAAATTAGTTTTGCTCCAACACAGCTTCCCAATTTCATTCTCCCAATCTTATTAATAATTTATTGAAACAATTTCTTTATTAAAATTAATTCATTTTTTTATGTATATAATTTCTTATTTGCACACTTTCAAATTAATATGAAAGTATTTAATATTAATTTTTATTAAGTATTATATTATTAAAAATATTATAATTATTTTTTAATATTTATATTGAGAGAAATATATTATATATTTTCTAAGATATTTAAAATTATTGATTGTTAAATATATTATACTTATTCGGCTTAGTCTTTATTTTTATCAAAAAATTAAACATAAAAAGAAAAAAGAAATCAAAAGGATAATTAAGAAAATAAAAAATAAAATTGATATATGTATGTTTAGAAAAATTATAAAAATGATTAAAATAAAAATTTATATTAATAATTGAATTATAATTTTCAAATAGTTTAAAAAAATTATAATCCTAAAATAATTATTAAATAAAAATATTTCCTTTGATGAATTATATATAGTATATTTAAAATTAATCTTAATTTTTTATAAAATAAATTATATAAAGATAATTATTAAAATAAGAGATAGTTTAAAAAAACAAATAAAAAATAATAATTGAGAGAGGAAACAATTAAGAAAAATAAAAAAGAGAGATTGGGAGTGATAAAAGCTAGCCACATGTATTGAGGAAAAACAATGAATTGGGATCCCTCTAATTGGGATCCCTCTAATAAGGAACCTATTGGAGTGCATAAATAAAAGAGTCCACCCCCAATTGTAGCAAAAAGCTACAATGGGGAGGCTATTGGACTCAGCCTAACAATATATTCAACATCAATATTATCATCTACTGGCTCACCCTTACATATAAATGCTAAAGCATGTGCTCTCTTGTGATCGGAAACATAAGTCACATAAACTAAACATATAAATTAAAAGAACTACAAAGATGACCATCATAAACATGATAAAAATTGTTGAAAGAGTTAAGAGTCAGATATTAATCATTGTTAATATTCAAAAGATGCCTTTGGATCCAATATAAGATATCTTTTCTGATATGGGAGGAAGAGATTGAGACCTTTCAGGGTGGCCAATAAATTCATAAGCATTTTGCTTCAATCCAAACTCGAGACCCGCAACAACTTCAGACCTTATTTAAACTTAATAAACACCCAAAAAAATGTCTCGTGAATGGATTAAATCATCACGAAAAGAGAGACATTAACAAGTAATTTTATAATTCTTGTGATTTCATTATTCTTGACCACGACGCGGATAAGAATTTGCCAATCATATAGGTGAGGCGGTTATTCTTAGCCACGAGGCATACTTTGATTGATGTAGAGAATGGTGAATTGATCATGCGAGTACAAGACAAAGATGAAAAGTTTAATTTGTTCAAGGCGATGAAGTTCCCCAAGTCTCTGGGTGATTGTTTCCACATAGACGACGTGTAGCAAAAGAGCCAACTAAGATCGTGACAACCTTAAGATTGGAGAAGAAAGAGCTAAGAAAGGAACAACATAACAAAGCTCCTTCGAATTTTAAAGTGAACCCAACCATCGCCCACTTAAAGAGGACCAACATATGTTCTAAGGAGGTTTTGAGAGACCCCATAGAAGAGGAAGAGTTTGGGGTAGGTGACGTAGTCGTGGTGAAATATCCTGATCCCCCACAAAAATCACGCCAGCACGAGAGCTCTTGTAGTGGACCATTCATGGTCAAGAGAGTTATCTCTGAAAAGTTGGTAGAAGTGAAAGCCAAGGGATGCAAACTCCACTTGGTAGATGTTAAAAGACTCACTCTGGGAAGGATATGTGAGAAAGAAATGATTCTTGAGGTAACCCGTCAAGCTTAACGATGTTAAACAAAAGTCAAATGAGAGTGGAAACCCATTTCATTCAAGTAGTGTATAATACTTTTTGAAGTTTATGTGAATTAGTGTGTATGATGTATAGAGAGAAAGGTAGGAGGGTTATTTGATGCACGGGTTATTTTTCAATTGAGGTTTGGGATTAAACAGGGGGTAAAGTGGAGAAGAACATAATTTTGCAAAAATTGGTGCCCCAAATGGAAAATATAAGTAGTCTGGAGGGTTGATAGCACTATTTCCAATTAAAATGAGTATAAATGTTTCATGATTTGGAGGTGTAATCAAGGAAAAATCAAGAAATTAAGATGAAAATTTTATGAGCGTCTACTTCGCGAGTAGGGTTGCGACCAAAGCTGTTAAAATGGAGAAAAACTGAACTTCGCAAAAATTGGTGCCCCAATAAAAAATCTGAGTAGTCAAGGTTGGTCTGGAGCACTATTTCCAATGAAAATGAGTATAAAGTTTGTGTGATTCAGAGGTGTAGGCAGGGAGAAATATAAAAGTAAGACGAAAATTCTAGGAGCTTTTAGGTCGTGAGCAAGGCCGCGACCCAAGCTGTTATAACAAAAAAAATCAAAAATGTTGTTTCTAGATCGCGACACGGGAAAACAAGGTCGTGACCCTGCCCCCTAAGTGCTCTCAGCCGAAGTAAGATTTAACCTAGGGTGCGACCTTGGATTTCTGGGTCGCGACCCTAGCTGATGAAAGTTTTTCTTCACGTTGTTGATATACTCCTGGGTCGCCACCCTTCTCATTCTAGGGCGTGACCCAACGTGCTCCCCTATTAAAAAATTGAATTTTTTCAAAAGGGCATAACTTTGTGCTCGGATATCGGAATTTTTTTCTCAACCTTAGACTGCATATTTTTTCGAGGCCTATCCAATGCCAAAAACCACACCTTTATAGGAGGTTTCCTCAGAATTTTATGGCTAAATTCGTGAAATTGTGCATACACGCCAATTTTGGAAATAACCAGCGAATGAATAGACTAGAATTTGGGAGATATATGTATATCGCTGGAAAGCTAGAGAAGTCTAGTACAAGCGCTGCAAAGCGCGTTAGATTTGGATATTGTATGAAAAAGGTTATAATCAAAACGATGAGGTGTGACACTAGAAATGACATAATTTTTCCAAATTCGCATGGATCTTTGATTCCAAATCGACCAAGAAAACCAAGGAAACTTCACAACCAATCTCTATTGAAATTGCACGGGGGACTTGAGCCTAGAGATACATCTTTCTATCCTTTCTTGTCTCTATTTTTGTATATTATTAGTCCTGATGTATAATTACAAAACTTTATTGCTTCTTTAAGTCAGTTTCAATAATAGATTTATTGTCTAAATTGGAAGGAGAATTTATGGTAATCATCTTGACGATAATAGATTTTGAATCAGTGTTTTAGCACCAGTAGTCAGGTGTTTGATCCATGTCGTATTTCATCAAACCCCAAAGACTATTAAAGCACTCGCGTGTACACAGAATTGGATTCGGGAGTCCTCATCTATTAACCTTCATAACTCCATGGAGATCTTCAAAAAAGTGGAAGGGACCTTGAAATTGGATAAGGGGAATATTGCTCAAGCATAATCTGAAGCCAAATGAAAAAAGGGATTTAATTTTTATGCTCACTTCGCCTACTCTAAGGTTGGCTTAATATTTAAGGTCACATGTCATTTTTTCACTCCTCCTCACCCCTTAGATATATACTTCAAAAATTGTAAATGTAACTGAGTATTTGTTGAATAAGTTTATTGAAATGGGTCGAAAACATTAATTGGGGGTTTGACTTATTGGGTTTAACATGTGGTTTTGTACATTATAGGGTGGGTAATAAAAATAAATTGTCCAAAATATTGAAATATAATCATGGATAAGTGAGATTAATAATATCATTGTTTAAAAATAGACCGTGGGTTTGTGTAAGGAATTTGTATCGACATGAAAAAGAATGCTTTCAAAAAATAACTCCAGAAGGTAAAATGTACAAAATAAAATAAGTAAAAGGATTAAAATTATAATATAAATATTTAGAGGGGATAAACAATAAATATTTATATATGACCTAAATAAAACCCTAATCTCATATCATAGCAGTCTTCTTCTCCATATCCATCTCAATCGACACCCAATCTCCTCAAATTCATTGACTTTGGTTCCGTTCAGCATTACTAACAAAACATTCTCTTCTGCTCAAGACTCCCTTCTCAAATCCATTAACAACGTACAATGTGTTTCAAAGACTCAATGTCTTTCAACTCTCTCAACACCCAGACTCATTAACGCCCATTAATTCATCAAAGCGGAGACAATATTTTCTCTATAAGGTCTTTCTCAACCTTTCTCTATATTGATTCAGTTTATTTATAAAAATTACAGATAACAATTTTTTTACCTCTTTATCTAGATTATTAATTAATTCTTAATATATTTTAGTTTTGAGGCTGAATTGAATATTGATATAGCATAGCATTATGCATACATATATAGTAGTTTCAATCGAAAGTGTGATTGTTAAGTTTTCGGTTCACTGTAAATTTTCTGCGGTAAAATTTTTGTCATTTTTTTTTTATTGGGTATAACTTCAACGGTAAGAAACTTGACGGGATTCTATTGTTATTTATTTTTATTTTTAAATGATTTTTTGTTCTCTCGGATGAAGATGAGTTGATTTTCCTTTTTTTGTTATAAATCTAGTTTTGGTTGCTTTATAAAATTGGTTTGTTATATCTTAATCAAAATGTTTGTTGAAAAATAAATACACATACATATTGGGGTTTCATCTTCAATTTGTTAATTTTTGGTACCATCTATTTTTTAATGAATCTGGGTTTTAATGGTCAAATACCATTTTTAAAATTTTCATTGTTCATACTTCATTTTGTATGTAAAGTAGTGATATATGAATTTTTATTTTATTATTGTCCCATAGTTATATTACATGTAAAGTTATTTTAATTAATTGTTTGTTTCTTCTATTAAGGGTGGCCCAAACCGAGCTAACCCGACCTAAAAAATATTGTTTTGATTTGGCCCAATCATAAGGTCTAAAAGAACCTTGCTTAAACCCAAAACAATGAGCAGCGGGTTGGGTTACTAAAAACAAGTTCAAGCGAGTTAACCCAACACTAACCCGAAGAGACCCATAGTACATGTCATATCAATAAGATAGAATATATATTATTCATATTATCCATGTGAGACAAGAAAACACACACATATGTGTTTTAGGTGACCAAATATGCACAATAGATAAGAAAATATGGGCATACGGTGCACAATAGATAAGAAAATATAGGCACAAAGCTCGCATTACACGACATTTTTGCACCAACCCGCAACAACCTGGTCTTTTTGTCTCACATTGATATTTTATGGGCATTTTTTCCGTTTTTTTCTACAAATACTAGCTCAAATATGTCTAAGTGTTGTGACTTGACACCCTGCACCCTCTTAGCCTTAACCCTTATTTGTTATTTTTTATCATTGTTGGATGGGTATACTTTTTTATTATTTTATATTTGACCCCCTTGGGTTAGATTTATATATTAATCATTATCATCTGATCCTTTTGGGTTATTAACATTTTTATTTGACCCCGTTTAAGTTAGATTTAAATATCTATAATTATTATTTGACACTTTTGGATTACTAATATTTGATATTTGACCCCTTTGAATTGGTTATAAATATTAATATTTGATAATTGACCATTTTCGGTTGAATTAAAGTCTAAATGTATTTAAAAACCTTGACTATTAAACTAGAACTTAGGATGTACTGGTTTTTTAATTAACTAGAGTAGGTTAATTTCCAAATTTTTTGAAAATAAACTTATTTGTCTTGGTTTATAGTAAAGAGGGTTACCTAACCCGAACTCACCCTTAACTTATATGTATTTTGTTATTTCCATATTTTTTTCATTTTAAAAAATTGATTACTTGTACAATTGGTTAGATGTTTTGAAAATATATGTTTAATTTTTAAAATTTAAATGTATTGAGACTAAATATTTTTCCTCTTTTATATAGAAATAAAATAAAAATATATGGTAAATTTGGACGGCGTATTGGTGTTGTTTAAGTGTTGTGACTTGACAACCCTCCTCCCCCCGTCCTCCCCCCTCCCCTGCACCCCACACACATTCCCTCTTTTTTATCATTGTTGGGTGGGTAAATTTTTTTTATTTTATATTTGAACCCCTTTGGTTAGATTTAACTATTAATCGTTATCATTTGATCCCGGTGGGTTATTAAATTTTGTTATTTGACCCCTTTTAAGTTAGATTTAAATATTAATAGCTATTATTTGACACTTTTGTTAATAATATTTGATAATTTACCCTTTGGATTGGCTTTAAATATTAATATTTGATAATTGACCCTGTTGGGTTGAATTATAGTCTAAATTTATTTGAACACCTTGTTTGTAAAACTAGAACCCGGTCTCTAGTGGTCTTTAAATTAACTAGGGGTAGGTTGGTTTTTCAATTATTAGAAACTGAAGTTATTGGTCTCGGATTATAGTAAAGGAAGTACGGGTCTGGTACCCACCCCGAGATCGCCCGTAACTATATGTACTTTGTTATTTATTAATTTTATTTCTTTTATAAAAAATTGATTACTTATACAATTGTTTAGATTTTAAAATAATATGATGTTTAATTTTAAAAATTTAAACACATTGAGCCCAAATATACTTTTACTCTTTTATACAATAAAATTGATAAATTTGAATTATAAATTGGACCAATCAATGTTGTATACGACATAGTCTCTTTTAATCATATGCATATATTTCAAATGATTTGGTATTGAGCATAACACCCAATAACCATCTAATTTCATTTTACTTTTTACAGGTTATGTTATATGCAAGAAATATACTTTATTTAAAAAAAAAGTTCGTTGGTCATGTCATTTCAATAAAAAACAACAATAATGAAGAAGGTAATATACATCATCACCCTGTATTATAAAATGACATGTCACTTTTAGTAAATCAATTTCACAATACTTTATAATTGTGGGTTAAAATTTGGAAGGATAGATTAAAGTTTTTTTTGATATATTTATTTTTTTTAAGTTAAATTTCTAATAATTCAATTTCTTTGTTTGAAAAGTGAAATATAAAAAATTATTATATAATTTTTTATTAAATTTATATCTGACAAGGATTATTATGTTCTCTTATTTTATTCAATATAGTATTTTTTGGTTTAATTTTTAATTTTTAATTTTTTTATTATACATTATTTATTTAATCGAAAATCAGTAACTATAATATTTAAATTTTTAATTTATATATTTGACTTCAACGTGGCTTATGTTTTTACCAATATACAAAAAATTGTTAATAAATTGGATTATCTTAGGATAATCCGCACAACTAATCTTAATAAGGGCACAAGTTAAAAAATGAGAATAATATTTGAAAACTATATTAACGCAAAATGTATTGTGAATCATGTAGTGCAACTCGTAAGATACTAATATCTATGATCATTTACATACAATTATTTAAAGTTATATTCTTTTTCTTTCGGTGACCAATTTAAATATATCCCTATTGAATATGTTTTTGTCTTTACATTGGTTGAGAACCTTAATTTGTTCGGTCAAAGATTTAGTTCACAAGAACCACATAATATGGTTCTCTTTCTTCCCAATTAAGTTCTTTTCCCAATGGATCAAGATGTCGAAGTTATATAATCAATTACTCCATTAATCCTTGTGTTGTGACTAAATACACTGTCTCTGTTGCAAAAAGTAGCAAATAAATTTGTATTTCACATAATACAGGGACCATTGGTGCAATTTACCTGAATAGTGTTATAATTTCACGATTTTTATTGTTTTCGTGTAGTGGACATATATCCATCAGAAGCAATTCGAGCAGATTTATCAGGGAAGTTCTGATATGGAGTTTATAATATAATCCAACAGGATATTGTAATTAGAGAATGAAATTATTGCAAGAAGTTAGGTACCTGTAATAAAGTTAAAGTTTGGAACTATAAGGAAGTTTGTGGGTATTGTTTGTTTATATTGTGTATGTGAATTTGGGTTAAGGGCTTTATAATAATTATTTGGAAAAGATCGTTAACTGGGTTTTTTTTAATTAGTGTATTGTTGCAGGTTAATTTGTTGAGGCAAAAATTAATTATCTTTGAGTTTATAACGAGAATGGATCAAGGTAATTCTTTGGATGTGAAGCCACTGAGATGCTTTGTACCATCACCTCGTCCACGATTTCGGCCAGATTCGTTTGGTTTCGGTAACAGTCTACCATCTCCGGTTCCATTGAATACCTTCAGACCAGCAGCTGCTAATGGAAGTACGAGTCGGTCAAAGAAAACTAAAGCTTCAGATGTTGTAGTTAATGATTCGATGAATGAGAGTGAAGATAAAAGTACTTCTGGGAAGCGTAAAGCCCGGAAGAATACCAAGACAAAGATAGTCCAGCCGTCAAATTTGGACGAGGATACGATTGTTTACAGTATCTGCTCATCCCTGAAGCTTCTAGAATTAGACATGTTAAGGAAAGGAACTGGAGATAAGGATCTAGTGGAGCGCATACTATTAGCGTATGATTTGGTTCGAAGAAAGATCGCTCAGCATGAAGAAACCAGGGAGCCGACTCCAGGTGCTTCTAGACGCCCCGACTTGAAAGGGGGCAATCATTTTTTAAGTAATTAAAACAATCCAAGACTAAAGATATACTTGTTCATTTCCTTGAAGAAAGAATAGGAGATAATTATCTCCTTATTATGATATATGATGTATATTTATCAAAATAAGATTTCTTGTACACATTAAAGCTAGTTAATCTTGATACAAGCTCCACTACAATTGTTTATTCTTTCACGTTTGTTCCGTGAAATGACCACTTTGACGAGGAATGCCAACTAAGGAATCTTTGATTTCTTCAAGCTAAATTATTACTTATGGTGGGAGACTATATGACCGAACAAAATAAACTCTCAAATATAATTTAGTGGGATTTTTCCCACCAAACAACATAAACCCCTAAATATTGTTTGGTGGGATTCGATTAATCGAACAACAACACAAATCCTAATGTATAAACCTAAAGGTAATTTAATGAAAAATAATACCAAAATATAATTCGGTGAGATTTTTATCTTTTAAACATCATAGACCTCCTAATATAATTTGGTGGGATTTTTCCCACCAAATAACAACATAAAAATTTGGCCGAAATTTTTTGGTGGGAAAAAAGTTGGCCGGAAAAATTTGGCGGGAAAAAAAATTGGCCGGAAAATTTTGGTGGGAAAAGAATTGACCGGAAAATTTTGGCGGGAAAAAGTTTGACCGGAAAAGTTGGTCGGAAAATTTTGGCGGGAAAAAGTTTGACCGGAAAAGTTGGCCGGAAATTTTTGGTGGGAAATTTCGTTTGGTGGGAATATATAATCAAGGGTATTATTGTCTAATTATATTTTTTATATTAGACATGACTTTTATGGGCAATATCACTTCTCTCTAGGGTTGGTATTGGAAATTGCCTCTTTAATTTTAAATTTTTTTATTTGTTTGTATGAAGATTAAAGTATATTTTTAATAAAATTTGTAAGCATTTATAGATTTTCATATGAGAAAAACAATAATTGACCCTGTTAAAATAATTTAAAAAAGAATTTTATTGCATTATGTCCACATTTTCAGAATCTTTCCTTGCCCCCATAACATTTAAAAGTGGTATAATACAGGAACTTTACAGTGTAATTGATTTATTTTTAGAAAAATTATATCAACTTACTGTGAATTTTTTTTTTATGAGTGAAAATTTTATTAATGCTCAAACATTGATTACATTGTTTATTCAATTATTAGACTCACAGAAAATCTAACTACTAAAGATATATCACAAATCGAAAAGCTTAGTGCAACTTTTATATACCATAGTGATTTATAGTACAATATTTCATCATTTAGGGACATGTAAGGCAATTTTTGCATGGCCCGGGCTCTGCCCCCTGCTTAGTCCCTTCAAAGTGTCATTTTGCTATTTCCACGTCATCGGGTTAAAAATGTCTAACATTGTCCTGAAACTGAAAGATAATGGTTCAGAACGTAATTTACATGGATAAAGGATTAAATGTCAAAACATACAAAGATAAGGGACTAAATATTCACCATACAATTACTGATACAAATATTCATTTAGGGAGACGATAAAGGGTTTCTCATCTGCAAAACGAAGATGGAGACTACTTCAGAATTTTTATGCACTTCTTTACCCCCTCCTTTCCGGTTATTTTTCGAGCAAGTGGTGAATTTAAGCTATGACGAGGTGCCGAATTATGCAGAATATATCAAGCTATTTGAAAAACTCGTTGCTAGAAATCCAAAAAGGAGACCAATCAATACTGATGGTGCGCGAAGGGTAAAATTACTAATTCAACCTTTTATCATGTCTAAAATTTTGTCTCGGTTGTGACTGTTCCTTACATTTTTTTTTCTGACCATGAAGCTAATAGGTCCAGTGGGACGCAAGAGAAGGCACCTAGAAATGAAAAATTATAGCGTGGACAAACAACCGATCAAGCGTGCCGGAACAGGGCGCGCCTGTTACACAGTGGACCACTGTTTTCAAAGCTCACCGCCCTATGAAGCAAAGGTATGTATTAGGAAAAATAAATCTAGGGTTCATAATCAATTTTCCAAAAACTCAAGGGGGAGGATGGTGTATCACTACAAGAAATAGTATATTTAGCGGCAAACAATTTTACACTAAAAATCTTGATTTTGCCGCTAATAGTCGTTATTTGTCGTCTCTATAAGTTCGTCGCTAAAGATACCTTTAGTAGCAAATTATTTGTTTTTGCCTCTATTAACTTTATCTTTAGCGGCAAATATTGCAGCTAAAAATATAATTAGAAGCCATTTTGTTTTTTAAAAATATCGTTAGAGGCCATTTTAGTTGTTGCCGCAATAGTTTCGCCGCTAATGCTACTATTTCTTGTAGTGTATCTCCACCCCGCTTTTTAGAACCTTGATATTTTCTAGATCTATAGTTTTATCAAGCTACATAAGTGATTATTTACACACGTGGTCCTTGTTATAGGTACCATTATAATGTGACTGCTTCGAGGATGGTTCAGCACATCAAGCTAGGGGTTAAAGATGGACTATTTATCAGCAGTGTGGCCTCGTGTGCGAATATGTGGGCCATTGTCATGGATGCTGGAACAGGTTTCTCCGCGCAGGTTTATAAGCTGTTGTCCATTTTCTTTCACAAGAAATGTTTTATATTTTTATTTTATTATAAGCATCACTAAGAAATTAAAATCCTTTTGCTTTAATAAATATTTTGTTTTTTTGTTTTAGGAATCGATAATGGTTTATTCGGACAAGGATTATTACATAAGCACTATCGCTGGGGCGGATGACGGAAGCTCTTTAGCTGTTATGTCTAAGGGTGAATTCTTTGAACATTTTAGAACTCAATAATATATGCTTCGGTGTTTTCAAAAAATCTGTTTTCTTCCATATAATTTAATTGACACTAAATCCATATGGTCAGCCCGAATTTTCAAAATCTTCACATGGTCAGGGCCGGTCCTGGTACTTTGTAGGCCCTGGGCGAAACTATAAATTGGGCCCAAGTATAGTTAATTTACACAAATTTTTATGTTATTATAGATATTAGGTTTATGCGAAATAGTTAAAAATAAGTTTTTTTTATCTAATTTATAATGTGTTAGAATATTAAAAAAAATCTCAATATGACAACTTTTGGGTGTATCTTAGAGATAAGTCCGATAGAAACTCTTATATTACCATTCTTAATCGATCAAGACTGAACCTTTATAAGAAAAAAATTAAACTAAAAATGACAATAAATCACAATATGCTTACGTTATATCGCTAAACAATAAAAAATATAAATTTGAATAATTTGATTCATTTATATACAAACCTAAAACGTATGCACATCTGACAGAATCAAATGTGTTAATACGCAACACGCACGCTCGCACGAACGCACTTAAATTATAATATACACACTCACACACTCAAATTAAACTAGGAAATTACTTAATTTATGGTTCAGATTTTTAAAAATTATATTATAAATTTAACTAGTTAATTAAATATTTCAATGGCTAACATAAATCAATTTAATTTAAATATATTATTTAAATCTATAAATTATATTATATGTAATCTTAGTTAATTAAATATTTTAGTAAATCTAATTTAAATATAAAATATAAATAAAATTATATAATTTTATATTCTAAATCTTTAAAGTATAATATATATACAAGATTGAAATATTAATTTAAATTTTTCTTTTTATAAAAATGTATGTTGTATTAACTTTTTTAAATAAAAAGAGGAAAAAAATATAGGACTCATATAAAAGTAATAAAGAAAATATATGTTTTATTAATTATTGTAAAAAATATACAGAGAACTCCTTTTAAAAAACAAATATACGTTATTAAACTTTTCTTAAAAGCAAGGCAAAAAAAAAAAACTCGAGTCCAAAAGGTGAAGGAAAAGAAAGAAACATGTTAGGGATTCGAACTTGAATCAATAAATTACAAGTACACCCACTCGACCAACTTAGCTATTAACCAAATATGCTTAATGAATGAAAACATTATTAGATATATATTTCCATAATATTAAATATACATATACATGTTTATAAATTAGGGGTCCCTAATTAATTCCGGGCCCTGGGCGGTCGCCCGGTCTGCCCATACCTAAGGCCGGGCCTGCACATGGTTCTTTCAACTTTTAAATTTTTTTTGATAAATGATTTCAGGATCACTAAACCATTTTAACATCCTTCTTTAGATCACTTAACTATTATGATATGACCCACTAATGTATCACACACTTTGTTACTATACCCATTAAATAAGACAGATACATGAAATACATATTAAGCTATCATATAAAATATGAACTGCAAAGTAATTTCACATGGTGATCAATTATGATCAGTTTAATATCGGCTCAACAAGTAGCTATCAAGTAGCTATCAATTTCACATGGTGAAACTCATAATAGTTAAGTGATTCAAAGAGGACTAGAGATAGTTTAGTGACCTCTGGAAACATTTACCCATTTTTTTAAGCTTTGATTAACTCTGTTGTTTGTATGAACATGTTGTTGTTTATATGATAAAAATATAGGCTATTTTGAATAATATAGGACTTATAGTGTAATTAAATAAAAAAATTGAGCATAGGGACCTATTGTGCAATTAATTGAAAAAATAAAATTGGGGTGTTGCCCCTGAAACCACTCTTGACCTCCAAACAAACCATTGTTTCTGTGGCTTGGCTAATATTTTGCGATACATAGGTACAAAGTACTCGCAACAATCCTACAAAGTAAGCGAGCCTTTTCCCTTTAAATGGATAAAGAATAAATGGGTCTACGGCTATTTCGTCACTTCCATGGCCACAGCTGGGACCAAATGGGGAGTAGTCATGTCCCGTTGCACCAACATCGTGAATCAGGTTATATCCGAATTCCACGGACTCCTTTATAATTAGACTCATTAATAATTATTAATTTTTTCCTTTATTTTCCAGTGGTGGAGCTTGACTTTATATACCCGAGTGAAGGGGTCCACAAAAGGTGGAATGCTGGATATCCAATCTGTTCAGCCGCTGCTACACCATATCAGACAGCTCTCGTGCTAAGTCTTCCTAGAGGAACTGTCACAAATAATAATACTTCACAAAAGACGCTCAGAACTTCAGCTTTTCCCACTACACATGTTAAGGTAGTTATTCTTATTTTCTTGCGATTTCTGAGTTTATTTTATTTGTTTCCTGTTTTACCCATAAGACAAATAAATCTCTTGCAGAATAAGTGGGCGAAAGGTCTGTCTATCTCGAGTGTTTGCTATGGAATAACAGCTTCATGAAGGAGTAAAACAGAAGATTTTGTCAGTTGTAATAGTGAAAAGATGATTTTGTGATGTAGTGTTGTACCATCAACATATTTTGTTTTGTAAACAATTTTGTGAGTTTTTATACAAGCTAAATCATGACCTGTGTACTTTTTAGGCAGTTTATGATTTAAGTTATAGTGTTTAATAAGCTTAGAAGGGAAAGCTTGTACATTACTATATAAAGGTTTATGAAAATAGTTTCTTACTCAGGTATTGATTATGATCATTAATATAAATGTTTATTTGAAAATATGATGTTTTAGTTGTGATGTTATTCCAGTATAATTGTGATGATCATTATTATTATTTTTCTTTGGGTTTCATTTTCAATGCTCTTTGTTCCATTTTGGTTCAAAGGAGATGATAGTCTAGGAGAATTATGAAACCAGAAAAAAATAGCAGACAAATAGACAAGTCTAGCTTCCAGCATGATTAAATCCGTGTCCGAGTAGCTCAGAGACTAAATAAGCACACTAGCTATTTAGAGACGAAGGAGCGTGATTTTTTAAATGGTCTGTAGGTTCTGAAGCCAAATGAGACTGCATTTGAAAAAAGAGATTGAAGGTATGCCATGTAGTAGACGCTCTATTGGGAATATCTCTCCAGAACTTCTATGTCTAGTGCGGACAGTAGTAATGAAAGATGCTGACTTTACGAGCAACTGTTGTTTCAGCAGCTTCTGTGACAAATTATGTATAAGAGACTATGTTATTTCCAAGCCTGGATGCATTTGTGGTGCAAAAGTTATACTGGCGGATGAAAGGTTTAAAAATAATTTATTGAGAAATCAAATGGTTTCGAGATATATTGAGAAAAATGTAGAATTTATTTTTGGAATAAAGGTTTAGAAGTAATTTAAGTATATAATATATTTTTTATATCTGAGATAAACTTAACCTAAAATAAATTTTTAAACAATGTTTTTGCTTAGTATAGTATTCGAATCTATAAAAGAACTTCGATTCCGCAATAGTTGGCATCATCGCTAGGATACCTATCTCTTTAACTAGAACAACTAATTTTTCTAATTAATTTCGTTAGTTGTGCTCTATTCAGGATTACCTTTCGTAATGTTAGTTGTGCTCTATTCGGTATTACCTTCGTAATGCCATGAGAAGAAACATAGACAATTTTCAGCTTAATTAATTACGGCACTTCTGCTCCTTTGTCAAAGGTATTATTGAACATAAATGTTATGGTAAAGTCCAAATTTTGAGTTTTTTAGACAATGGGAAAATGGTCATTTTGGCAGAACTTGCAACACTTGGTGGAAGCTGGAATCTTTTTGTCTCATGCCTCTGATGGAGCAGTTTATCTATAGAAAAATATATAGATTTCTTTTTTCTTCGGTTGGTTTAGATTTTCGCATTGAGTCTATATCCTATTGATAGATCAACTTAACACTTGTAAATATGTAAAGGGTTATTCATGGTTTTGTTAAATTTGATAAAAAATTATCTGTAGAAGTATGTGCCGAGAACAAAAGGGATGCTGAATGAAGTTGACTTCGTATATAATTGATGATATACCTTTGCTATTGTATATCATCAAGCTTAAACAAAAAGTTAAATCCGAGTTGAAGAAATAGGCCGTCAATAAACTGTTGAAAATCCAAGAAAGTGGAATTATCTTCAATTTCTAAGTCAGTCTAATTCCTGAAACCAATTAAAAGAATTTTCTCTCTCAAAATCGGAATATATGTGATAACTCACAACAAAAACTTAGAGAGCAGAAATTAGACCTAATAATCATCACGTCTACTTGAAGATGACCAAGAGCTCGTTAAAGTATGACCACTTATGGAAGCCTTTGCCGTTCTAGATGCAATAATGGCTGTCTCCAGATCTGACTGTGACAAAGGTCTCGGTTCCTGCATAATAATTGACCTTGAGAAATTCAATTAAATGCAATGTACTGCCTGACTTTGATTTCTTCCAATCCTTCTCACCAATCAGTAACTCTCTCAAGATAAAATAGGCCGCTTGTTTACAAAGCTCGAGAATATCTGAAACCAGTATATCCCTCACATAAACTAACAATATATTCAACATCGATATCATCATCTCACCCTTACATATAAATGCTACAGCATGTGCTCTCTTGTGATAGGAAACATAAGTCACATAAACTGAACATATAAATTAAAAAAACTACAAACATGACCGTCACAAACATGGTGAACACTGTTAGAAGAGTTAAGAGTCAGATATTTATCATTGTTAATATTCAAAATATGCCTTTGGATCCAATATAAGATAACTTTTGTGATATGGGAGGAAGAGATTGAGACCTTTCAGGGTGGCCAATAAATTCATAACCATTTTGCTTCAATCCAAACTCGAGACCCGAAACAACTTGAGACCTTATTTAGACTTAATAAACACCCAAAAAGATGTTTCGTGAATGGATTAAACCATCACGAAAAGAAAGACATCAGCAAGGAATTATACCAAGTAATTTTATAATTCCTTGTGATTTCATTATTCTTGACCACGACGCGGATAAGAATTTGCCAATCATATTGGCGAGGCGGCCATTCTTAGCCACTGGCATACTTTGATTGACGTAGAGAATGGTGAATCGATCATGCGAGTACAAGACAAAGATAAAAAAATTAATGTGTTCAAGGCGATGAAGTTCCCCAAGTCTTTGGGTGATTGTTTCCACATAGACGACGTTGATCATGTAGAAAAAGAGCCAACTAAGATCGTGATAACCTTAAGATCGGAGAAGAAAGAGCTAAGAAAGGAACAACATAACAAAGCTCCTCCGAATTTTAAAGGGAACCCAACCCTCGCCCACTTGAAAAGGACCAAGATATGTTCTAAAGAGGTTCCGCGAGAACCCATAAAAGAGGAAGAGTTTGGGGTAGGTGACGTAGTCGTGGTGAAATCTCCTGATCCCCCACAGAAATCATGCAAGCACGAGAGCTCTTGTAGTGGACCATTCATGGTCAAGAGAGTTATCTTTGAAAAGTTGGTAGAAGTGAAAGCCAAGGGATGCAAACTCCACTTGGTAGATGTTAATAGACTCACTCAATGTTGGGGAGGATATGTGAGAAAAAAATTATTCTTCAGGTAACCCGTCAAGCTTAACGATGTTAAACAAAAGGCAAAAAAAAGTGAAAACCCATTTCATTCAAGTAGTGTATAATACTTTTTGAAGTTTATGTGAATTAGTGTGTACGGTGTATAAAGAGAAAGGTAGGAGGGTTATCTGATGCACGGATTATTTTTCAATCGCGGTTTGGGAATAAACAGAGGGATAAAATGGAGAAAAACATAATTTCGCAAAAGTTGGTGCTCCAAATGGAAAATATTAGTCTGGAGGGTCGATAACACTATTTCCAATTAAAATGAGTATAAAGTTTGCATGATTTGGAGGTGTAATCAAGGAAAAATCAAGAAATTAAGATGAAAATTTTATGAGTGTCTACTTCGCGAGTAGGGTTGCGACCAAAGCTGTTAAAATGGAAAAACTGAATTTCGCAAAAATTGGTGCCCCAATAAAAAATCTGAGTAGTCAGGTTGGTCGGGAGCACTATTTCCAATGAAAATGAGTATAAAGTTTGTGTGATTCCGAGGTGTAGGCGAGGAGAAATAAAAAAGTAAGACGAGAATTCTAGGAGCTTCTAGGTCACGAGCAGGGCCGCGACCCAGCTGTTAGAACAAAAAAAAATTAATAATGTTGTTTCTAGATCCCGAAACGGGAAAACAAGGCCGTGACCCTGCCCCCTAAGTGCTCTCAGCCGAAGTAAGATTTAAGCTAGGGTGCGACCTTGAATTTCTGGGTCACTGATGAAAGTTTTTCTTCACGTTGTCAAAATGCTCTTGGGTCGCGACCCTTCTCATTCTAGGGTGCGACCCAACATGCTCCCCTATTAAAAAAATTGAAATTATTCAAAAGGGTATAACTTTGTAGTCGCATATTGGAATTTTTTTCTCAACCCTAGACTGCATATTTTTTCGAGGCCTATCCAATGCCATAAACCACACCTTTATAGGAGGTTTCATCAGAAATTTATGACTAAATTCGTGAAATTGTGCATACTACGCCAATTTTGGAAATAACCAGCGAATGAATAGACTAGAATTTGGGAGATATATGTATATCGCTGGAAAGCTAGAGAAGTCTAGTACAAGTGCTGCAAAGCGCGATTGATTTGGATATTGTATGAAAAAGGTTATAATCAAAACGATAAGGTGTGACACTAGAAATGGCATAATTTTTCCAAATTTGCATGGATCTTTGATTCCAAATCGACCAAGAAAACCAATGAAACCTCACAACCAATATCTATCGAGATTGCACGGGGGCCTTGAGCCTAGAGATACATCTTTCTATCCTTTCTTGTCTCAATTTTTTATATTATTTGTCCTGATGTATAATTGCAAAACTTTATTGCTTCTTTGAGTCAGTTTTCAATAATAGATTTATTGTCTAAATTGGAAGGAGAATATATGGTAATCATCTTGATGATAATAGATTTTGAATCAGTGTTTTAGCACCAGTAGTCAGGTGTTTGATCCATGTCATATTTCATCAAACCCAAAGACTGTTAAAGCACCCGCGTGTACACGGAATTGGATTCGGGAGTCCTCATCTATTAACCTTCATAAATCCATGGAGATATTCAAAAAAAAATATGGAAATGACCTTGAAAATGGATCAGGGGAATATTGCTCAAGCATAATCTGAACCAATTAAAAGAAGGGATTTAATTTTTATGCTCACCCCGCCTACTCTAAGGTTGGCTTAATATTTAAGGTCACATGTCATTTTTTCACTCCTCCTCACCCCTCAGATATATACATTAATCACGCAACAAAAATTCTAAATGTAATTGAGTATTTGTTGAATAAATTTATTGAAATGGGTCGAAAACATTAATTGGGGGTTTGACTTATTGGGGTTAACAAGGGGTTTTGTACATTATATGGTGGGTAATAAAAAAAATTGTCCAAAATATATAATCATATAAAGTGAGTGTAATACTATCACTATTCAAAAGTAGACTGTGGGTTTGTGTAAGGAATTTGTATCGACACGGGGTAAAATGAGAATTTAAAATTTAAATGGGAAAGAATGCTTTCAAAAAATAACTCGAGAGGGTAAAATGTACAAAATATAATAAGTAAAAGGATTAACATTATAATTTAAATAATTATAGGGGATAAACAATATATTTATATATGACCTAAATAAAACCCTAATCTCACATTATAGCAGTCTTCTTCTCCATATCCATCTCAATCGACACCCAATCTCCTCAAATTCATTGACTTTGGTTCCTTTCAGCGCCACTAACAGAACATTCTTGTCTGCTCAAGACTCCCCTCTCAAATCCATTAACAACGTACAATGTGTTTCAAAGACTCAATATCTTTCAACTTTCTCAACACCCAGACTCATTAACGCCCATTAATTCATCAACGCGGAGATAATATTTTCTCTATAAGGTCTTTCTCAACCTTTCTCTATATTGATTCAGTTTATTTATAAAAATTAGAGATAACAAATTTTTTACCTCTTTATCTAGATTATATGATGAATTAATTCTTAATATATTTTAGTTTTGAGGCTGAATTGATTAATTATATAGCATAGCATTATGCATACATATATAGTAGTTTCAATCGAAAGTGTGATTGTTAAGTTTTCGGTTCACTGTAAATTTTCTACGGTAAAATTGCTGTCATTTTTATTTTATTGGTAAGAAACTTGACCGGATTCTATTGTTATTTATTTTTATTTTTAGATGACTTTTTGTTCTATTGATGAATATGTGTTTATTTTCCTTCTTTTTGTTATAAATCTAGTTTTAGTTGCTTTATAAAATTTGTTGAATATATCTTTGTCAAATTGTTTGTTGAAAAATAAATACACATACACATTGGGGTTTCATCTTCAATTTGTTAATTTTTGGTATTACCTTGGTTTTAATGGTCAAATACCATTTTTAAAAATTTCATTGTTCATACTTCATTTTGTATGTGAGAAGTAGTGATATATGATTTTTTTTTATTACTGTCCCATAGTTATATTACATATAAAGTTATTTTAATTAATTGTTTGTTACTTCTATTAAGTGTGGAAAACAAGTTCAAGCGAGTTAACCCAACTAACCCGAAGAGAGACATAGTACATGTCATATCAATAAGATAGCATATAAATTATTCATGTTATATTATCCATGTTACACAAAAAACACACACATATGTGTTTTAGGTGACCAAATATGCACAATAGATAAGAAAATATGGGCACATGGTGCACAATGGATAAGCAAATATAGGCACAAAGCTCGAATCACACGACAATTTCGTACCAACGCGCAACAACCTGGTCTTTTTGTCCCACATTTATATTTTATTGGCATTTTTTTCATTTTATATTACAAATACTAGCTCAAATATGTCTAAGTGTTGTGACTTGACACCCCACACCCTCTTAGCTTTAACCCTTATTTCTTATTTTTTATCATTGTTGGGTGGGTAGAATTTTTTATTATTTTATATTTGACCCCCTTGGGATAAATTTAAATAGTAATCATTATCATCTGATTCTTTTGGGTTATTAATATTTTTATTTGACCCCTTTTAAGTTAGATTGAAATATTTATACTTATTATTTGAAGCTTTTGGGTTATTAATATTTGATATTTGACCCCTTTGATTTGGTTATAAATATTAATATTTGATAATTGACCATTTTCGGTTGAATTAAAGTCTAAATGTATTTAAAAACTTTGACTATTAAACTAGAACCCAATATGTAGTGGTTTTTTAATTAACTAGAGTAGGTTGATTTCCAAATTTTTAGAAAATAAACTTATTTGTCTTGTATTATAGTAGGGTTACCTAAACCGAGCTCACCCTTAACTTATATGTATTTTGTTATTTTAATATTTTATTTTATTTTAAGAAAATTGATTACTTGTACAATTGGTTAGATTTTTTAAAAATATATGTTTAATTTTTAAAATTTAAATACATTGGGACTAAATATTTTTTACTCTTTTATACAAAAATAAAATATGGTAAATTTGGACGACGTAAGTGTTGTGACTTGACACCCCTCCTCCCCCCTCCCCTGCACCCCACACACATTCCCTGTCTTTTATCTTTGTTGGGTGGGTAAAAAAAATTATTTTATATTTGAACCCCTTTGGTTAGATTTAACTATTAATCGTTATCATTTGATCCCTGTGGGTTATTATATTTAGTTATTTGACCCCTTTAAGTTAGTTTTAAATATTAATAGCTATTATTTGACACTTTTGTTATTAATATTTGATATTTGACCCTTTGGATTGGCTTTAAATATTAAAATTTGATAATTTTGACCCTTTTGGGTTGAATTGTAGTCTAAATGTGTTTGAACACCTTGTTTGTAAAACTAGAACCCGGTCTCTAGTGGTTTTTCAGTTAACTAGGGGTAGGTTGGTTTTTCAATTATTAGAAACTGAAGTTATTGGTCTTGAATTATAGTAAAGGAAGTACGGGTCTACTACCTAACCTGAGTTCACCTGTAACTTATATGTACTCTATTATTTATAAATTTTATTTCTTTTATAAAAAATTGATTACTTATACAATTGTTTAGATTTTAAAAAAATATGATGTTTAATTTTTAAAATTTAAACACATTGAGCCCAAATAAATTTTTACTCTTTTATACAAAAAAATTGATTAATTTGAATGATAAATTGGACCAATCAATGTTGCATGCGGCATAGTCCCCTTGGTATTGAACATACCACCCAAGAACCATCTAATTTCGTTTTATTTTTTACAGGTTATGTTATATGCAAGAAATATATTTTATTTAAAGAAAAAGTTTGTTGGTCATGTCATTTCAATAAAAAACAACAATAATAAAGAAGGTAACATACATCACCCTCTATTATAAAATGACATGTCATCAATTTCACAATATTTTATAATTGTGGGTCAAAATTTGGAAGGATAGATTAAAGTTTTTTGATATATTTATTTTTCTAAGTTAAATTTCTAATCATTCTATTTTTTTTATTTAAAAAGTAAAATATAAAATATAATTATATAAATTTTTTAATAAATTTATATTTGATAAGAATTATTATATCTATATTATATTACACACTTTTTTTATAACTGGTGGCCAGGATCGATTTTGGCAAAACATAAGTGGTGGCCAGGATCGATTCTGGCCCCACCTGACATTAATAAAAAAAAAAGCCGAAGACAAAAAAAAAAAAAAACACCAAACTTTGTCTGATTTCTTTGAACATAACAAAAAAAACCCTAGAGACCCTCTTTTTCGCCTCTCTTCTTTGCCTCTCCACACCGATCGCATCATCACCGACATCGCATCTCCACCACCAGTCTCCCGTTGTGTTAGTCAGTCTCCCGCACTCGAAGCTGTGTCTGATTTCTTTGAATATAACAATGCCACCACCTAAGGCCGCGTAATCGAAACCCTAACTCTAAATTTTTGGTATGTATAAATCTCATTTTTAATTGAAATATTTCAAATTTTTGGTTTCGGGTTTGTGGGTTTTCTCCGTTTCATTTTGTTTGTTATTGAATTTGATGATAGGTGGAGCCATTTTTAGAAACTTCAATGTAGCGAATGGTCACAGCGCCCATTAACAGAGGAACAAAAGATATACACAGCTGCAGATGCTCATTGTTTACTCGAAATATTTACTATTTTCCTTGCCAAGGTTGAAAATGAAGGTTAGTAGTACCTTAATGACATTTACCTTAATCAAATTAACCAACTTTTATAATTAATTATTGCAGGAGATTCTTCGCATGATGTTTGCTCTTCTCGAGAAGCTAATCAAATTATCCAGTGAAGCTTCAGATATGATCCGTGCTACTAACATCATTACGAAATAGGGTGATAATTAAATTATTAGTCACTATACTGTATTTTTTGAATTGTTTTATTCCAGGCTTATGCTAAGATTGCAGCAGATGCTTTACAAAGGAGAGTGAAGAATCAAAAAAATGATTCCATGTTTAGAGGAAGAGATTCCAAAGTTACAGAAACTTTTCTTAGATGAAGAGAAAATTTTAGAAGAGATTAAAGAGAAAGCTAAAGGTTTTTTTTTTTTTTTTTTGTTTTTTGCTATTTATAAAGTTGAATTAACTTTTTTTTTTTGTTTTGAAAAAGGTGAAACTGAGATATATCGTAAAGAGTTTACAGATGTATGTGCGAAACTTGAACCTTGGGAAAAACAAATAAAGGAGTTGTACAAGTCATTCTGTCAATTGAGGACCCATCGAAGGTAATTTATTATTCAGCTTCAAAGTTAAATCAGCTTCTATTGCTCATTAGTTTTACATATTGTTTCTAACAATTTTATTATTGCAGATATAAACTAATATCATATTTTTCTTAACTGCAATTTTTTTTACATTATACGATTCTATTTCTGATTTAGCGTCTTAATATTGTAGGAATTCACGCTGTCTTTTGAAAGTATTATACCTCATGAAAGCTCGGGTGATTTGATTATCCCGGTAAGTAAAATTGTTCTTAATTAAAGTTTCGGATTTGATTGAGGTGCAATGATTTTTTTCTCATGTTTTGTGGCTTCGATTTTGCATAGACAGTCACATATGGGACTGCTTCTCCGCTCGGTGTTCCACCACAGGTATATACAGACACATAATTACTTATCCCAAAAACTTCTAATGATCTGAGATCTCTTTTATTGATATAGGAGACAACACCTTTAGCTGGTTCATCTGCTGGTGCTATTGTCTGTGCAGTAATTGCCTATGGAGTAAGCATGGAGACAGCTATGGAAGCTACAAAAACATTGGCTGAAGATTGTAGGGTAAAAGGAACTGCGTTTCGCCTTGGGGTATGTACATAATTCAATCTCATCTTCTGGAGAAAAATTTACTAGATGTTAAAAATGATTTTTTTTATACATTAGTGATTACTGTAATTGGAAAAGGCCTAGCAGTGTATCTGCTAGATTGGCTATACTTTATAATATGTATGTGATTGATGGAAAATATGATTTTAATTTAGTTATTTTGATGGTAAATATAGGTATTAAGCAAAATTTGCAAGGAAATGGGAAGTAATGGTGCTGAGAACTCAGGCATTCTTGGGAATGATGAAGGGAGATGCTCCGAGACCACTGTTGAAATTAAGATAAAGACATTGGATTCTCAAACATACACAATGCGAGTTGATAAATGTGTAAGTATTAATGTATTATTCATTAAATTTATAGAAATTCCCTCAAAGGTTGCATTTTTATATTTCTTTAATGACTTTTTAATCTGATAATTCATTACAGGTACCAGTTCCTGCATTAAAAGAACATATTGCTACAGTTACAGGTGTTGTAGTGGAACAACAATGTCTTATTCGCCGTGGAAAGGTTTTAAAAGATGATCAGCTTCTTTCTGATTATCGTATCCTTTAAATAATTTTTTTATTCTTCAATTTCATCTATTCTGATAATACTATACTATTAGATGCTTGAATAATCTATCTATGTCTAACGTGATATCTATTAATCATATGTAATAGGTGCTAATAATTTCAGAAAAACTTGCGGAGTTATATGAGTTGGAACAGCAATGGTCTACAGCTGCACAGATGCTTAGTGGCATTGATCTAGACTCTGGAATGAGGTATGCTAATTCATCTCTTTAGTTCTTTACTTAAAGTTTTTCATTATATTGTCGAAATTTGATAGTCTAATCTTATGATGTCTTACAAGCGTTTATTTGACAGTTTTACATAACACAGGGACCCTTGGTGCAATTTAGCCTGTTTCAATTGCTGAGTAATGATAGGAAATATATATATCTCGGTGTAATTCTCAAATAATTAGTTATGGTTTTGGTGAAGGCAGAAAAGGTACCTTAAACTGTGAGTTGGATTTTGTTATGGTGTTGGATTTTGCACCATTGATCCCTGTATTATGCAAAATAGCCAAATACCCTGCGTAATACATTAATACTTATTCTATATGGATTATATAGAATAAATATTAATGTATTTGCTACTTTTCTGATAAAACAGGGACCAATATTGCAATTTATTCTATATGGATATTGAATTAGTTTTTTTCGATTTAGTTAAGTTTCTGAAAACCAAGCCATGGAAGTTATTAATCATTCATATTTTTGTTAATCAGATTACTCTGGAGAAATTATTTGAGCTAGAATTAATCACTACAATAACCTAATCAATGCTTAACTAGCAATGGTATACAACCCTATGTTACACTTTACCATTGGGATCTTCCTCAAACAATTGAAGATAGCTACAACAGATGGATTGGCCCACAAAGCATGTAGGTACTAGAATTATTCATAAATTTCAAATAGTTATATGTCTGACAAAAACTGATAGTTTTTCTATTCATTTCTAATATATTATTTTCGATTTCTTTTGATAGCTCAAGTTTATTATTGTTTGGTGGTTGCTCAGGATGAGAAGCTTGAGGCACAAATGGATATTGAATTACGAAATAGATTCAGTTGCATCACCAAACAGGTCTTTCTCATTTTATTATATGCTCTACAATCAAAAAAATGTTGATAAAAATTGGGTATGTCATGTAAAATATTTAGAGGAGGAAACCATTGGAGAAATGCAACCTGAGCTGAAAGACCTTTGATGAAGAAGAGCACTTTGTTGTCTGCTACAATGAAGTCTATTTTCATTTTGTTGAAGCTGTAAAACTCTGTCACTGTATTTGTTTTTGGTTAAAAATAAATGTTGTAATTAGTGGTATAATTGGAACAAGTAGATATATGTCATTGTTACCTATTCCGATTGAGAACAAATCGATGTAAGCAATAATTGAGGATAATAAATTTTAATTGAGAATAATAAATTTGTACTTTGAAATATGTTTTATATGAACTGAATTAAGTATAATATCTTTTTATAGTATTCGTTTCTTAAATAATATTACTTGAGATATTTGTTGCATACTAACATTTATATTTGATTAGATAATATAAATGTTCGATAAAAATTAAATATTGACGTTTGATTTATTAATTTTAATATAATGTATTTCTTAATGAATGGAGAGAAAATGAACGCGAAAGCTGGAGCATCTCCCGTACAACAAAAAAACAAATGATATCATGTCTCAAATATCTTAATTAAGTAAGATCTAATCATGCCTTCTACAACATTTAATCATCTATTTAATTAGATTTGTTAGAGCTACGATCGAAGAATATATAAAATACCTATAAATAGTTATAATATAAACAATAAAGTCAAAGTGAAATGCATTAACGAGGATCTCGGTAGCACTCAACCGAGAAGGGCCGAACCATAAATTCAAATACCAAACAAATTCAAATACCAAACAAGAGCGATCAATCAGCACCTCCACCTAACATTAACCAGGTGGAACCTAACCTAAACAACAACTGAGCTATTTAACTAACGAATGAACGAGGTTCATTATTTGGTATTACGGGAGTTTATGACACATGCTATTGAATACACGATCTTTGTACATTTTTATTATATCTTAACTTCTGAACGTGGCAACTCAAAGTAAGTAAAATTAACGATGAATTGAATTTTTTTCCGAAGTGACTTCAGGCACGGGCAATACCTAGTTCTCTTATATTTCAAGGATTATTATATTCTCTTATATGTATTCAATATAGCGTGGACAAACAGCCGATCAAGCGTGCCACAACAGGCGCGCCTGTTACACAGTGGACCATAGTTTTCAAAGCTCACCACCCTACGAAGGAAGCAAAGGTATGTATTAGGAAAAAGAAATCTGGAGTTCATAATCAATTTTCCAAAAACTCAGGGGAGAAGATGGTGTATCTCCATGCCGCTTTTTAGAACCTTGATATTTTCTAGATCTATAGTTTTATCAAGCTATATAAGTGATTATTTACACTCGTGGTCCTTGTTATAGGTACCATTATAATGTGACTGCTTCGAGGATGGTTCAGCACATCAAGCTAGGGGTTAAAGATGGACTATTTATCAGCAACGTGGCCTCGTGTGCGAATATGTGGGCCATTGTCATGGATGCTGGAACAGGTTTCTCCGTGCAGGTTTATAAGCTGTTGTCCATTTTCTTTCACAAGAAATGTTTTATATTTTTCTTTTATTATAAGCATCACTAAGAAATTAAAATCCTTTTGCTTTAATAATTTTTTTTTTTCTGTTTTAGGAATGGATAACGGATTATTTGGACAAGGATTATTACATAAGCACTATCGCTGGGGCGGATGACGGATGACGGAAGCTCTTTAGCTGTTATGTCTAAGGGTGAATTCTTTGAACATTTTAGAACTTAATAATATATGCTCTGGTGTTTTCAAAAAATCTGTTTTCTTCCATATAATTTAATTTACACTAAATCCATATGCTTAGCCCGAATTTTCAAAATCTTCACATGGTTCTTTCAACTTTTAAATTCTTTAGGTAAATGTTTCCAGGATCACTAAACCATCTCAACAGTCTACTTTAGATCACTTAACTATTATGAATTCCAAATGACCCACTAATATAATAAAAGTGTTACAAATCACGCACTTTGTTACTATACCAATTAAATAAGACGGATACACGAAACACATATTAAGCTATCATATAAAATATGAACTATCATATAAAATATGAACTGCAAAGTAATTTCACATGGTGATCAATTATGATCAGTTTAATATCGGCTCAACAAGTAGCTATCAAGTAGCTATCAATTTCACATGGTGAAGCTCATAATAGTTAAGTGATCCAAAGAGGACAAGAGTTAGTTTAGTGGCCTCTGGAAACATTTACCCATTTTTTTTGGCCTTGATTAACTCTGTTGTTTGTATGAACATGTTGTTGTTTCTATGATAAAAATATAGGCTATTTTGAATAATATAGGATTTATAGTGTAATTAAATCAAAAATTGAGCATAGGGACCTATTGTGCAATTAATTGAAAAAATAAAATTGGGGTGTTGCCCCTGAACCACCCTTGTCCTCCAAACAAACCATTGTTTCTGTGGCTTGGCTAATATTTTGCGATACATAGGTACAAAGTACTCGCAACAATCCTACAAAGTAAGCGAGACTTTTCCCTTTAAATGGATGAAGAATTAATGGGTCGAGGGCTATTTCGTCACTTCCATGGCCACAGCTGGAACTAAATGGGGAGTAGTCATGTCCCGTTGCGCCAACATCGTGAATCGGGTTATATCCAAATTCCACGGAATCCTTTATAATTAGAGTCATTAATAATTATTAATTTTTTCCCTTATTTTCCAGGTGGTGGAGCTTGACTTTATATACCCGAGTGAAGGGGTCCACAAAAGGTGGAATGCTGGATATCCAGTCTGTTCAGCCGAGAGGAACGGTTACAAATAATAATACTTCACAAGAGACGCTCAGAACTTCAGCTTTTCCCACTACACATGTTAAGTTAGTTATTCTTATTTTCTTGCGATTTCTGAGTTTATTTTAATTGTTTCCTTTTTTACCCATAAGACAAATAAATCTCTTGCAGAATAAGTGGGCGAAAGGTTTGTATATCTCGAGTGTTTGCTATGGAAGAACAATTTCATGAAGGAGGAAAACAGAAGATTTTGTCAGTTGTAATAGTGAAAAGATGATTTTGTGATGTAGTGTTGTACCGTCAACATATTTTGTTTTGTAAACAATTTTGTGAGTTTTTATACAAGCTAAATCATCACCTGTGTACTTTTTAGGCAGTTTATGATTTAAGTTATAGTGTTTAATAAGCTTAGAAGGGAAAGCTTGTACATTACTATATAAAGGTTTATGAAAATAGTTTGGTATTGATTATGATCATTAATATAAATGTTTATTTGAAAATATGATGTTTTGGTTGTGATGTTATTCCAGTATAATTGTGTTAATCATTGTTATTATTTTTCTTTGGGTTTCATTTTCAATTCTCTTTGTTCCATTTTGGTTTAAAGGAGATGATAGTCTAGGAGAATTATGAAACCAGAAAAAAATAGCCGACAAATAGACAAGTCCAGCTGCCAGCAGATTGAATCCGTGTCCGAGTAGCTGAGAGACTAAATAAGCACAGTAGCTATTTAGAGCCGAAGGAGCGTGTTTTTTAATGCAGATTACCTTGACTTATGATTCAGTGTCCCTGAAAAAAATTCCATTTCCTTCCTGTCTAAGAAGACTCCCAATGTTATGGGTTCGAACCTTGGACTCACGGTTTAACCGAGAATAAATCGAATGAAATCTGTGAACAGTAAGCTTTAATGTTTCCCGAACCCTCCAGTCATAGTTTCTCGGTCTGTGCCATCGAGTTAGCTGTGGATGAAGATTAATAGGTTAGGATTTCACCTCATGTTAATTGTGATAATGAAGATGACACAATATGTCAAACTAAAGAAAGTGTAAATGTTGTTAAAAGAAGAATTCTCATGGAGTGAAGGCAGAGACGGATCTATGCTAATAAGGGTGGGCTTAAGCCTGCCCTCAGTTTTTATTCTTTTTAAGATATACTAAATTTGTTTTATGTTTTATTCCAATTTTTTTTAGCTTATTTTTAATTTGATTTGTTACCATAACTCTATAAATTATCGTAACAAGAGTGTTTGTACTTTATATTATATTTTTTTTCATATGTGATGATTCCATTACTTTATTTATTCAATCAAAAAACTTAGCTGTGTATTAGATCGTTTCTCTTTGTGTTACAAAGTTTAATTGTCCACAATTGGACAATACAGAGACATATAGACAAAGTATGTAAAATTTTCTTTATTGCTGTCCATTTGAGTTGGGTATATGTAAATGGATATAATATTTGGCTATAATTTTGTGACGGTTTGTTCTTCTTCTTCCATGTTTCTATATATATTTATTAAACCATATCGACAAATCTTTCTACAGACCGAAACCTGAGCCATTTCCATTTCTCCAAATTTGTCTACACATCTTTCTGATCCTCCTGTCGCAAAATTACATGTCGGGTATCTAACCTGAGCTCACCCCTTACTTATATGTACTTTGTTGTTTTAATATATTATTTATTTTAAAAAAATTGATTACTTGTAAAATTGGTTAGAATTTTTTTTTAAATGATGTTTAATTATAAAAATTTAAACATATTGAGGCAAAATAATTTTTTACTCTTTTATACAATTTGAACTATGAAGTGGACCAATCAGTGTTGTAACTCTCACCATAGTCCCCTTGTATCACATGAAAAAATTCAAATGGTTTGGTATTGAACATAGCACACAATATAACACCGTTTCTCTTTACTTTTCACAGGTCGTGTATATATGCGAAAAATATACTTCATTTAAAAAGAAGATAGTTGGTCATGTTATTTCAATTAAAAACAAAAAATATGAGTAAAGAAGGTAACCTACACTACTCTCTATTACAAAATGACATATCATTTAGTATATTAATTTCGGTATATTGTATGATTTGGGGGTAAAATTTGGAAGGCTAATATACTTTTTTTTCTAGGTCAATTTCCTAATAACTCAATTTTCTTATTTGAAATAGCAAAATATAAAAAATTATTATATAATCTTTTCATAAATATTTATTTGATAGGGTTATCATATTCTCTTATTTTATTAAATATATGTATTTTTTTGGTTAATTTGCTTTTTTATATATATATTATTTAATTACTAAGTATACCATTGGTTAGAAAACTAATAATTATAATATTTAATTTTTGAAAATTCAAATTTAAGTTCAATGTGGTTTATGTTTTTACTCATCTTATACAAAAATAATATTGATAAATTGGATTATCCAAGACAACTCTCGCGGCTAATCTCAAACATAGTCTAATTAACTGGGCCATGTTTAAGGGGACAAGTAAAAGATGTGAATAATATTTTAAAACTATACGAAACCCAAAATGTATTGTGAATGTAGTGTAAATTCGTAAGATACTAATTAATAACTATGATTATTTACATACAATTATTTGATAGTAATAATTATGGGGAGTTTTATGTGTTCTTTATTTATACTAATAATTTTTCCAAAGAAAACGAAAAAGTTGTAAGCTTATATTTAGATTTCCGTATACACTAGAGTGTTCACACTTTGAATTATATATTTTTTCCATATGTGATCATTTTATTACTTTATTCATTCAATCAAAAAACTTAGTTATGTATTAGATCATTTCTCTTTGTGTTACAGAATTTAATTGTCAAACAATTGGACAATACATAGACATTTGCATGTCTTATAAACTCGTCACAGGCAAAGTATGTAAAATATTACTTTAGGTATGTCTTTGTATGTATGTCTCAATCAAATGTCTCTTGATTCTGTGTGTCCTGATTGGTTTCATTTTACGTGCAGTGATAGAATATACGAGTGAGGATAACAATGATCGGTTATTTGTTCAAGATAATAACACAAAAGAAGAAGAAATGCTTCAGAAAAATTCATTCAATTCTCGTGTGCGTAAAATGAAGGTTCAACTTGATTTGATAAAGACAATGTATATGCTTCCAAGTTTTCTTCCTTGGATAGTTTGATTTATCTAGTACCAGATGATGCACAAGAAGGCCCTATTCCTAGCACAAATCTCTCAACTTCCAATGCAGATGTCACGTCCAGTTGACTTTGCTTGCCTTCTTTCATTTGTTGATGTCACAAAGGGTTGCACGGAAGTTGCAGATTGCTTCAAATTTCACTGAAGATAAAGGCGTTTTGTAAATCTCACTCGATCAATATAGCCCGATAAATCTAATAATATTTCAATTAATTAAAACCAAAAATATTTTCCTCTATAGAATTACAGCACACTCCGTCCAGAAAAAAACAATTACAGCCTTACAACACACCATTTCTAATATCCTTGTTCAAGAGGATTAAATAATTTAATATAACACTCAATATTCTTGTAATATTCCAATATAAGGAATTGTTTCCTCTTTATTCTCATCAACTCTCAAACCAAGCATTAACATCTTAGAACTTGAACTTCCAAAGAAGTCTCAAACAACAGCAAAATTAAATTCTTAACCGTTGTTGGAGTGTAATATCTCACTAATATAATGCCTTCTCCTAACGGTTTAGACTTTTGGTTGAGTTGGTAATTTAAGATGGTATTAGAGCTCCACGATAGACTGTGGTCACGTGTTCGAGTCTCTCCACCGCCATCTACTTAAAATATGGATATCGAATCAGTTCAGGCCACTGCGTTCGAGTCTCTACACCGCCATCTAGAGAAACGGTCACAAATAATAATACTTCACAAGAGACTTCAGCAAATCCCAATACACATGTTTAGGTCGTAATTCTTATTTTCTTGTGATTACTGAGTTTATTTTATTTGTTTCCTTTTTTACCCATAAGACAAATAAATCTCTTGCAGAATAAGTGGGCGAAAGGTCGATACATCTCGATTGTTTGCTATGGAAGAACAGTTTCATGAAGGAGGAAAACAGAAGATTTTGTCAGCTGTAATAGTGAAAAGATTATTTTGTTATGTAGTGACATATTTTCTTTTGTAAACAATTTTGTGAGTTTGTATACAAGCTAAATCATGACCTGTGTATTTTTAGGTAGTTTATGATTTAAGTTATAGTGTTTAATAAGCTTAGAAGGGAAAGCTTGTACATTACTATATAAAGGTTTATGAAAACAATTTCTTACTCAGGTATGGATTATGGTTATTAATATAAATGTTTATTTGAATTAAGATGTTTCGGTTGTGATGTTATTTCAGTATAATTGTGTTAATCATTATTATTATTTTCCTTTGGGTTTCATTTTCAATGCTACCTCTAAGAGGCTATAAATTAATCAAGAAACTACCTCTAAGAGGCTACTGTTGAAACAATATGTAAAAAAAACTAGTTGATGAGAGTCTATATGGAGATAAGAAGAGTATATTATTATATATGGATTTCTATCTTACTTTGAGGGAATGGACAAGTCTTTATATAGAGACTTATGAGACTATCTAACTACCCTACTAATTACATAATAAGTAGGATGTTATAAGGGATAAATGTGAAGGTTACAAAGGCTCTCCACTACTCTAGAATATTACCCACATTATAATATTTCATAACACTCCCTCTTGGGTATTATTTCAAATACTCATATGATGTTGCCTCGTTAAAAACCTCGCTAGTAAAACCCAATGGGAAAAAAAGCTAGTCAAGGGAAAAAAGGTGCAACGCGTATGAATCTCCCTCTGAATGTGTGGATAAAGTACCTTGATCATTAGTATTATCGACTTGTCTCATGAAATGGAAGTATCTTTGCATAAAATTATCAAGTGCAGCCATAAATTATATTGACATGATATTCATCTTGAACTTTACATCTTAGGCTTTTCTTGTGAACTTAAATTTGACCAAGTCGAGTTGAATATCCACCATATTTTTTATTGATATGCCTCGTTAAAACCTTACTAGGAAAACCATGTGGGACAAAAACCGAGTGAAGGAAAAAGAGTACATAATCGTTATCAATAATTTTCCTCGTTAAAAACTTTGTCAGGAAAACCCTGTGGGAAAAAACCTTGATGAAGGAATAAAGAGTGCAATACGTGTTGTTCTCCCTCTCATGTATACGTATATGTGATGATCTTCATTTTCGAATATAATCTCGATATTCAGTATCTTACACATTTTTATAATAGTAACTATAATTTCAAATTTAACAATACATGCAGTCATATCGTCGTATAACACTGGAATGATCCACAAACACAATCATGTGTAATTTAGAGTAATAAATATTGATGCACGTAATCATAAATAAACAAATATTCTACATTTGAAATATAAAACAAATGTATGGCAGATTACATGACAATATATAAGACAATTAAAGATTGTTAAAGAAAACAAAAGTAATACAAATATCATTCTAATATATCTCGGGATTTATGTATACGCGTTTTTAGTCTTCTAAAGACTTTCATGTAATTTTTCGTATCACACGATACATATTGGTAAATTTATTTTACCATAAGACGCACATGGAGTCCTATATTAAACTTTCAGGCAAATATTATCCACCAAAAAATTTACTTCATATATTCACATTGACTGTGTGAGTATGATTATGCCTGACTGCGTCTTATTATATTTGGCCGATTAATTTTTCTAGACGACATCATAGAATGGACTTCGATTCAAGATCCTCGTTTTCATTTAGTAACTTTTACATGATCATTTACACATATTATTCAATCATGATCAAGTTGTTTTTCGATTCCATATATTTCTGTAGTAATATAATTGAATGAGTGACTTTTATCTCAATTTCTCAATACTAAGAAAATATTCAGGTACCTGGTACTCTTTATAGAGTACTATTCTTTAGTTATATTTTCTACATTATCTCATGATAATTATAGAAGTGCCAACTTGCTCATACTGCTCAATTTTATGATATTTTGGAACCGACAAGTCGACCACGCTTTACGCGTTGCATTGTATTTTTTCAAAGGAAATTAATTTGAGCATGATCTTTTCAAACTGAATACGTGACTTAGTCACTTATGAATGCATCTTATTATTACACTGGGCTCATAAATTATTTGCGAGGATAAAGTTGCATCTTATAAAATATTTTTCAGCTCCCCTTCTTATCATGAGAATCTTGCTTTATGCATAGTATTTTAGTATACATATTTTTCATGTGGCAAACTCAAGATACATATCAATCATTGTAGATTGAAATAAATTATCATATTTGTTCGTGATCTCATCTTTGTGCGTAATGGTGGAACATTTATATTTTATGTTGCACAAGTAACATTATATAGATGGATACGTTAGGTCTTTGACCAATAAGGGTATTCATGATTTTTAGTTGGACTTTTTTTCAATATGACCGTATATATGTATAAAGTTGTATGTCGATAAGTCATATTAGGCGAATTCACAACCAATTGTCTAGCAATTTTCTATTTTAAGAAATTATATATTCTGCTAGATCATATATTTCTCCCCCTGAATTTGACTATTGACTTCAAATAGTACAAACATAAAGGAGATATCCTAGTAATATTTATTTTAGGATTTAAACAATATTGATTTAATATTGGATTATCCGAATGATATTCATCATAACATAGTTATGTCAAATAATTTTGTCCAATAATATTATACAATTATGACATGATGACCGACGGGTCTAAGACACCATATTCAAGTTACCTTATTTGCAAGAGGGTTGTGGTTCAAATCTCACTTCTAGCATTTAATTATCTTGTTATTAAAATGTCAATTTTGATCCTATAAAGATTCATTTCAAAATTTATATTTCTTTTTGTTTTCATGATTCAATAATCATGTCAAATCATCTTTCATAATATATCCCTATTGAATGTGCTTTTGTGTTTACTTTGCTTGATAATTTGTTTTGTCAAGATTTAGCTCACTAGAACCATAGAAGATGGTTCTCTTTCTTTCCAATTAAGTTCTTATCATAGCATAGAAATATTGTAGAGTATATTTTTTAAAATTTTAATAAATATTAGATGTTTCTATGAAGATTAAAGTATATTTTAAAAAAAAAATTATAAGCATTTATTAGATTTTGGGTAAATGTTACCAGGATCACTAAACTATCTCAACAGTACTGATGAGATAGTTTAGTGGCCTCTGGAAACATTTACCCACTTTTTCTAGGTTTTGATTAATTATGTTGTTTGTATGAACATGTTGTTGTTCCTATGATAAAAATATAGGCTATTTTGAGTAATATAGGACTTATAATGTAATTAAAATAAAAAAACTGAAATTGCCCAAGATATTGAAATATAATCGTGCATAAGTGAGTGTAATACAATCACTACTAAAAAATGGACAGTGGGTTTGTGTAAGGAGGTTGTATTTATAAGGGGGTAGCATGAGAATTTGAAAGTACATTGAGATATAATTCTTTCAAAAATAACTCAAGAAGGTAAAATGTAAAAAACCAATAATTAAAGGGATTAAAAATTATAAGATAAATAATTAGAAGGGCTAATAAATAAATAAAGTGTAATATAACCTGAGTAAAACCCTAATTTCACATAATAGCCGTCTTCTTTTCTCCATATCCATCTCAACCGACACACCATCTCTCCAAATTCATTGACTTTGGTTCCTTTCAACACCACTAACAAAACATTCTCCCCTACTCACGACTCCCCCCCTTAAATCCATTAACTACATATAGTGTGTTTCAAAGACTCAATATATTTCAACTCTCTCAATGCCCATTAAATCATCGACGTTGAGATAATATTTTTTTCTATAAGGTATTTCTCAACCTTTCTCTATATTGATTTAGTTTATTTAAAAAAATTAAAGATAATTTTTTTTCCTTTTTATCTAGATCATATGATGAATTAACTCATAATATATTTTAGTTTTGAGGATGAATTGAATATTGATATAGCGTAGCGTTATGCATACATATATAGTAATTACAATTGAAAGTGTGATTGTAAGTTTTCAATTCACTTGTAAACTTTCTACGGTAAAAGTGTTGTCATTTTATTTTATTGCGCATAACTTCAGTGGTAAGAAACTTGGAAGGTTTCTTTAGTTATTTATTTCGTTTTTAAATGATTTTTTGTTCTATCTGATGAAATGTGTTGATTTGTCCTTTTTTGATATAAAATTAGTTTTAGTTGCTTTGTAAGATTTGTTGAATATATATATATATATATATATATATATATATATATATATATATATATATATATATATATATATATATTAAAATTTTGTTTGAAAAATAAATATAAATACAAATTGGGGTTTCATCTTCAAATATGTTAATTATTTGTATTACTATTAATTTTTTTTTTATGAATCTGGTTTTAACCGGTCAAATACCACTTTTGAAAATTTCATTGGTCAAACTCCATTTTGTTTGTAAAGTAATAAAATATGAGTTTTTATTTTATTATTGTCTCGTAGTTATTTGCATATAAATTTATTTTTATTAATTATTTGTTACTTTTATTAATGGTGGGCAATAATTACCTTAAACCGAGCTAACCCGGCGTGGAAAATAGTTTTTTCTTTGGCCAAATCATAGGGCATAAAAATCCTTATTTGAGACCAAAACAATGAGCCACGGGCTGGGATAGTACAGAACAAGTTCACGTGGGTTAACCCAATTAACCTAAAGAGGGTCATAGTACATGTCATGTCAATAAGATAGCATATAAATTATTCGTGTTACATTATCCATGTAGGAAAAAAAGCACGTCATTTGTGCTTTAGGCAAGCAAATGTGCGTAATAGGCAAGAACATATGGGAACAAGGTTCACAAATGTACACAGAATGCACACAAAGCTCGCATTATGCGACATTTTCCAATTCAACCTGGTCTTTTTGTCCCACATCAATAATTTGTGGGAAACTTTTTCATTTTTGGTCTACAAATACTAGCTCAAATATGTTTAAGTGTTGTGACTTGGCACCCCTCCTCCCCTCCTTTCGGCCCCCCTCCCCGCGCACCCCACACACTCCCTCTTTTTTGTCTTTGTTGGGTGGAGATTTTTTTATATTTGAACCCCTTTGGTTAGATTTAACTATTAATCGTTATCATTTGATCCATGTAGGTTATTAAATTTTGTTATTTGACCCTGATCTCTAGTGGGTTTTCAATTAAATAGGGGCAGGTTGGCTTTCCAATTATTAGAAACTGAAGTTATTGGTCTCGGATTATAGTAAAGGAAGTACGGATCTGGTACCCAACCCGAGTTCACCCGTAACTTATATGTACTCTATTATTTATAAATTGTATTTCTTTTATAAAAATTTGTTTGGATTTGAAAAAAAAATATGATGTTTAATTTTTAAAATTTAAACACATTAAGCCCATATATATTTTTACTCTTTTATACAAAAACAAAATTGATTAATTTGAGTTATAAATTGGACCAATCAATGTTGCACTGCAACATAGTCCTCTTTAATCACATGCAAATGTTTCAAATGGTTTGGTATTTAACATACAACCCAATAATACCATCTAATTTCGTTTTACTTTTTACAGGTTATCTTATATGCAAGAAATATATTTTATTTAGAGAAAAAGTTCGTTGGTCATGTCATTTCAATAAAAAACAACAATAATGAAGAAGGTAACATACATCACCCTCTATTATGAAATGACATGTCACTTTTAATATATCAATTTCACAATACTTTATAATTGTGGGTTAAAATTTGGAAGGACAGATTAAGTTTTTTTGATATATTTATTTTTTTAAGTTAATTTTCTAATAATTCTATTTTTTTGTTTGAAAAGTGAAATATAAAAAATTTATTATATAATTTTTAATAAATTTATATTTGACAAGTAATATTATATTCTCTAATTTTATTTAATATACGTATTTTTTTGTTTAATTTTTAATTTTTAATTTTTTTATTATACATTATTTATTTAATAGAAAACCAGTAACTATAATATTTAAATTTTTAATTTATATATTTAACTTCAATCTGGCTTATGTTTTTACCAATATACAAAAAATTGTCAATAAATTGGATTATCCCAAGACAATCCGCACAACTAATCTAAATAAGGGCATAAGTTAAAAAATGAGAATAATATTTGAAAACTATATTAACACAAAATGTATTGTGAATTATGTAGTGCAATTCGTAAAATACTAATATCTATGATCATTTACATACAGTTATTAAAATTTACATACAATTATTTAAGGTTATATTCCTCTTCTTTTGGTGACCAATTCAAATATATCCCTATTGAATATTCTTTTGTCTTTACTTTGTTTGAGAACCTTAATTTGTTTTTGTCAAGATTTAGCTCACCAGAACCATAGAAGATGGTTCTCTTTCTTCCCAATTAAGTTCTTATCATAGCATATAAAAAATTGTAGATTATATTTTTTTATATTTTAAGAAATTTTAGATGTTTGTATGAAGATTAAAGTATATGTTTAATAAAACTGGAGTGTTGCCCCTGAACCACACTTGACCTCCAAACAAACCATTGTTTATGTGGCTTCGCTAATATTATGCGATACATAGGTACAAAGTACTCGCAAGAATCCTACAAAGTAAGCAAGACTTTTCACTTTAAATGGATAAAGAATAAATGGGTCGAGGGCTATTTCGTCACTTCCATGGCCACAGCTGGAACCAAATGGGGAGTAGTCATGTCCCGTTGCGCCAATATCTTGAATCAGGTTATATCTGAATTCCACTGACTCTTTATAATTAAACTTATTAATAATTATTAATTTTTTCCCTTATTTTCCAAGTGGTGGAGCTTGACTTTATATAGTCGAGTGAAGGGGTCCACAAAAGCTGGAATGCTGGATATTGAACCAGTTCATTCGCTGCTACACCATATCAGACAGCTCTCGTGCTGAGTCTTCCTAGAGGAACGGTCACAAATAATAATACTTCACAAGAGACGCTCAGGAATTCAGCTTTTCCTAATACACATGTTAAGGTAGTTATTCTTACTTTCTTGCGATTTTTGAGTGTATTTTATTTGTTTTTGTTTTTACCCATAAGACAATTAAATCTCTTGCAGGATAAGTGGGCGAAAGGTCTATACATCTCGAGTGTTTGCTATGGAAGAACAGTTTCATGAAGGAGGAAAGTCAGAAGATTTTGTCAGTTGTAATAGTGAAAAGATGATTTTATGATGTAGTGACATATTTTCTTTTGTAAACAATTTTGTGAGTTTTTATACAAGCTAAATCATGACATGTGTATTTTTAGGTAGTTTATGATTTAAGTTATAGTGTTTAATAAGCTTAGAAGGAAAAGCTTGTACATTACTATATAAAGGTTTATGAAAATAGTTTCTTACTTAGGTATGGATTATGATTATTAATATAAATGTTTATTTGAAAATAAGATGTTTTTGTTGTGAGGTTATTCCAGTATAATTGTGTTAATCATTATTATTATTTTCCTTTGGATTTCATTTTCAATGCTCTTTGTTCTATTTTGGTTCAAAGTAGATGATGAGAATTATAAGACCAGAAAAAAAAAATAGCCGACAAATAGACAAGTCCAGCTGCCAGCAAGATTAAATCTGTGTCTGAGTAGTTGAGAGACTAAATAAGCACGGTAGTTATTTAGAGCCGAATGAGAGTGATTTTTAATGCAGATTACCTTGACTTATGATTCAGTGTCCCTAAAAAAAATCAATTTCCTTCCTGTCTAGGTAGACTCCCAATATTATTTAAGTATATAATATATTTTTTATATGAGCCAATAATCAAAAAATGCTCATTAAAAAAATATTAATTAAAAGGTACGTAGAATAAGACTCTTTATAAAAAATGGTCCCAACCCAAAATACCTCTACAAATATTAATTAAAAAAAGAAAAAAATTAGAAAAAACAAAATAAAAACTAATACACATGCGTGCGCCCGTGAATTTTTTTTAAAATCATCATAACTAATTCTAAAAAACATCAAAAAAATAAAAAATTTATATATTTGAATAAAACAAAATAATATTTACGTCTATAATTTTTTTGGACGGAATTTCATGTTTTGAACAATGAATTTCATGTTTGCGAAAAAAATCACTATTTCAAATAGTGAATTTCATGTTTTAAACAGTGAATCCGTGTCTGCGAAATTTTTTTTTAAAAAAACAAAAAAAACAAAAAAAAAAAACATTATAGACATAAATATTAATTTGCTTTATCCAAAAGTGCATAATTTTTATTTTTATAATTTTTTTAGAATTAGTTATGACGATTTAAAAAAAAAATTACGGACAAACGCGTGTATGATAGAATTAGTAGTAGCTTTGTCATTAGTGTTGCACAGTTGCTAATGATTACTTTCCCTATAAAGCTCACGTGTAGGTGATAATGGTGGGGCATGCAGTTGTTGTGAAGTATAAATATTTCAGAAAATTGTAAAGTAGACCCCTGTTTTTTAACTATTTGCAACAGCACTAAATTTACCTTTACGGAAATTCACATTACGTTCTGCCATTCCATTATCGTAAAAACAATTACTCGTCGAATGCCCAATCGCTTTACATTTTAACCAACACTGTAGTAAATTATCATACTCCACTTTGACACAAAATTGTTTCCCTTTGTGCGATCCGTATTCAACCACCTCCTTATTCTCCTTGCTCAAATCCAATTCAACGAGCACCCTAACATAACTAATGTCCTCACTATCATAAGTTATACCATTGGTATGAACCGGCTACCCACTTGAGAAACTACCTTTGCTAACCTATAAGAAGTACGAGCTTGTTCCGGCAATTTCCTTAAATTGATCCAAGTCGGAATTTTAGTAATCTCAAGTTTCCAAAATCTAAGAAATTTAGAATTTCGGTAAGCAAAAGGATACGCCCATACAATATGAATGACATTTTCGTAAGTATACCTCCTCCTATCTTCATCCTTATCGAATTTAAACACAAGCCACCCACTAGGGTGACTTCTTACATTACAAGCAACTTTCTAATCTTTCAGTATTCTTTGAATATCCTCCATATCCGGTGATTTCATCTCGGCCACATAATCAATGAGCGAAAACCCAACAGCTTGTTGAATAGTCAACACATCACTCTCCGAAGTTGTAACATTTCCCTTCCAAGAGGGCTAAAGTATTGAAACTTCATACCTATCGAAACTTTACGATTATTCAAGAAAACATTATTGTAATCAACTCTCACACCTTCCACTTTAGTTGAGTAAGCTTCTCCCAGACTCTTTGCATCGGCGGCGAAGTACGCGGTCAAATTCACGGGTCCCTTGTCATTTCACACCCTCCATTGATTTCTTTGTTGCACAAAAGCCTTCAACTCATTAATATCCAAAGAACTTGATTGAGACATTTATCAACCAGTTGATGTGCAGTTCATCTCAAATTTTCTCCAAAAATTACTTATCAAATCTCTCACAAGTTTTGAAAAAATAACTAACTATTTAGAATTATTCTCTCTCTAACAATCACCTTCTTGGGTTGACCGCTTTTTGACCAAAAGAAAAAAAAAATGGTGTGACCTTTCTTTATGCCATAAGAAGTAATAACTTAAGAAGAGACCTCGACAATTTTCAGCTATAGTTCATTCTGAATCTTACGTCTTTGTCAAAGGTAATATAAACGTAAAAACGACATTAAACCTCTTTATTTTGAGTTTTTAGACCACAAGAATATATGGTCATTTTCGCAGAATCTGTTACACTTGGTGCTGGACTGCCATTGGAGTTGGATGCTGGAATTTTTCTGTCTCATGCTTCTGATGGAGCAGTTTATGTATAAAAAAAAAAGATTTTTCTTTGTACTATTGTTAGTTTAAATCTTTGCATTAAGTTAGGATTTTAAGTTCATATCCTATAGATAGATCAACTTAAAACTTGTAAATATAAAGACGGTTTTTCATGGTTTAGTTAAATTCGAGATATAATCATTCTGTAACCGTATATGACGAAATAAAAGAGATGCAGAATGTGGCTAATTGACTTTACATCTAGATCAATTTCTCCGAACAGAAGAAGTACAAAATTACATTACATAATTGTCTTTAATACCTTCGCTATTATATCTCATCAAGTTTGAACTAAGTAAAGTCCATGTTTAAGAAATACGCCTTCAATAAACCGTTGAAAATCCAATCATCTTCAATTTCTAAGTCAGTCTAGTTCCTGAAACAAATCAAAAGAATATTTTCACACAAAATAAGAATAAACATAACAACTCACAATAAAAACATATAGATTATAGAACAGAAATTAAACCTCATAATCATCACGTCTACTTGAAGATGACCAAGAGCCAGTTAAAGCATGTTCACTTATAGAAGCCTTTGCTGTTCTAGAGGCAATAATAGCTGTCTCCAAATCTAACTGTGACAAAGGTCTCGGTTCCTACATAAAAATTCAATCAAATGCAAAATATTACCATTTCATCAATAACTCGAAACCATAATATACTAACTTGTAATTTCTTCCCCTCCTTTTCATCATTCAGAAACTCTCTTAACGGAAAATAAGCCGCTTGTTTACAAAGCTCAAGAATATCCGAACCAGTATATCCCTCACATAAACCAGCAATATATTCAACATCAATATTTTCATCTACAACCTCATCTTTACATATCACCTTTAATATCTTCGCTCGATCACTTTGATTCGGTTTTCCAATCTCAAATGCTTGTGGAAGACGCCTTAATATCGCCTCATCAAGATCCGATGGACGATTTGTAGCTGCTAATACCATTACTCGAGCATTTTCTATGTAAAAAAAAACATTTAATGAAAATATTCGAATAATTGAAGAATTTAGTAAGAAAAAACTTACGATCAGTAGTGAAACCATCCCATAAAGCCATGAATTCTGTTTTCATACTAGTCATTATGTCATTTTCTGTTGATCTACGCTCACCCAAGAAACTATCAACTTCATCAATGAATATTATTGCAGGTTGTAACTTACAAGCTAAAGTGAAAACAGCTGAGACTGTAAATGGAAACATATTATAAGGACTTAATAGTGTAATTAATTGAAAATAGAGTTAAGAAGTGTTACCGAGTTTTTGAGCATCGCCGAACCATTTGCTCATTAAGTTAGAGATTTTGACGTTTATAAATACAGCACCAGATTCTTTGGCGATTGCTTTAGCAAGCATAGTCTTACCTGTACCGGGAGGCCCGTATAATAACACGCCCTTTTGAGGCCCGAGTAATTTTCCACCGGCGAACAATTCGGGCCGTTTTAGGGGTAAAATTACGTATTCGATTAATGCTTCCTTTATACCATCTAATCCACCGATTGAGGCGAAATCTACGTCAATGTGATCTGGATTTACTACGTCACATGCTATCACATCCTGTGAATTCAAAAAATAGCAATTATACCCTAGTTATTTTAGAAGTAGCTTTAACTTGTAAAATTACTCTCTAGAATTGTTATATCTTGTTTAATTGATAAGCATAATCCGCTAAATAATGCCTAGCTTAAGCCGTTCGATATTTTTTTAAAAAAAGTTAAAAAAATTCATAACGTAGCGAAAATGATAAAAGAAATTGAGAATATGGAGTTCATTAAATCATAAGATATTGAAATGAATTGAAATAAGAGAAATTAAATTGGAAAGTTTGCCTCGTAAGGAGTGGTATGGATGAGAGGGCGACCGAGGCGTTTAGAGAGCTTTTTGCGGTATTCGATTGACTTTTTGGAGGCTTCGCGGTCAGGGTCAAGGTGGCGGAGGCCGACGAAGAGAACCACAATACTAAAGGCGGCGCTAGCTGCGTACAAGATGAGGTTTGTTATAAGCTTCGTCTTAGCATCCGTACCATCCTCCATTGAAGGAGTATGTATATCTTGTGAAGGTTTGCAAGTGTTGAAAATGTCTACAGTATTACATTATTTTACAATAGTTCGATTAAATAATTCGGAAACTATTTCTAATTTTTTTAATTTTTTTTTTGCTAAGCCAACCATATTATATTTTATATCAGAACAAATAAGTGTTTACAATTTTTGACCTAGTCAACTCTGACAAAGTAAACTCACCACTACAACCTCACAAGTACAAACAGAAGTACAAAACAAATCTAACTCTTAAAACCCTATTTCTCTCTCCACCTTCTCATCTCCTCTTCGATGGCTTCTCTCCCGTACCTCTTCAGATTCAGCATATTCTCCACAACTCGATCTATAATCCTCTCTATTATAGTTTCTTCTGTGCTATAAGTATGGTTAAAGATTCGATTGTTCCTCTCTTCCCACACCGTGTGTACAGCGATTGGTAATAAAAGGTAAGCTATTTCGTTTTCAAACCCTTTCGTCTTCTTCTTCTCGAAATCTTCTATTATTGAGGTCCAATCATAGTTCTGACTTTGGTAATTTGTTTTCTTTCTGCAATAATCCCAAATACGTTTCGTATTAGGGCACCCCCAAAATAGGTGGTCCCTATCTTCACTGTACATCTTACAAAAATCGCAGATAGGGTTTGTAATCATACCCCAACTCAGTAGCCTTTGTTTAGAAGGTAGTCTATCCAAGTTACATAGCCAAAATATGAACTTATACTTAGGTAAAGCTTTTGATTTCCAAATAACTCGGTACCAGTTATTTTGTGTTACCTTTTGGCCTAATTTCTTCGTATATTTCCGAGAATTTAAACTTCCCTTTTTTTGTGCAGGTACAGGTTATTGCATCTTTAGCATCTGATAAGGCTATATCTTTTGTGAGTTCATTCATAAACCTTAATTTCGCAGGCCATTTCCAAGTATGTTTATATATAAATTGTGAAACCTTACAATCAACATAATACCCTGAGGCCAAACGCTTCTTCTTTTTTTATGTTTATATATAAAAAAAATTAATCTTTTTAACCGATTCTTCTTTTTTTTTCCCAAACGCTTGTACTTTTTAACCGAATCAGTTACATATCACTGAGGAATGATTCACCAAATATCTACTCTGCAAATCATCCATTACACATGAGATAATTGATCAAAAATTTCAAAAGCATTTCAGGTTTTTTTCCAAAAAGTCCGTTATTAATAATTGATTTTTGTATGGTTAATGAGTTACGAATTTCGTTTCATGAATTGTGTTTTTTTTTCAATAAGTATCAAATTTAAGAAACTTCAAGATATAAATCAGCCTATCCTTATTGGATAGAATCCTTATTGGAGGTGGGATAGTTTTCAACATCTGCTCCCATCTTCGAAACTTTTGGAAATTACAGGTATTAGAGTGGAGAGGGAAGGTAATAGAAGAGATAAGCTCTCTTGGTTATTGGAGGCCCGAGGTGAATTTACGGTACGTTCAGCGAGGTGGGATTTCGAAAGGATTGGAGACACTCCGGATGTTGATTGGGAAAAGGTGTGGAAGCTTAAGTGTCCTCAAAGAACAAGGGTATTCGTGTGGAGGGCAATCCGTGATAGGTTAGCTACGAGAGGGGATTTAGTTAAGCGTGGAATGGAGGTAGTAGTTGTCTGTCTCTTTTGCGAAATACTGGAGGAAAGCGCTTTGCATCTGTTAAGAGACTGTGTGGTTACAAGAGAGGTGTGGAAGTTGATTCGGGTAGAGGTGGAAAGCAGGCTGGATAAGAACTATGACTCGAATGAAGGTTTAGAATATTGTTGGGGTAATTCGAGAGGGCAGGAGATATGCGTTGCTGATGATGAACAGCTGGATTCCTCTGGTGGTCAGCAAGGCGTAATCATGAACCTGCAACTTAGTCCTAATACAGACATACTCAGTTCTTCCGTGCACCTGCAGCAACAGACTGTTATTCGCCCAGTTTCACAGCAGGTCCGTGGGAACAGGTCTTGTGTAGCAGACTGTGGACCTTTCCGAGCTGATATGATAGAGAGTAGGGGGATCCGAGCACCTGCTGGTGAGCAAGGTCATGATCGAGAGGAGTTATTGTTCCCAGAAGCTGTTGTTTCGGCCTCGGACAGTCAATGGTGGACGAAAAACATTTCTTCCAAGGGACTTTTTGCAGGAGTTTCGTGGAATATCTTCTTTGGCGCACTCGTGGAGGTCATATGGAAGGAACGGAACAACATTGTTTTTAATGGTGGTAGTGTATCTTCGTGCAAGAGTTGGTTGCAAAAAGCTAGACATAGTGCTACCACTTATGTGAAGGCGTGGGGGAGAGTTTCGGGGAGTGTCTTGGTAAATAAGAACTTTGTTAGTCTAATTGGATGGAGTAAACCATCTAGGGGCTGAAACTTAATACCAATGGTAGTTGCAATCGATGGAGAAAGGTAGGTGGTGGCGGAGGAATACTTAGAGATGGTGAAGGTAATTGGGCTGGGGGGTTTTCGATGAGGATCCACCATGAATATCTGGTAATAGTTGAGATTATAGCTTTATGGGAAGGTCTTAAATTGATTGAGGCTATGCGGTTGAGGGAGGTGTTCGTAGAAGTGGATTCGAGCGAGGTAGTTGATTTATTGAACCATGTGGAGCGAGGTAAAGGTCCTGCTTCGTTTTGGGTTGATCAAATTCGAGAGATAATAGGGAGAAACAGCTTGTTTACATTAGGTTGCGTATTGCGCGAGGCAAACAGTTGCGCGGACTGGTTGGCTCGTTGGGGTTCGAAAAAAGAGGAAGATTACCGTTTTCTTAATAATCCACCATCGGGATTATGGAGGTTACTCACGCGTGACCGCATGGGATGGAAGACGCCTAGAGTTGTGTTCAATTCTAGCTTATTAACTGATGTATTAGTTTAAGAATATCATGATCCTTGGGATCTCCTTGTAACAAAAAAAAAGTAAACTAGATAATTGGGGATGAGGTAAACAATTCCAAAGGCTAAATAAAGAGACTTTAAGCTTTTGTTTAGCCATCCAATCAGCAAAAAGTTTTTGGATATCCTATCAAAGAAGATTTTGAGTTCATACAAAAATTTACCCTTAACAATATTTTTAACCAACAATTTAATATTACAAAAGATTTTCTTTCCTTTTCTTGTTTGGTTAATTAAGTTGAGGCAGTCATTTTCAATCTCCACTAAGCCTTTTGGAAACTTTGAAGCTAAATCACAAGCTCCTAGCAATCCTCTAGCTTCAGCTTCAATTGCTGAATTGACCACCATCTTTTGCGCAAAACCATCCACCATTGTTCTTGTTCAATCCCTAACAATGCAAGCAAAGGCAGCTTGATTAGTTAAATAGTCAAAGAAAGCATCACAACTAACTTTATAGCATCCAGGTAAACATGGAGTCCAACTCCCATTACTGTCATCTCTAAGGTTGTTAACCTGAGTTACATTTGTATTACAATAAGTTTCTGAATGGAAACTTTGAACACCATCATTATTGTTTCTATTTTTAGCCTCAGAAGTTGATCTTATTGCAAGATTAAACTCATCATAGGCTTTTTGAGCCTCCTGAAGTGTTTTGATTGGGTCAGGTGCAATCCCTCTAAAAAGGCTTTCATTTCTGTCCTTCCAAATAAACCAAGCAATAAAAAAAACTAATTCTCCAATTCCTTTCAATTTAAACTCGGTTTTATTCAGGCTTTGCCTGATAAAATTTATCCATCTTTTAAAATTGAATGAAGGTTCTGACATTTAGTTAAAACAGATTGGGCTGGCCAACCAAACTACTCTAGCCCAAGAACAATGAAAGACCAAATGTTCCACATTTTCAGTTTCAACCCCATAAATAGAACAAAGGGAGCTATCACAAGATTTTCTTTTCTTTCTGTTCTCATTAGTTGCTAATCCATTTTCACTACACTTCCAAATGAAATTTTTTACTTTAGGTAAAATTTTCATATTTCAAACAAGCTTCCAGACCTCAGACTGTAACTCAAATGAAGATTCACCTTTTTTTTTAATCATAAGTTTTTCAACTCCTTATTGAGCCCTCCAAAGTTTCTTGTATAAATCTCTCTATCCTCAATGCTTGAGGTGGAAGTCAATGGTAAAAGACATTGAACACAAGGCAAATGTCATCGACAAACTAACGACCAATAAGGAATGAAAAAAATTGATTAAACCCACTTGGAGTCCTGCAACTAGATTATTGTAGTTGTACAACTACAATATTGTAGTTGTACAACTACAATATTGTAGTTGCAGGGACCGTGTTATTTGTACCTTTTGATTTATATGAAAAACAATTGTAATATATCTGATTAGTAAATTTTTGTACAAAATTGTAGGTCCTAGTGAAACTTAAAATAACCGATGACGAAGTTCAAAAGATTGGTATTCAAAAAGTAGATGAAACTGACGAAAAAGATGAAGAAGAGGAAGAAGATGTTGAAAAGAATGTAGAAGAGGATTTTGAGGAAGAGGAGGTGAAGAAGAAGAATTTAAAAAATTAATAGCCGTAAAAAAGTGCAAGGAGGAGGCTGAGTAAAAGGACAGCGAGTAATTAAAGAGGAAGAAGAAAAAATTTAATAAACGTAAACAAATTGACGAGGAGGAGACTAAGTAAGAAGGGAAACAGGAGGAACAGGAGATAACACACAAAAAAAGTTGAGAAGAAGAAGAAGAAGAAGAAGAAGAAGAAGAAGAAGAAGAAGAAGAAGAAGAAGAAGCTTGTTAATGAGGTTGTGAAAAAATATACTACGAAGAGAAAAAGAAAAAGTAAAGAAGAAAAGAAGGAGAAGGAGGAGGAGGAAGAAGAAGAAGAGAAAGAAGAAGAATATAAATCTAATTTTGAAGAATCTAAGGAAAAGGGTAGATTTAATACATTCTATTTTATTTTTTTAATTGTTATATTTTTTTGCAACTCCACAACTACATTATTGTATTTTACAACTACATTATTGTTGTTGTACCAACAACAATAATGTAGTTGCATAGCGACACAAAACTATAATTTTACTGTGAAAAAATTGTACATACTATTTTTTGTTTTGTTTGTTTACTAGACTATGAAGATGAGGAAGCAAGAGAGGAAGATACTATACAATTTTCAAAGAAAGAACTGGCTGAGCATATAGCCATGCTAATGAATCAGAAATTTAGAGTGAATAATAAAAAACAAAATCTGTTGGGGGAGTTACAAATACTGAAGGCGGAAAATGGGGATTTAGTTTTCGATAAAAGATTAAAGAAGATAGGTTAAAGACAACAGAATCTAAATTAGCACAGACGATTGGCAGGTTCATTGTCCTTCAAATAGAGAAAACAAAGTTTGAGGATGATTTAAAGGTGTTGAGAAAGGATAATGAAAAATTTGTGGCAGAGTTGCAGACATTGGATGTTCTGTACAAGACATTGCCCGATCAAATAAGGAAATGAAAAAAACTCAAGGAATTAGGTGTAAACGATTTTGACGACGATAAACCTGAAGATTTATCTGATAAGGAGCAAAGAAAGTATCTGAAATCGTTATTCGGAAAAAGAAAAAAATGAAAAAGGGGATGCAAAAGAATCAGACAAAAGTTACCCGGTCCATGCATCAAAAGGACACTACACAAGAACCAAGAATGGAAAAAAAATGCATTCTAATGTTGACGAGAAAGAAGTAGAAAAGAAAGAAACTGAGGTGAAGGAACATGCACAAGATAAAACTAAAAAAGGAGAAGAAGGAAAGAGAGAAGAAGGCAAAGGAAAAGAAGGGGAATAGAGAGAAGAAGGTTGGGGATAAGGAACCGGAAGCTAGCTCGATTATTAGAAATATAAAAGCAAGAAGAAATCCAAAAGTTGCAACTGAAGATAAAAAAAGCCTGAAAATTTGATTATCGATTCATCGGACAGTGATTCCAAAGACAAAGCTAATGAAAATGATAAGCCCGATGAAAATTTGAACACAAAAGGTGACGAGGTTAAAGAGAAGGAAATCGAGAAGAGTAAGAGCTTGGTTGAAACTACCGAGACAGTGGTTGTTGCAATTCATTCCGAAAAGACTAAAAAACCCATCAAAGTTGTTAAACCATTGAAAGATTTTTTTTCAGTGAAGAAGATGTTAAGCAGGTGGCAAATATCAGGAAATTCGATTTTTTTTAACGAGTAAGTTGTCGATTATGATTTGTCCATTGATTATGTTTGAATAATGTGATTATTAACAAGATTTTTGTTGTTGTTTAGTACATGGAAAAAAGATCTTATTATGGTTAGCTGTTGAGGTATGGAAAATCTTAGAAGGGGCAGAATGCTTGACACATAAGTTGTTTAGTAGTTCTGCAATTACATTATTGTAGTTGTACAACTACATAATTGTCGTTGTGCAACTAAACTATTGTAGTTGCAATGCTGGATACTTGGACACTATTATAAGAATTATTGTGCAGGTATTGATAGCTGGTATGGTTTTGATGCAGGAAATGCATGAGATTGTACTTGCATTTGACCCCTAGGATATAAAAGTAAACAAGAAATGCAATCACATTTGCAATGTCATGGTAGGTTTCGGTAATTCTTATATTGTAAACAATAAATCGAATCTTCTCTTGTACTTATCTGATAAAATGTTATGTTTGTGCAACATTACATTAATTGGATGGTTGCTAACGGGGATGATTCAAATATGAAAGAAGAAGCAAGAAAGATGATTTGCCAAAAATTTGATAAAATGTCCTATCAAAGAACACACTTCATAATGTTTCCATTCCATACGGAAACAAACAAGAAGGGTGAGGGACATTGGTCATTGCTTGTGCGCAAAACAGGAGACGCTCGTGAAGAAGTCTGAACTCATTATAACCCGATGAGATCGGACTGGGGAGACAGAAAATCACATCGAAGAGGGTGCAGATGAAAATGCACCCCGTGTTTTTTATTACATCATGAGCGTTTTTCCCAGTCTAAACTTTGGTTCTCAGACACCGGTTACCCTAAATATCGAAAACCTACCCATAGCAAACCAACACTGAAGATTGTGGTGTTATTGTTTTGATGTATGCATATGATATATACGAATTGGGAAAAGTTAGAGAAACTTATATTGCCCAAGATATTAAAATATACTCATGCATAAGTGAGTGTAATACAATCACTACGAAAAAATGGGCAGTGGGTTTTTAAGGAATTTGTATCGATAAGGAGGTAGCATGAAAATTTGAAATTACATTGAGAAATAATGCTTTCAAAAAGTAACTCAAGAGGGTAAAATGTACAAGATCCGTTAATTAAAGGGATTAAAATTTATAAGATAAATAATTAGAGGGGCTAAGAAATAAATAAAGTTAATATAACCTGAGTAAAACCCTAATTTCACATAATAGCCGTCATCTTCTCCACATCCATCTCAACCTACACCCCATCTCCCAAATTCATTGACTTTGTTTCCTTTCAACACCACAAACAAAACATTCTCCACTACTCACGACTCTCCCCCTTAAATCCATTAACAACAGACAGTGTGTTTCAAAGACTCAATGTATTTCAACTCTCTCAACGCCCATTAATTCATCAACGCAAAGATAATATTTTCTCTATAAGGTATTTCTCAACCTTTCTCTATATTGGTTTAGTTTATTTTAAAAAATTAATGATAAAAAAAACTAACCTTTTTATTCAGAACATATGATGAATTAATTCTTAATACATTATTGATTTAGTTTAGCGTTATGCATTCATATATATTAATTTAGATTGAAAGTGTGATTGTAAATTTTCAATTCATTTGTAAATTTTCTACGGTAAAATTGTTGTCATTTTATTTTATTGCGTATAAATTCAATGGTAAGAAACTTGAACGGATTCTATTATTATTTATTTTTGTTTTTAAATGAGTGTTTGTTCAGTCTGATGAAAATGTGTTAATTTACCCCTTTTTCTGTTATAAATCTAGTTTAGTTGCTTTGTAAGATTTGTTGAATATATATCTATCAAAATTTTGGTTGAAAAATAAATATAAGTACAAGTTGGGGTTTCATCTTCAAATATGTTAATTTTATTAATTACCATTTTTTTTGTGAATCTGATTTTTAATGGTCAAATACCACTTTTGAAAATTTCATTGGTCATACTCCATTTCTTATGTAAAGTAATAAAATATGAGTTTTTATTTTATTATTGTCTCGTAGTCATTGCATATAAAGTTATTTTAATTAATTATATGTTACTTATGTTAAGGGTTAGACAAAAAATAACTTAAACTGAGCTAACCTGGCGTGGAAAATAGTTTTTTGCTTTGGCCCAATGTAGGGTCATAAAAATCCTTGTTTAAGCCCAAAACAATGAGCAACGGGTCGGGTTAGTACAAAACAACCCAATTAACCTGAAGTGAGCCATAGTTCATGTCATATCAATAAGCTAGCATATAAATCATTTGTGTTATATTATCCATGTAGGACAAAAAGCACGCACATTTGTGCTTTAGGCGAGCAAATATGCGCAATAGGCAAGAACATATGGGAATAAGGTGCACAAATGTACACACAATGCACACAAAGCTTGCACCATGTGACATTTTCCGATCCAACATGGTCTTTTTGTCCCTCATTGATATTTTATGGGAAACTTTTTCATTTTTGGTCTTCAAATACTAGCTCAAATATGTTTAAGTGTTGTGAATTGACCACCACCCCCCCCCCCCCCCCACACACACACACTCCCTCTTTTTTATCTTTGCTATATGGATAAAAAAAAATATTATTTTATATATGACCCCCTTGGGTTAGATTTAACTATTAACGTTATCATTTGATCCCTTTGGGTTATTAAATTTTGTTATTTAACTCCTTTTAAGTTAGATTTATGTATTACTAATTATTACTTGACACTTTTGTTATTAATATTTGATATTTGACCCTTTGGATTGGCTTTAAATATTAATATTTGATAATTGACCCTTTTGGGTTGCATTGTAGTCTAAATGTGTTTGAACACTTTGTTTGTTAAACTAGAATCCGATCTGTAGTAGTTTTTCAATTAACTATGGGTAAGTTGGTTTTCTAATTTTTAGAAACTGAAGTTATTTGTCTGGGTTTATAGTAAAGGCAGTACGGGTCGGGTACCCCACCCGAGTTCACCCCTAACTTATATGTATTCAATTATTTTAATATTTTAATTCTTTTAAAAAATTGATTACTTATACAATTGTTTAGATTTAAAAAAATATGATGTTTAATTTTTAAAATTTTAAACACATTGAGCCCAGATATATTTTTACTCTTTTGTACAATAAAATGATTAATTTGAATTATGAATTGGACTAATCAATGTTGCAATTCATTGATATTTCTTTTTAATCGCATGCAAATATTTCAAATGGTTTGGTATTGAACATATTACCCAATAATACCATCTGATTTCGTTTTACATTTTACAGGTTATGTATATATGCAAAAAATATATATCATTTAAATAAAAAGTTCGTTGGTCATGTCATTTCAATAAAAAACAACAATAATAAAAAAGGTAACATACATCACCAACTATTACAAAATGAAATGTCACTTTTAGTAAATCAATTTCAGAATACATTATAATTGGAGGTTAAAATTTAGAAAGATAGATTAAAGTTTCGTAATATATTTATTTTTTTAAGTTAATTTTCTAATATTTCTATTTTTTATTTGAAATAGTGAAATATGAAAAATTTATATATATAATTTTTTTTTAAAATTATATTTGACAGGACTATTATATATTTTTTTCAATGTATGTATTTTTTTTGGTTTAATATTGTATTTTAATTTTTTTTTTATTTATACATAATTTATTAAATACAGAGTTGATTAGAAAATCAATAACTATAATATTAAATTTTTAATTTAAATTTTTTATTTAATGTGGCTTATGTTTTTACCCCTATACAAAAAATTGTTGATAAATTGGATTATCCTAAGACAACTCGCACAACTAATCTAAGGGCAAAAGTTAAAAAAAGGGAATAATATTTAACGAAAAGCCTAGATTGTGCCACAATGAGGGGCTCATTAATATTTGAATTTTTTTCTTTCTCGACAGGGTCTTCCTGTTCCATTCTGTAAGCAACATTTACCAAGAAAGAACACTACTGAAACAGTTGAGAATGAAAATGGTGAACTTTTTGAGGTCAAATACATTGCGGAAAAAACAAGACTTAATTCAGGGTGGAGAAAATTTGTTGGTGTCAAGAATGCGCGGACTGGTTGGCTCGTTGGGGTTCGAAACAAAAGGAAGATTACCGTTTTCTTAATAATCCACCATCGGGATAATGGAGGTTACTCACTCGTGACCGCATGGGATGGAAGACGCCTAGAGTTGTGTTCAATTCTAGCTTATTAACTGATGTATTAGTTTAAGAATATCATGATCCTTTGGATCTCCTTGTAACAAAAAAAAAAGTAAACTAGATAATTGGGGATAAGGTAAACAATTCCAAAGGCTAAGTAAAGAGTCTTTAAGCTTTTGTTTAGCCATCCAATCAGCAAAAAGTTTTTGGGGATCTCCTATCAAAGAAGATTTTGAGTTCATACAAAAATTTACCCTTAACAATATTTTTAACCAACAATTTAATATTACAAAAGATTTTCTTTCCTTTTCTTGTTTGGTTAATTAAGTTGAGGCAGTCATTTTCAATCTCCACTAAGCCTTTTGGAAACATTGAAGCTAAATCACAAGCTCCTAGCAATCCTCTAGCTTCAGCTTGAATTGCTGAATTGACCACCATCTTTTGCGCAAAACCATCCACCATTGTTCTTGTTCAATCCCTAACAATGCAAGCAAAGGCAGCTTGATTAGTTAAATAGTCAAAGAAATCATCACAACTAACTTTGTAGCATCCAGGTAAACATGGAGTCCAACTCCCATTACTGTCATCTCTAAGGTTGTTAACCTGAGTTACATTTGTATTACAATAAGTTTCTGAATTGAAACTTTGAACACCATCATTATTGTTTCTATTTTTAGCCTCAGAAGTTGATCTTATTGCAAGATTAAACTCATCATAGGCTTTTTGAGCCTCCTGAAGTGTTTTGATTGGGTCAGGTGCAATCCCTCTAAAAATGCTTTCATTTCTGTCCTTCCAAATAAACCAAGCAATAAAAAAAACTAATTCTCCAATTCCTTTCAATTTAAAATCGGTTTCATTCAGGCTTTGCCTGATAAAATTTATCCATCTTTTAAAATTGAATGAAGGTTCTAACATTTAGTTAAAACAGATTGGGCTAGCCAACCAAACTACTCTAGCCCAAGAACAATGAAAGACCAAATGTTCCACATTTTCAGTTTCAACCCCATAAATAGAACAAAGGGAGCTATCACAAGATTTTCTTTTCTTTCTGTTCTCATTAGTTGCTAATCCATTTTCACTACACTTCCAAATGAAATTTTTTACTTTAGGTAAAATTTTCATATTTCAAACAAGCTTCTAGACCTCAGACTGTAACTTAAATGAAGATTCACCTTTTTTTTTAATCATAAGTTTTTCAACTCCTTATTGAGCCCTCCAAAGTTTCTTGTATATATCTCTCTATCCTCAATGCTTGAGGTGGAACTCAATGGTAAAAGACATTGAACACAAGGTAAATGTCATCGACAAACTAACGACCAATAAGGAATGAAAAAAATTGATTAAACCCACTTGGAGTCCTGCAACTACATTATTGTAGTTGTACAACTACAATACTGTAGTTGCAGGGACCGTGCTATTTGTACCTTTTGCTATATATGAAAAACAATTGTAATATATCTGATTAGTAAATTTTTGTACAAAATTGTAGGTCCTAGTGAAACATAAAATAACCGATGACGGAGTTCAGAAGATTGGTATTCAAAAAGTAGATGAAACTGACGAAAAAGATGAAGAAGAGGAAGAAGACGTTGAAAAGAATGTAGAAGAAGATTTTGAGGAAGGGGAGGAAGAGGAGGAAGAGGAGGTGAGGAAGAAGAATTTAAAAAATTAATCGCCGTAAAAAAGTGCAAGGAGGAGGCTGAGGAAAAGGACAGCGAGTAATTAAAGAGGAAGAAGAAAATATTTAATAAACGTAAACAAATTGACGAGGAGGAGACTAAGGAAGAGGGGAAACATGAGGAACAGGAGATAACACACAAAAGAAGAAGAAGAAGAAGAAGAAGAAGAAGAAGAAGAAGAAGAAGAAGAAGAAGAAGCTTGTTAATGAGGTTGTGAAAAAATATACTACGAAGAGAAAAAGAAAAAGTAAAGACGAAAAGAAGGAGAAGGAGAAGGAGAAGGAGAAAGAAGAAGAAGAGAAAGAAGAAGCATATAAATCTAATTTTGAAGAATCTAAGGAAAAAGGTAGATTTAATACATTCTATTTTATTTTTTTAATTGTTATAATTTTTTGCAGCTCCACAACAACATTATTGTAATTTTACAACTACATTATTGTTGTTGTACCAACAACAATAATGTAGTTGCATAGCTACACAAAACTATAATTTTACTGTGAAAAAATTGTACATACTGTTTTTTGTTTTGTTTGTTTACTAGACTATGAAGATGAGGAAGCAAGAGAGGAAGATACTATACAATTTTCAAAGAAAGAACTGGCTGAGCATATAGCTATGCTAATGAATCAGAAATTTAGAGTGAATAATAAAAAACAAAATCTGTTGGGGGAGTTACAAATACTGAAGGCGGAAAATGGGGATTTAGTTTTCGATAAAAGATTAAAGAAGATAGTATAAAGACAACAGAAGCTAAGTTAGCACAGACGATTGGAAGGTTCAATGGCCTTCAAATAGAGAAAACAAAGTTTGAGGATGATTTAAAGGTGTTGAGAAAGGATAATGAAAAATTTGTGGCAGAGTTGCAGACATTGGATTTTCTGTACAAGACAGTGCCCGATCAAATAAGGAAATGAAAAAAACTTAAGGAATTAGGTGTAAACGATTTTGACGACGATAAACCTGAAGACTTATCTGATAAGGAGCAAAGAAAGTATCTGAAATCGTTATTCGGAAAAAGAAAAAAATGAAAAAGGGGATGCAAAAGAATCAGACAAAAGTTACCCGGTCCATGCATCAAAAGGACACTACACAAGAACCAAGAATGGAAAAAAATGCATTCTAATGTTGACGAGAAAGAAGTAGAAAAGAAAGAAACTGAGGTGAAGGAACATGCACAAGATAAAACCAAAAAAGGAGGAGAAGGCAAAGGAAAAGAAGGGGAATAGAGAGAAGAAGGTTTGGGATAAGGAACCGGAAGCTAGCTCGATTATTAGAAATATAAAAGCAAGAAGAAATCCAAAAGTTGCAACTGAAGATAAAAAAAGCCTGAAAATTTGATTATCGATGCATCGGACAGTGATTCCAAAGACAAAGCTAATGAAAAAGATAAGCCCGATGAAAATTTGAACACAAAAGGTGACGAGGTTAAAGAGAAGGAAATCGCGAAGAGTAAGAGCTTGGTTGAAACTTCCGAGACAGTGGTTGTTGCAATTCATTCCGAAAAGACTAAAAAACCCATCAAAGTTGTTAAACCATTGAAAGATTTTTTCAGTGAAGAAGATGTTAAGCAGGTGGCAAATATCAGGAAATTCGATCCCTTTAACGAGTAAGTTGTCGATTATGATCTGTCCATTGATTATGTTTGAATATTGTGATTATTAACAAGATTTTTGTTGTTGTTTAGTACATGGAAAAAAGATCTTATTATGGTTAGCTGTTGAGGTATGGAGAACCTTAGAAGGGGCAGAATGCTTGACACATAAGTTGTTTAGTAGTTCTGCAATTACATTATTGTAGTTGTACAACTACATAATTGTCGTTGTGAAACTAAACTATTGTAGTTGCAATGTTGGATACTTGGACACTATTATAAAAATTATTGTGCAGGTCTTGAAAGCTGGTATGGTTTCGATGCAGGAAATGCATGAGATTGTACTTGCATCTAACCCCTAGGATAAAAGTAAACAAGAAATGCAATCACATTTGCAATGTCATGGTAGGTTTCGGTAATTCTTATTGATGTATCATCATTTGTGATAGATTAATGTTAGGATGAGACATCATTTTTAGTGATTTAGAAGTCATAAATGTCGATTTTCTTGAGAAATAGTGCACTTTCCTATTTTGAGTCTTGATTTAGTAAAATAATATTTTTAGAGCATATTGGGTTTAATTGTTTAATTTAGTGTGTAGCTTTAAATATAATTATGGAGCTTAATTAGAGTTCAAGTCAAAGATTACAACTTATGGAAAGAGATTTGCATGGTAATTGGAGATAAGGAAACAAAAGCTAAAAAGATGGAAAAGGAAAAGCTGCCTTATCAAGGATTCCGCAGTACACGCCTAAAGAAGTGCTATTCTACCCAAGAAATAGTCCGATTTTGGTAATTTCCTTCTTTAATGGTAAAGATAATTCTGTTTCGATTCTTTTGGTATCTTATGGAGCTCAAACCAACCAATAACGAAGAAGATATGCTCAAAACGGTCCAGCAGTGTTTATCTTTATTTCCATACGAATTTGAGTTGGGCTAGGAGTCCAATACCTTAACTCCTCCTCAAGAAAACGAATTAGGTCTTCTAAACACCTATAAATAAACCACTTGTAAATCATCCTTGCCTCATAGTAATTAGTTCTTAAGGTTTTATTCTTCCAGTTTATTGTAGAGAGCAAGATGATGTCTTTTGTAATTTCTTTTAGTTTATTTCCTTCAGGTATGAACTAAACTCCCCATAGCTTGGGTTTTGCATAATGTATAATCTATGAATTCTAATTCTTCTATCTAAGCTTCTTTGGGAATTATATGTTTTAATTTGATATTAGCTTCTTACTTAATATTTGTTTATGTGTTTGATTTATTGTCTTTCCTAGAACTGATCACTTTAGGATTGTTTTAATAGTAGTTAGATGGTCTCCTTAACAGGGTGTTTAACTATTGAACCACCACATAATGTCTAGTGTCGATATTAGTTCTGACAAAACGTGATTCTAACTAGATAGTCATTAGGGTTTGTTTTAACCACCATATCACCAGGATTGCAGTATTTGTTTAGGGCCTTAATGGCGTTTGATAACCATATTCTTCATCACTTCCTGGTTGTGTCGTAGCCCCCTTAGTCGCTCTTAAGATCTAAGGTATGGGAATTTAGAATCCTGACTAAGTATACCAAGAGCTAATATTCTCCCTTATTAACTAGATTATAGATAGAATTAGAAGGATTAGTGCATACTAGCAAAACCTGAGCTATATCTCTCATCTCATATTCTTAATCTTTTACTTTATTGTCTTTATTTTCCTAGTTTTAGTTAATTAATTTCGAAATTCATATCTTTAAATTGCTGTCTTTAATTATTTACTTCTTACTCGTTATTCCTACTCACGCGATTAACACACTTAAGTCCCTGAGAACGAACTCTATTTATCATTAAAACTTGCATACGTCATGTAATACTTGCAGTACTGTGCCTGTCTAGGGTGAGAGTGCGTAGTTTCTTGACTTAATTATATCTTATTTTTATCACACCCTAGGCACCACCACTTATATTGTAAACAACAAATCGAATCTTCTCTTGTACTTATCTGATAAAATGTTATGTTTGTGCAACATTACATTAATTGGATGGTTGCTAACGGGGATGATTCAAATATGAAAGAAGAAGCAAGAAAGATGATTTGCCAAAAATTTGATAAAATGTCCTATCAAAGAACACACTTCATAATGTTTACACTCTATACGGAAACAAACAAGAAGGGTGAGGGACATTGGTCATTGCTTGTGCGCAAAACAGGAGACGCTCGTGAAGAAGTCTGAACTCATTATAACCCGATGAGATCGGACTGGGGAGACAGAAAATCACATCGAAGAGGGTGCAGATGAAAATGCACCCTGTGTTTTTTATTACATCAGGAGCGTTTTTCCCAGTCTAAACTTTGGTTCTCAGACACCGGTTACCCTAAAAATATCGAAAACCTGCCCATAGCAAACCAACACTGAAGATTGTGGTGTTATTGTTTTGATGTATGCATATGATATATACGAATTGGGAAAAGTTAGAGAAACTTATACTATGGAGGAAATCAAGTAGGGTTGGACTGTATGCGTGACTAATAAACGATTTTGCCATTATACCAATATGTTTATCAACCAACGGAAGATGCAGATATACAAAATATATATCAACAAAAGGAAAATGTTGATCAAAGACCCAAAGATGACGTTTAGATTTGTTTGTGCATTATTTTATTTTTATTCTAATTTCCAGACTTTAGTATTATTTTAAGTAAGTGTTACGTTACAATTTGACTTTTTAAGTGATATTTAAGACTAGTTTATTTTCAATAATGTAAAGAATCGTATTTCAATATTTTAATGGTATTTTAATCTTTTTATACACATGTTAAGTTTTTTTGAATATGTGTGATTGTTTGAACACATGATAGTTTAGTTTGGAACTTCAAAGCTCGATATTTCTGTGTAACTACAATAACTTATTCTAATTTTACCACTACAATATTGTAGTTGTGCAACTACAACACTGAACTTTCACAAAATATGATAAACATAGCAAAAATATGGTGCAACAACTACAATTGTAGTTGTACAACTACATTGTAGTAGTTGTACAACTACATTGTAGTTGTTGTTCACACAATATCCTACGGTAAACAAAAACAAAAGAAACTTGTTGACCATGTGAATAATGAAATTTCGTACACACACCAGCTAAACTTAAAATCTATTTATTGTATAAAAAACGACTAAATAATAATAGAGTTCAACAATCAAAATCAATCTTTACAGTAGTATTCACTCAAGTATCTGATACAACAAACAAGAAAAATGAAAAAAAACTAATTCACGGGATAATCACACGTAGTATTTCTCTTTAAAACCCTAAACATTCACTCATCTCTTCTCTCTTTACTCTTCTTTTTCCCTAAACATCACGTAGCATTTTTTCAAGCTTTTTGTCTTACCTTTTCAGTTGCATCAATAGCTGCTGGAGCTCCCATGAAAACCGTCGCGCAAGAAAACTGCCATGAAAAAAAGAAGTCGACGATGGTCATGAAGAAAAAGAAGTCGGTCATAGAGAAAAAATATTGGTGCTGAACAAAAGAAAATGAAGCTTCCGGCGATGCATTGTGGACCATGGCAACTTCTTCGAGTTCTAGCGACGTCTCCGTCGCCGCTGCTGCTTTACGGAGATGCTCGAGGTTCGTTGGCGTTAATGGAAGCACAGTATTCAGCAAAGCTCGAAAACACCTTTTCTTTTGGAGTTGTTCTTCACCATTTCTGCCAGAGCCCATAGCCTGCTGTTCGGAGTGAAGTTATTCCAGCGAAGTCCATCTTCTTCACTTCCAGTGAAGATGACTCACCGTAAGGAAACATCGTCGGAAGAGCTTGATGTCTCCCTAATTGTTCTTATTTTCGACCCTTGGGAGACATCATTTTTTATGTTTATTTGAATATTTTGATAGACTTTTGAGTTAAAAATACAATAATCCGGAATTCCTATTTTATTTCTAGTATTTTTGATTTATTAAACTTTTGCGCGTAATCTTGTGTATTTTAGTGAAAAGTTTGTAGGTTTTTAATATTAGCTAGGAATGGAATCCGAGAAGAGAGTCAAAGATCGTGATATGGAGTCAAGACTTGAATATAAATCCCAAAAGAATTTGATTTTAGAGCTGCAAATCTGGAAAACAGGCCAAAGATTGCTGATTTCGAGGCACTTAAGAGATGATTTAGCCGCTGACCCTTGAAGAGAATACATTCCTTATTGAGTTACGGAACTTTAGCAAGTGATTTCAGGTCAATCGGAGTTATAACGAAGCGGCTAGAGCCGTTTTAGTGAAGGTGGTGCAGCAGTTACGGGATTTTGGGCTTAGAAAATGGGCTTGGACATTTAATTAGTGTTTTATTATTAGGTCCAAGTCTTATTCCGAATTTTAGCTTATAAAAGGAGCTCTTGACTTCTATTTTTCATACAGTTCACTTTTTACAAAGTAAAACATCAGAGAGAAGCAACAGAAGGAAGAAAGAAGAAGCCGTAAGAGCTAGAGAGGGTCTATATCTCCATTCTCAGCCAAATCCTATTCCGGAAATTAGGTTTTCTTTATCTTTAATTTTGTAATACATTATGAATTCCATTACTTTTAATTTAGTTTTCTTTTTAATTAGCATGAGCTAATCTTTTTATAGTACTTGAGAATGCTTTATGGGTGAATCCCAATTCTATTGAATTCTTATGTCTGAATTTAGGTTTCTGTTAAATTAAATTAGATTGGGACTTTTACTCTTTTCGATAAATTGAGATTATTTACTGTTTTTAGAGTAGCTAACTAAGAACAGGTATTAGTATCTAGGCTATTCCACATATGTGGCGTGTGGATCATCCTGACGGAGGGTTTAGGTACGGAAATATTTATTCAATCTAAAATAGAAGCAATTGATTCTGACGAACTTAGCTAATTTTAGGGCCAATGTGGTAATTAACTTAATCATCTAAAAGTGGATCATATTTACCCTGACGGGACTAGTGACACTCTAGGATAGCCTTATAGTCCACCCTGACGGGGGTATAAGGAATTTAGAATCCCGACCATTGTAATTGACCAATTTAACCCTTAAACAGCATATGTTATGAAATAGGATTAGGAGGATCCCTTTGCGTTCTCAAGTGCTACCTTCTCATATTTGCGTGTCACATTTATTTACTTGCGTCTTAGTATTTAATTGCATTTTCCATTTAGTCTTTCATTAATTAGAAATAATAAAAACAAACAAACAGTCATTATATCTTTACTTGCTTTCATAAGTGCAACCATTCATTATTTGATAAGCATTGTAGTTAACCAAACCGTCCCTGCGAACGATCCTAGAATCACTTATTACTACTTGGGACAACCGTACACTTGCGGTTGTGGTTCGATTACTTTTGCATTTATTTTAGAACATACAAAGGACCACCAGAGCTCCACGCAAGAAAATCGCCACCACTCGTCTGAAAAAAATGGTTTGTCGGTTTTTTGTTTGTCTGTGTGAATGTATCAAGCATTGAAACTCAATTATTTTTATTTTTATTTTTTTCTTTGTTCAAAATTAAGCAAAGTATAATGTACTCAATTCTTTTTTTTATGTTTTTGCCTTGTTAGGAACTCATCAATTTAGCGTAGTATACTTAGTTTTTTTATATTTTTTCTTGTTCTTTCTTTTTTAAGTGTAGTTTGTTATAAGGTTGTTGTGATTAGGTATTATTGTAATTCATTTATTATTAAAATATAAATTATGTTTTTTCTTGTCTATTTGTTTTGTTTAATTTTAATTTTTCAATGCTGTTCATCAGTTTTCAACTGTAACACAGTATTTTTGGACCATACTCAATAAAATCTTCGACTACTCAGTACTTTTTTTCGAGTACTTAGTAAATTTCTTCAGATACTCAGTTCTTTTTTTCGAGTACTTAATACTTTTTCCGGAAACTCAGTACATTTTCGATGACTTGGTATTTTTCCGAGTATCTAATATTTTTTCCGAGTACTCAGTACTTTTATAGGAGGAACTGGCGGTGATCGACAGGTAATTGGTGGGTTGTGGTCGGAGTTAAAAAGTATTGATACTCAATGATAGAGAAGAAAGAAAAATGATAATGAAGAAGAAAAAAATTGATAATGAAAAAGAAAGAACAAACTATTTATATTTTATATATATATATATATTACGTTATTTTTGACCTACAAGGTTTTAAAAATTTTAAAAAAAATATAGTAGATTAGGATATTATTTTTAGGACATTCTCTGAAATCCATAGATAATTCACCCATGCTATTTTTTTAACTAAGAATCAATTTTCCATATATTCTTCAAAACTAGCATATTCTTAAAAAAGTAGATTTATCCTTAAAAAATTAAGGATGAATTTTTCCGATATATGAATTCAAATCATTAAAGTAACAAACTGGTAGTAAGAAGTTTCTCTAGGATTCTATTACCTATAAATTGGTACTCTAATTTTTCTTGTAAATTTTTCTAATATTGTATGATTGTTCTCGAATTCAAAACGTTAAAAGAACAATAAATCAAGTAACAAATTGAGTAGTGAGAAGTTTCTCTAAGATATATTTTATCTTTAAATTGGCACTCTAACTTTTCTTATGAATTTTTCCAATATTGATTGATTGTCCTCAAAGTATTACACGTGAACTCGTCCTTTTGTCATCCATGAGTCCTTGAGCATTGTATATCACTGGATTTATTCTTATACCACCTCATATATGAAAATTAATGTGTTACTAAATAAAAGAGAGAGAAAAAAATTAATATATAAAAAAACGTTATAATTAATATTCAAAACCTCTTCTACGTAGAAGATCATAGAAAATAATATATATATATATCTTCATTCTAAGTCTTTTTTTCCTTATTTGAAGCACAAAAAAAAGTTATTTTTTCCCTTTAAAAATTATATAAAATCAGAAACGATAATTTAATTAAAAAACATATTAAGATCCTTACTGCAAAATTTACCAACATGCTATAAGGCTTTTGGCACTTTTTTTTTTTTGGTCAAATTTTGGACTCATTTTATTACTCAGCAAAAGGAGAACTAAAATTCATCTGCCAACAACGATTTTCTTTGCATTCTTCGTTTCATTTCTTATCATTTTCAGTCCTCATCCAATAGCCAACAACTCAACTACGCCATTACAACTCTAAATCACATGACTCTCTCCAAAAAATATCCATTATCAAAACGTTCATCAATAATATTACACCAAAAATATATGTAAAAAATTGTCAACACAAAGAGTTTTCAAATTGTTTCACAATACATGAAAAAAGAAATGACATACAACATTATATGGTGTATAAATCTAATGAGCTAGTAGTATTGCACTTTCTAGTGCTTTCTTTCCTCATCAGCCTCTTCATCTCCATCCAAGTGTTCAAGATCTTTAGAGCGCCATTCACGTATTTCATTTAAGTATCGTTCAACTGAAGAAGAAGGCAAATTCTTGTGATCCTTTGATGACTTTTTCATACCAAAATCACAAATTAATTACAATTTACATGTTAAAACAAAGACTAAAATTCATATCTCCATTTCTTGAAAATCATACCTTCTTAGAGAAACTTTTAGTGATCGAAGATATATGCTTCCCAGTCTCGCTAAATATTTGTAAACCTTCGATATCTCCGTTTTTTATACTTGTCTCTAGCTGAGAATGAGAATTTGTTAATCGTAAAACTCTAATTATATTGGTAATAAATGATTTTGAGAATAAGTAAAAACTATTTTTTACCTGAATGTGGAAAATGCACAAGAGAATGCTAGCAATTGGCAACCAGCTCTCCTCCGGTGATAGTGACAAATTTGACCTATAATCATGGAAATTTTTTGTTCTTTATGATAAAATATAGGGACCTATAGTGCAATTAACTCAAAAAAGAAATTTGGGGCATAAATTCCTGGCTCTGTAATCATCCATTGCTGTAATTCAATTGTTATACATTTTTCTAATATACAAAGTTTATCGTTATATTAGAATTTCAAAAGAGAGTAGAAATTAACCTCAAATAAGGAGCCAAATAAGCAATTGCATATACAACATAACGACGCCTCCCTGTATCCATCCAAGCAAACACCCAACTCTGCAAAATTTATATAAAAGTTATTAAAAAAAATAAGAATAGTCATACACATATACATACATATATTATATCTATATATTCACCATCCAGTTGAAGTAAGGTATAAAGGCGATAATAGCCATGACAGCATAGCGTGCGTCAGCAGTATCGATCACAGATTGACCTTCCTCTTCATCCTCAGGCAAAGACCTGACTGGGAAAACTAGAGAATTTAGAATACACGCGCCGATTGCTATACTGATAGGAGCGTCGCCTGAAAACTCAGCTCTACAAATTCCGTTTCTTTTTTGGAGATGTTTACGGAGGTGGTGATTAAGTAGAGGTCTGAGGGAAGGGAGGAGGGAAGGTTTAAGTTGAAGAGGCACGGCGGAAGAGGGTGGTGAGAAGCTGAGAGGAATCATTGTTGGATCATTAGAGTTAGGTTTAGAGATTCAATCTACTCTTTATTATAATTAATTGTTGAAATTTCTCGAGTTTTGCACGTTTTGAGAAGAGTGCCGTGAACACACACGCACAGTCGTTTGCCGGACATTTTAAGTTTTTTATATGTATAGTGAGAATCTTGGGACAGTAACTTTTGTAGATGGTAAAATTGGTCCTTGTAATTTAATAAAATAAACATTTGGTCCATGTGTAATAGGTGTGTGGTTTTTTTTTTTTAATTTTAATAGAAAACATAATATTGGGCAAAAAAACTCAATTGTTACGAATGATATATAGAGTTTTGGAGAGCAAATCTTGACTTATGTATAACAAAAGGTTAACTGTGTCAAAAAAATGCTCTCAGACACGTTTTACGAGAAATACCAAACCCTCATCTGAAACTCGATCCGACTCCTCCCTCCACCGTATAACACCGTCCAAAAACCCTCTCTCCGCTCACAACACGAACCCACCCTCTCTCTTGGTTTCTTACCCCTCCTCCACTCGTTCTCCTCCAATTACCCCAATCGTAACCCTCTCTTCGCCGGTTTTTTCTCGCACTTCTGATTAGTTTCAACTTAAGATCGGATCCGATCTATGAAACTAAGCATCCTATTTATTACTCTTGCAAGGATTCATTATCTAAAAGTTACTTTCAAGTGCTTTTTAGAATTTTCGTTTACTTTTATCTTCTAAGCATACCTCAAAGATGTCTTCACTCTTGAACATCAATGAGGGTAAGCAAGAAGAGGATGAAGACGAATTTTGTCTATCTCCTGACAAAGATGCGGTATATTCTAAGTTTGATGAACCTAAACTTATACTACGTATTATAGCTACAGGTACTGTTAACCTAAGCTACTTGAAGAAAATTATAATACAACACTGGGGTATTTCAGGTAGGATTACGTTAGACAAGAAAGGAATGAACCTCTGTACGGTTCAATTTGAGAAAGAAAAAGACTATGAGAATGTGTGGAGTAATAGACCATACCATATATTTGGTTTTCATGTGTTGGTTCAAAAGAATGAGGAAACAATTCTTAATCCATCTCTCCTAGATGAGACTGCATTCTGGATTCGCATTTATGGTATCCCTCCTCTCTTCATTAAAGAGTCTAATGTTAGAAAGATTGCATCAAAGGTAGGCAGAGTCACTGATATTAGCTTACCAGACCCGTTAAAATATAAAGAGGACCCAAGTGTTAGAGCTAGAGTTGAACGCTCTATTCTAACTCCTCTATTGGAAGGTTTCAACTTTAAAATATCTAAAGGCCAGAGTGTCTGGATCTCCTTTAAGTTTGAAAAGCTATTCGACTTTTGCTTTAAATGTGGTATTATATCCCATGAAGAGAAAAATTGTGATAATCCTAACACCCTCATTAACAGTTTGGGAAACTGGATCAGATTCACAGAGAATGGGAAAAGGGAGAAAGAATTTGTGTTTAAGGCTGTTAAGAATAAGGATATTATTCAAAGGACAAAAAAACCTTTGAAAAACAAATTCAAAAAGAGAACTGAAGTGCTTGAAGAAGGAGAGATAGGCACTAATGAAGGTTATGAAGCTAATAAGAAAGGGGTAATGAACTCTATTCAAAACTCTCTTATTATTCCTACAGTTAAGCTAGATCAAACCCTGATCCAAGGGGTTTCTTTTAAAACTGAAATGAGGCCTCTTAAAGGTGATGAATTGTTGAGTCTGTGTGGTACAAATGAATCTAATGTTAAGCTCAGTCCTTTGATTGAGTTGGAAAATAAAGTCAAAATTGACCCTTCTATTACAGATAACTCTGATAAAACTATTTGCTTTGGTTCTTTAGAAAGGAATAGAACCAGAACTAAACAAGTTAGAGAGGACCTTGGCCTCTTAACTGATGATGATCTATGCTCTCAAGTGTCAGCAACTCTTGTTGCCCCAACCTCTGGTGGTGATGATGAGATGGCTGATACTTTGGAGCTAGAAAAGAATGATACAGAGGAAAATATTGAAAATTGGTATGAGGAAGGGCTACTGGAAGATATGGAAGCTGATGTGGTTTGCGGGGTTGACCCAAATCAACCCCAAAACCCTCAATGATACAAGCTTGGAACTGTCAAGGCATGGGGACAGCCTTGACAGAAATGAGCTTGGTGGATTCAATCAAGGCTCATCATATAGAGGTACTTTTTCTATCTGAAACTAAACAAAAATTTGATTTTTTAATTTCTCTTGGTTCTAAAATCAATATGACACTTGTCTCACAAGTGGACCCTATTGGTTTATCTGGAGGATTGGCAGTTTTTGTTAAAGAATCAGGTAACTTTAATCTTGTTTTCTCTGACAAGAATATTATTCAATGCACTTATTTCAGCTCTAAAATTGAATTATGTGAGCTAAATTTTGTATATGGACCTACTGCAGATGAGGATAAAAGTTCATTCTTGAGAAAAATGAATGATCTGATTCATGTTGAAAAACATTGGTGTTTTCTAGGGGATTTTAACTTGATAAGGTTCCCATCTGAGAAGATTGGAGGAAATATAAATTCATTACATAAGAGGAATATGTCCCAATTTAATGCCTTTATTGACTCGAATGTTTTGATTGATTTACCAGCTCTCGGCTGTAATTTCTCTTGGTCCAATAAGAGGAATGGCAACCAGCTGATAAAACAAAGACTTGATAGAATATTAGTGAATCAGGAATGGTTGGTACTTTATCCTAATTCTTGGAATGAAGTTCTACCCCCTTTGGGGTCTGACCATTCTCCCATTATTCTAAATTTTGGTATCTTTTCTGAGATGCATAAAAAAAGGTTTATATTGGAAAAAGGTTGGATTTTTGACAAAAATTTATGTAATATTATTACTGATAAATGGAAAAGAGGGCATATGATGGATTTAAGAGGTATTTCAGCAATGAAATACAAATTATCTCAAATTCAAAAACATATCTCCATGTGGGCTCGGAAAAGAATCCTAAATAATAGGATTCTAATCAACAAGAATATAGCAAAGTTGGAATTTATCTTTAATGAACCATACAATGAAGAAAATGAAGCCATTTTTCATTCTCTGAGTATGGAACTAGAAGAGTTCTGGAAGAAAGAAGAGTTATACTGGTCTTTGAGATCTAAAAAAAATTGGCTGAGACTTGGGGATAAAAATACTAAGTATTTCCATGCTTCTACCAAAATAAAGAGAACTAGAAATAGAATCTCTAAAATTAAGGATGAAAATGGGGTTTGGACTTCAGATACTAAAGAAATTTCAAAAGAAATAGTGGGATATTATAATAACATATTCAAAACTGTGGGTTATAGGGACTACTCTCCTATTCTTAACAAAGTTAAGAAAGTAGTCACATATGAGATGAATTGTGCATTGACTAAAAGTGTGGATATTGAAGAAGTTAAACAAGCCATTTGGTCCTTGGGGAGTGACAAATCCCCTGGACCTGATGGGTTTGGAGGCTTCTTCTTTAAGAAATTTTGGGATGTTCTCAAGCTTGATATTGTAGCCTTGATCTCAGATTTTATAGTGAACAACTCTTCTTTGGAAGAAATCAATGGTACTATAATAGCACTCATTCCTAAGTGTGACAATCCAGATACTGTTGCCTCATTTAGACCTATTAGCTGTGCTAACTTTATTTACAAGGTTATCTCTAAAATCTTGACTCTCAGACTTCAGGTATGGATTGGTAGTTTGATATCTGAAACTCAAACTGCCTTCATTCCTGATAGGTCCATTTTTGAAAATGTTCTTATAGCTCAGGAAGTGTCTCACTTCTTGAATAATAAGAGAGATACTAAAAAGTACTCTTTAGCAATTAAGGCAGATATGAGTAAAGCCTATGAAAACATAGAATGGGATTTTTTGAAGGATATTCTCAGCAAAATGGGATTCCACCCTACTTGGGTGGGGTGGATCATGAACTGTGTATCAACTGTAACTTATAAAGTACAAATCAATGGAGTACTTCATGAGGTTGAAAAACCTCACAAAGGATTAAGGCAGGGGGACCCACTATCCCCTTACCTATTCTGCATTGTGACCCAAGCTCTTACTCACTTGATTGATTTCTATGTTGATATGGGATTATTTAAAGGGATTACAATATCTAGAAAAGCACCAATGGTTACTCATGTCCTGTTTGCAGATGATAGCCTTTTCTTTCTAGAAGCAAATGAGAATAACATTGAAATTTTTAATAATATCATGAACTGGTATACTTTTGCCTCAGGGCAGAAATTAAATCTCAATAAAAGTGGGGTCTTCTTTAGTAAAAATACTCCACATAATGAGAGAATTAAACTCTCAGCTCTTCTGAGAATGAATAATATAGAACACTTGGGAAAATACCTTGGAATACCCTCTTCTTGGGGGAAATCTAAGGTTAGATCTCTTGAATGGCTTATAGAAATGGTGATGAAGAATATGGAAAGGTGGGATACTAAAATGCTTACAAAGAGTGGGAAAGAAGTGTTGATTAAGGCAGTGGTTGGGGCTATCCCTAACTATATTATGTCAGTCTTTCTTATACCAAAAAAAATAACCTCACATTTAACTTCATTAATCTCAAATTTTTATTGGGATAATCAAGGTGAAGGGAGGTGCCATTGGGTTAAATGGCAATCTCTTATGAATAGTAAAGATGATGGAGGGCTAGGATTCAAAGAATTTCATTGTCAAAATCTTGCCCTTTTAGCTTCAAATGCTTGGAAATTTAACTTGAATAAAAACTCTTTACTGTTCAAAATCTTTAAAGGGAAGTATTTCCCTTCTACTGACTTTCTTAAAGCTGAAACAGGTTGTAATTGCTCTTGGGGGTGGAAAAGCCTTATTGAAGGGAGGAACTGTTTTGTTAAAGACTTGAAATGGAATGTTGGTAATGGTAAAAGTTTGAATATTTGGGAGGACAGATGGATTCCAAATAATGATATTCTTGTTAAACCAACTAATTGTTCTCTGAACAATGTAGCTGAATTAATTGATCCTCTGACTTGTTCTTGGAAACTTGATTTGCTTAATTTATATTTTCCTTCACAAGTTGTAGCAACTATAGCCTCAACATTTCTAACACAATACAACCTTGAAGATGTGCCTTTTTGGCCTTTCTCTTCAACAGGTAGGGTATCTGTGAAGGAAATGTACCAGAGGCTATGGAGGGCTCAACAAAAGAAGGAATTAAATAATGGTAAAACTAAAGGTCAACAATCTTTTATGTTACAGGCTAAGGACTGGAGAACAGTATGGAATATGAAAGTGGCTCCCAAAGTAAAGAATTTTGTATGGAAATGTTGTGAAAATGCATTACCTACAAATGAGAATAGGAAAGCTAGAAAGTCTTGTGATTCAGCTGTGTGTTCTATATGTGAGATGGAGATTGAAAATGTAGAACATATGATTTTTCACTGCTCTTGGGCTAGGGCAGTGTGGCTTGCTAGTCCATTGAACTTTTGCTCTTTAACTGCAGCCTCGTTTAATTTCAAGAAATGGATTCATTTTATAAGACTTAGTCTATCTGAGACTGCATTTCATGATAGAGGTCTGGGGGAATTAGCTTTTTATGTGGTATGGAGTATTTGGAAAGGAAGGAATGAGGCTATTTTTAGAGGATGTGTACCTGACCCTTTGAAAATTTTATCAGAAGCTATAAAAGCCAATGATGAATTCTTATTGTCCTTAAGAAAATTTTCTGAGGCTAAGATTGATAACAGATTTATTGTAAGAAATGAGGATGTTCTCAACCATAATATCTTACAAAATAATGCAACTCAGGTGCAAACCTTGAGAGAGGGCATTAATGTTAATTGGAATCCACCATTATCAGGATGTTTCAAAGTAAATTGTGATGCATCTTTCGAAAATAATACTAATAAGGCTTCCTATGCTTGTATTCTCAGGGATTCTCGAGGAAGACTTATTGATGGAAGATCTAAAAAAATTTTTGCAAACTCCCCACTTGAGGCAGAAGCTAGAGGTCTCCTACATGCTTGTGAGCTAGCTTCAACTCTCCCTAGTGGCAATGTGGAAGTGGAGTGTGATTGTCAAGTTCTTGTTCATCAATTGTCTAAAAATGTTAAAACCTTTTGTAACATTAGAGTGTTTGTTAATTGTATTCGTAGGATTAAGAATTTTTGTAATCTTAAAATCTCCTATGTAAGGAGATCAAAAAACACTTGTGCAGATTGGGTGGCTAAACAGGAAATTAAAAATTCCTTGTTTAGTCTTTGGAGTTGTTTTCCACCTCCCAAGCTTGCCTCTTTACTTGCTCTTGACTATAACCCTACGGGGATAGGGTAACTTGTATTTTTGAAGTTTTTAATCTATGCTTCCTTCGACCAAAAAAAAAAATATAGAGTTTTGGATATTAGAAATTGCCCAAATATTTCACATTTGTTATTTGCGGATGACTCGCTGTTTTTTACACTTGATGAAACAAATATACAGACTTTCAATGAATGTCTTAATATATACTACAAAGGTCCAGGTCAGAGAATTAACTTCAATAAATCAGCAATTATCTCTAGCAAGGAGACACCTCAAGAATTAAGAGACAACATCACTATAGAAATAAACATTAAAGAAACGAAAGATTTAGGTAATTATTTGAGTATTCCACTATGCCACAAGAGATCAAAGTTGAATCTTTAAAGTGGATCGTTGAAAAACTATTTAAGAATACAGACGGCTGGAAAGCAAGACTGTTGTCAGAAGGAAGTTCTTGTTAAAGCTATTTTATAGGCTATCCCTAATTACTATATGTCTATTTTTTTGTTTCCTATTTTTTTTGTAAAAAACTTGTTTATGCAATTTCTAATTTCTGGTGGAATTCCGGAGAAAGGAACAGGATTCATTGGATGGCTAGGGAGAAACTGGCGATGGGAAAAATTATAGGGGTCTTGATTTCAAGGACTTTAAACAAATGAATACTACTCTATTAGCATCACAGGCATGGAGAATTATGAAAAATCCAAATAATTTAGCAGCTAGGCTACTAAAAGGAATCTATTTTCACAAGAACAAATTCATGAATGTTAAACTTTTCCAAAGTAGAACGTGGAGCTGATCAAATCTTATGGAAGGACGAGATTTTATTAAGAAGTTTGGAATTCATCAGATCGGGAACGGTGAAAACATAGATATTTGGAATGACAGATGGATTGACACGGAGTAGAAACTAGAAAAACCTCAAGATTGCAATTTAAATAAGGCTAGTCAACTTCTTTATCCTAACACAAATATATGGAATCTTGAAATCATAAATAATATTTATCCTAGACCTATCATTTCTTTAGTTACAAGGATCCAAATAATGTATATTAGAAATAAGGATAAATGTGTATGGTCGCTTGCAAACAATGGAATGTATAATACGAAAACAGGATACAAAAAACTAGTTGAAGTACAATATATTAACCTTCCACAAAAAGTTGAGGATAATAACAAATATAGTTTCAAGATTTGGAAAATCATATGGGCATCCAACATTCCAAAGAAAAAAAATTACATGAAAAGCATATAATAATGCGATACCCACTAGAAACAACTTATATAAAAGGAAATGCGCAGACTCAAAGCAATGTATTTGGGCTTGCACTTATTCAAATATGGTAGAACATCTTCTTTTACATTGTAAAATTTGTAAAGAAATATGGGCAGGGACACCATTACAGATAAAAATAAACGACAAAGATTGTAATTCATTAGATGATTGGATAATAAGAATGATAGATATATATACAGAAGGAGGGTGGGATAGTAATATCATAAGAGACTATTTAATAATTAATATTTGGAATATATGGAAAGCAAAAATGAAAGCACTTCATATAGAAAAAGAAATCGACGGGAATAATATAATTTTTGCAACTAACAAACTTATGGGGGAAATCCATGGTATAGATTGGAAAAAGATCAACAACTTTAGAAAACTGATGAACGAGACGCTACCTCAAGAACAAGAAGAGTCAGATTATGAAGGGGTGGATATTATATTAAAATGTGATGCATCATTCAATATGAGCCTACGGGTATAGGTATTGTCAAGATTAACAAAAGAACAGGCGACGATGAGTCTCTAAAAACTGACTTAATGTGCGATTCTGCATTGGAAGAAGAAGCATTAGCGGTACTTAAAGCGGTTCAGTCATGCGAAAGATACCTAGAGGATAGGAAGATTATTTTGTCGGACAACTTTGAAATTATTCAAGGTATTAAGCAGGCAGCTGCGAACTGGCGAATTCGGATGATTATTGAAAAGATAAAAAAAAACGGTTGAGTTTGGTACTATCTCCTTTCATCACATAAAAAGGAGTTTCAATAACCAAGCGGACATGCTCGCTAAACAAGCTAGACACGGGGCCAGAGAGGCTTTAGGGTCATCTCGTCTGTTATTTGAATTTGTTTTGCAGATCAGGGATTTGCTAGGAATCAAATCGACTTCTTTAACTATCCTTCTTCTTATGCTTTTTTTTTTTCTCTTTAGTGTTTTGTAACTTTGGTGCTAAGGCACCTTTCAATGTCAAAAAAAAAAAAGACATAAGAAGTAGACCAAAAATACAGAAAAATTCTTCCATACACTAAAGAGACATATTATCATAAAGAAGATAAGATAGGTCAACCACTAATATAAGGCCAAGTGTATAGTTAACCATAGAAACCATGACACGTGTCATTTTTCTAGTAATTACAATATAATCATTTACCTTCTTTTACTTAAATACCCTTATGTGAGATATATTATCATAAAAGAATATATAATAGACATATTATCATAAAGCATTAAAGTACTAATTATCTAGTTTTAGACTTAAATATATTATCATAAAATAATAATTAGATTAGATTAAATATTAATAATATTAAAGTATATATTAAAAAAATATCTTTTATGTTAATAATTTAAAAAGATTTAAAAATTAAAAGTATTACTTTATGATTACTTATTATATGAAAAAACTAATACACATATTACTTTATGAAAAAGTTACCTACTTGATAACACATCATTATTATTTGCTTTTTAGATCCTAAAAAAGATATTATCGAAGTTCACTATTTTTATAAAACAAAACATTAATGTATGTAAGAATCTCTCCACAAAATATAATTTGGGTCGGTTATAAAGAGCAAACCTTTACAATTTGAAAGTCATGATCAAAATTTATCAGAAATTAACAAAAAAATTATAATACTAGTTAATGAATTTTTTTTTAAGTGATGTGTTAAAAAATATAATCAACAGCGAAATTAGAAATTTTGAGTTGAAAATACTGAATTCTATGAAGGTGAGGATTACACTTTTAATTTTTAAGACTTGAAATCTTGTTACTTATAGGATAATTGAAATATTTTGGAATTACTCATTCATATTACATCTCATCCTTATTTTAATTAAAAAAAAAATTAGATTTATCATAATTTCACAACTAATTAACCATTTAAATTATACTAATATATAACTATAAAATTCATGGTATATTTTAACTTTATATCATTCTCTTAGATCACTATACATATCAACTATATCAAAATATAAGTATTATTATCATTGTATATAAATTTAGTGTTAACTCAATATAAGTTATAATTTATATAAAAAATATTAAAATCATGATTTTTTTAGTGAAAACATGAATTTTTTAATAAAAGACTCAAAAGGTCAGGAAAGCTACAACAATCAGCCAATACCTTCGGGTTTGGCATCATACAAAACGAGATTTGCTAACTGGAAAGTAGGACTAAACACCCCATTACCAAACAACATGCCTCTAAGCTGTTGTTTGCCTATCCAGTCAGGGCATGTAATCTTAGTAGGAGTAAAGAGGAAGCTTATATTTTTATTACATGCAATGTTACAAATATCAATGAAAATAGTTCTAATCTTTCTACCAGTTGGAGTTTTCCTTGTTTCCAAAAAGCTGATGATATTTGAGCAGTCATTGGAGACTCTAACATTGGCTCTAGTATAGGTTTGCGCAAGTAAGGTAGCTTACTTTATGCTGAGAGTCTCAGCTTCAAGTGAGGATTTAGCCTTGATGCTCCAAACTTGCCCATCCAACATGTACCCAGCAAGTAAAAAACTATACATCCAACACCTGATGTGTTAGTGGTTTTACAGAAGCTAGCATCCATATTTATGTTTATAATAGGGAGAAGTATATTTTCCTTTGTGAATGTTTTTTTATTTTTTATATTTTTATGAGGATTAGGGTTTATCTCCTTTGCCCCAGGTTCACAGGGGCTTTTGTGAAGCTTTAAGAACTCATCACATGCATTTATAGCTCTTTTTGCAACAATTAAAGGGTCAGGTTTATTACCACGAAAAATGAACTCATTTCTGGCTTTCCAAATGTACTAGGCTACCATGGCAGACCTCTCTACAATAGGATTATTTTTATCACATTTATCATTTTGCTCAATGATACTAATAAGCCATTTGTCAACTCTCAGTGTGTTTAAGTTCTTAGTGTAAAAGCCCATAGAATTTGCATACCAGGCATCCCTTTCCCAATTGCAATCAATTAAAAGATGTTCAGTGTCATCAACTTCATTGTTACAGATTTTACATATTCTGTTAACAACACAAATTCTATTGTACTTGTATCTTCTTTTGAGAGTGCGTTATTGCATACTCTCCAGATAAAGTTTCTCATTTTTGGAAGGACTTTTGGGCTCCATACTTTGTCCCATGATTTTGTTTAAGATTATTCATTGGATAACAAATATTATAAATTATTAATTTATTTAATTATACAAAAAAATTATATTTTTGATATTAACATTTTTTAAAATTTTTACATTATAATATTAATAAATGTGGTACATTTTTTGAAAGATATATTTTTAGTTTTGATCTAAAGTAAATATGATATTTACACTCTAAGGGTGGCTAAATGATCCTCAAATTCACCCTATTTGGATGGCGTCCGATTGTTTTTATTATACAAAATGATATATAGTTTTTGGATTTAAGGGATTAAGACTTGTTCGGGTTGGATTTTTGAAAAACTAACTTAATTTTTTTTTAAAAAGTCAACTTTTTAATAGAGTTAATAGTTTAAAAGTACAAATATCCAAAAACGCACCTCAAACAAGGCCATAGTTTTTTACCCCCTTAGAAACTCCAAATTAAAGTAGATTTGCCATTTTTACTCCTCATTCCACCGGTTCTATTAAAAGAATTGCATTTATTATTAAAATTTATCTATGCCTGAAATTGTGGATTATCTAAACAGAAAAATTTAAAAACTCGAAGCCTATTATTTTCTAAACAATATAATTAGTTTCGCAATGCAAGAAAAATCGTCAATTCTCCGGATCGTATATATACTTGTCTCCTTTTCAAAAGCCCTCTAGATCTTTATTTATTGTATATCTACCACGAATAATCAGGTAGACCGAAAATGGTCGGCACGCATCAACATGCGCATCCGTGACCTTTTCACTACCCAACATGGTTACAACTACCTCAAGTGAGGATTTGTATTGATTTTTTTTCATATCTGGTTCAACACACACAAGAAATTAACCTCAATAAATGGCTAATCATAACAGAATAAATATGAGTTATGGGGTTTATATGCGAGTTATCTGCATTCCATCTACGGGTTGTAAATCATCAATAGCCCTTGTCACATTTTTGTTGGATAATTCACACAAAATTAATGGTTTGTAATTTAAATTCCATAAGTTACACATCCTTTTACACTAAAAACACCATGTATCAATATTTACATGCAAGAGCGGGTTTACATCTCATTTTACACACAAACACAAATCATCCAAAATAGATTTTAATAAAGCAATCGTCTATCTGACCCAACAACATTCTACAATTATTTATCCAACTTTTAAACATTTGCTGGGTTAATACTCATAAAATAATCAATTTAATCATAGGTTATTGTGTATTAACTTTACTCTCCTTTGTTGATTGAAATGGTATGGTGTTTTCCGGTTAATTTTATTTGTTCATTTTTTTCTCATAAAAAAAACTCTATTAATATCATTCCTTATAAAATCAAGGGAGATTGACCTCTGGGGTCTTAGAGACCAACTTTATCCTTAATAGATATGACTAGTTTCTTTTTCAAAGAGGTCACTATCCAATCTTATGGGTGACCAAATAAGAAAATACCTGCAAATAAAACAAAAATTGCATAAAGAACTAAAAAAGTGGTAATAAATATAGACCCTCAAAGTGTTGTTTAAAAGGTGATTTAAGGTTTGTAAGTTGAAAATGTGATTTCTGTGGATATATAGAGATAAAAATATAAATTTTAAAAATTTGGATTCAATTTTATTATTTTAAATTAGTTCTTATAGGAGTGATTAGGTGTTGAGAAGGTCTCATATAAATTATCTTTCAGATTAATAAACAATATTTAACATTTTTAAAATTAAAATTAAAAGTTGGACAAAATACAGTATAAACTTGACAACCTTGAAAAATAAAGATAAGAAACTCTTTTTGTTTGTTCTAAAGATAAAAAAACTCATCTTATCTTCTTTCCACTACCCCAATCAGGGGTGGAATCAGGAATTTTTAGTAGGAAGACTAAAAAAGTTCGGATATAAAGCTCTTGAAATTTTTAAGACTTATTTACATTATAGGTCCATGCATTATGCAAACATTGTAAAATAAATTTTTATAGTATACAAAAAAATTTCACTATAAGTCTCAATATAACTTTTTTAATTAGTTATCACTTTTTAGTAAAAAAATCACATATAATTTATTGAAAAAAATAAAATAATTATAAGTCTAACAAAATAATTTTTTTTAATAAAAAGGGCCAAATAAAAAGTCTGAAATATTTAGAGGGGACCAAATAATTTTTTTAAAGAAAATCTAAAGATTAAAATAGATTATAATTAATATTATTTTTTATATAAAGAGGTTTTTTTATTTTGAAAAAATAGGGGGACATGGTCCCCCAAAGCTCAACGTGGCTCCCACTGGCCTCAATCATCCATAACCACTGCCATTATGCCACACTGAAATCCTTCTCCCAACAACACTGGTAGTAGGGACAATAAAACTAGTCATAGAAAGAGAAAACTCATACATATCCATTCCACCGTCAACTTTGATTCCATCTTCTTCACGCATAATTCAAATCTGTTCCAATTAGCAATTGTTAAATAGAGTATAATTACATAAAAGGAGCGATAACATCAATCATTAACACACTGAAACATGAACTAATCTTCTGATGGGTGGTTTCGACAAATAAGGAGTTACAGCAGGAATAATTATATGAAACAAGAAGAACCCAATTACATACAGAAAATAGAGAGGGCCATAGCTACAGTAACAGGGAGAAGGAGCGCTATGAAGTATGGAAGATATGGAAGGACAGTCAGGTACAAAAGATGGGATTCGCAAGTATTCTTGATGAGAATCACAGAGGTGGTATCCAACTTTCCTGAAAAAGGTTTGTTTCTACACTTTGTTTATTTAAAGGATAATTATTATATCATAAGTGAAATTCCAATAAGTGATGTATTAAGTAAATATGATAAAAGGTATTGTAATCTTCTAATAGGGATAATGGAACCTCGGTTTAACAGGAAGGATAGTCTAAGTGACTTAATAAGAGATATGGCTATAACTTATTATAATAAAAAAATCAACAAAACAAAACATGGATATATATATATATATATATATATATATATATATATATATATATATATATAGATAATAGAATACATAGGACAGGGGGTATAGGGTGTGTAATTAATAATGAGCTTCGAGGATACGAGAGAGTTAGGTGGAAATATGTAGAACAATTTGAATTTAGTAAAGCTTTTAGTGGGAAAGCCAGATGTGTAGCATGCAATTACTTGATGGAACAGGAACTTAGGTGGCAATTAACTAAGCTGTGTATGCTAATGATTAAGTTTAAGGGGTCCAATAGATTGCCATGCAAAATTTATAGTGGGATTTCACTGTTCACACTTCTGCCTATATATAACACTAGTAGATCAAATGCTAAACATAATACTATATCGAGTCTAGTAGTCCTCACAGCCAGCAAAAATGTTAGGTATTCCAATCCTGTACGTAATGAATATCTTTGTAGCTCTTTTCATTATTGTCAACTTAATAGTGTTATTAGTGAAATTGTCTCTAGATATCTGCAGTATTGTCAAATTAGTAGTATTAGCAGCAATAGGAATCTTCATATTATATCGAGTCTTATAATTAGTCAGTTAATTACCATGGTTACGAGGGATCGTCATGCCCTTCCAGTGGTTCCTCTAAATAGTAGAAATATAAAATCTTTGGGTGTGGTTAATCTGAGTGTTAAAGTTAGAAGTGTTTATCAAGAGGAGGAAAAGTTTATGCTACTAATTCAGTTGATTGGGGAAGCAACAGTTAATTTACGAGGCTTTGTAAAGTACATTAAGGATAAATGGGGAGTGAAAGAGAAATTTACCTGTACTGAAGAAGGTGTTACTGAAGACGGATTTAGACAGTATAAACTTACTTTCGATTCCAAAGAAGATTATGAGGCACTGTGGGAGGCTAGGCCTGGAGTTTTCTTGGGATTGCATGCTAGCTTCAACATATGGCCATCGTAGTTCTCTATCAAAGATCTACCAGTAAATTATTCCTCTACTTGGATTCAGGTAACAGTCTTAGCATATATTCAGAATACTTTAGATACAATAATCTCGATTGGTAATAGATTTGTGGAATTAGAGAAGATCGATTATCCTGATAAGGTAATTAAAGATGTTGAGGTATTACGATTTAGGATTAGATTTAACATAAAAGAAAGGCTTCCAGCGGGAGTTTATCTTCATCAGGCTGATGGGGCGGGGTGGGCCTCATTTAAGTATGAACGAGTGGGCTTATTTTGTTTTTTATGTGGATATTTGGGCCACCCAGCAGGAAAATGTAAAAAGCCTGCAAATATAAATATAACGGACCCTGCAGAGTTAACAAAAGTGACTTGGTCTGTGGAGAATACGATACAGTTTCCTCCTAAGAAGCCAATATATGGCATTCGTAAAAGGATTAGAAAAGGCTTTGCTTTTAGCGCTAATATACAGGGAGGAAATGAACACAATGATGAAGGCGAGGGAGATCAGGGAGCGAAAGGTAAAGAAAAAGAAGCGAATCAAGGGCAATTTAATTTTTTCAGAGGCGAAGGATCTAATGCTAATAAAGGGGTAAATAGCAACACTAATTCTCAGCAAAGGACTAGCAAAACGGATTACAGGGGAACAGGTTTATTAAATGAAATTATTCAGGAAGCCAAGCAGTTGAATTTGGGTGAAAGTTCTAAAGAACCAGGCAACAAGAGCGACAATGTGGAGAAGGGTACAGTTGGGCCGAGATTGGATGATGATACTGAGAATATGGGCCAGCGAATGAATATAGAAGAGGATTTGGGCTTGTTATGAAAGGAACCAATACCTACAAATTTGACATCGAATCAGATTCAGGGACAAAACAGATTCAGTGTACATTCTTCGAGCAGCGAACGAGCCAAAGAAACGAAAGCTAAGGCAAGGTATGAAGGTGTTACGAGAGAGGAAACCTTGAAACGAAGGGCACAATATATGGGTTGGTTTGGGCAAAGTTCTAAGAAGCAGAAAATATCTAAAGATAATGTCAAAGCTAAAGGAATAAGAATTGAGGGTCAGAATGTTGAAAAGAGCAAGACAGAGGATTTGAAATATGAGGATGAGGATTCTAGTGGAGGATGGTTTGATTTGTCTGACAAGGAGCTATCGGATTTAGGGGATAAAGGGAGTTTGTGGATGAGGAAGACTCACAGTTTGAACCTGAAGAGGAATACCCAGAGAATATTTATAGTGGTAAGGTTGGAGATTATGAAGATTTAGAGGACTCCGGAGAAGAGGAGGTACAAAGTAGGTTGAGGGGCAAAGAGAAGGGTAAAGGCGTGAGAGGGTATGGAATAGGTGGGAAAGGAAGCGGTCAACCCAGGAGTGTGACCGCGGGTAGGAAATGACGACTTGTGTATGGAACTGTCAAGGGATACAGGAGCCTTTGACAATTTCTAGTATTAGGATAGCCCTTAATAGGTTTAAGCCGGGGGTGACGTGCTTTTTAGAGACTATGTTGCGCGCGGTAGATGCTCCCGAGGTTCTACGGAATTTTAACTATGCTAATCATTTTATTAGGGATCCATTAGGTACTGCTTAACATTCGGGGGGCATTTTGGTTTTGTGGCACGCGAATGTTAAGCTCGATATTGTTATGTCTAGTCAATATTATGTAATATTATATATTAATGAACCTTATTTTCCCTACTATATTGTTTGTGTGCATGCTCCGAACAAACTAGAATATAGGCTAAAACTTTGGGAAGAGATAACATTATGGAATTAAAACAATAATAAGCCATGGGTTTCAATAGGGGGTTTTAATGACATTTTAAAAAGCTGTGAGAAATTGAGTAATACACCTCCAGATAATAGAAGAATGCAGGAATTTAATACGTTTATATCTGCTAATAATTTAGGTGAACTAAAATATTATGGTTGATATTATACGTGGTCTAACCGTCAAACTGATAAGCTAGTCAAGGTCAAACTTGATCCGGCGTTTGCGTCTTGCGATTGGTTGAACAGGTTTAGTAACGCACAGGTATATATACCACCGGCTATTGGCTCAGACCACTGCCCGTTGATTTTACAACAAGATAGAACACATAAGACAGGTTTGAAATGGTTTAAATTCGAAACGTTATGGGTAGACCATCCAGAATGTGAAAAGGTGGTCAACACGGCTTGGGGGGACATAGGGGCAGAGGAGTCACTTCCGAAGTTTCTAGGAAAAAGGGACAATACAATTAATGCTTTACAAGGATGGAGTGAAAAGACATTCAGGAATAATGCGAATAAAATAAAGGAACTAACGAAAAAGCTACAGTACCTGGAAAAACAAGAGCATACAAAGGAAATTATCAATGAACAAATAAATGTGAAGGAAGAATTGAAAAAAACATATATAGCTGAAGAGAAATATTGGTATGACCGAGCCAGGCAAAATTGGATTAAGTATGGTGATAAGAACACAAAAATTTTCTACTTAGCAACGATTAAACGACGACATATAAACAAAATACAAAGGATAAAAAATCATGAAGGTATCTGGCAAGAGGAGGTTTCGGAAGTGAGAAATAGTTTTCAAGAATATTATGAGGATTTGTTCAAGAAAAGAAATGCGGAGGATATGGAAGAGGCCACAAGAGCGATTCGGAAAAAAGTAACGGAAGAAATGAATGAGAAGTTAACTCAGAATTCGACTCTGGAGGAGGTTAAAAAAGCGGTGTTTGACATGTCACCCTCAAAAGCTCCGGGTCCAGACGGGCTTAACGTTAAATTCTATCAGGAATACTGGCATATAATTCAATATGACGTTTTTTTAATGGTGCAAGATTTCTTCTCGAATAATATATCTCTAGATAAGTTAAATGAAACGTTGGTCACACTTATTCCAAAAGGAGAGACACCAGAAAGCATTAGGTACTATCAGCCGATATCATGTGTTAACTTTGGATATAAAATAATAGCAAAGATAATGGCAAATAGATTACAAGGTCTAATGAATAACATAGTATCTCCGACACAAACGGCCTTCATTAAAAATAGAGCAATACAAGATAATATTCTTATAGCACAAGAAATATCCTTTTTCATGAAACGTAAGAGGAAAAATCTAAGGCCTATGGCGGCGGTTAAATTAGATATGGCCAAAGCATATGATCAGGTACGTTGGAACTTTCTTTTTCTGGTATTAGATAAGTTGGGATTTTGTCAAAAATGGATATCATGGATTGAGAATTGTGTGTCCTCGGTTACATTTCAATTGAATTTTAATGGGGAACGGCTAAAAAAATTTAAATCAGGGCGGGGGCTCCGACAAGGGGACCCGCTCTCCCCTTTTCTTTTTTCTTTGATGACAGAATCGTTAATTGACCAAAAAGTAGAACAAGGCGTCATGGAAGGTATCCAAATTACTAGAAACTGTCTGAATATAACACATTTATTATTTGCCGATGACTCGCTCTTTTTTCTAACAATAGACAATCGTGAGATTGAACAATTTCGCGAGTGCATATCTTCTTACTGTGCAGGGCCAGGTCAGAGAATTAATTTTACAAAGTCATCGATATGCTTTAGTAGAGACACATCGGAGGAGATCAGACAACAAGTAGTCGGGTCAATTGGAATTCAAGAGAAGGAGGATTTGGGTAAATATCTAGGGATACCACTTTTTCACAAAAGATCAAAGGTACAATCACTTTAGTGGATAGCTGAAAAGGTCTTCAAACATACGGAGGGTTGGAAGGCACAGTTATTATCGAAGGGAGGGAAAGAAGTACTCATCAAAGCTATTTTACAGGCAATACCAATATATGCTATGTCAATTTTCTCTTTTCCAACTACGTTTTGTAATAAACTTATATCTGCAATTTCGAAGTTTTGGTGGAACTCGGGAGAAAAATCGCGGATACAATGGGTAGCGTGGGAAAAGATGGCGGTAAGCAAGCTAATTGGTGGAATGGGTTTCAGGGACTTTAAGAGAATGAATACAGCTTTGCTAGCGGCGCAGGCATGGAGAATCCTTAGCAACCCGGACACATTGGCGGCAAGGCTACTAAAAGGTATCTACTATCCTAAAAGTAACTTTCTAGATATTAAATTAAGACAATCTCGAACATGGTCATGGGCAAGTCTAATGGAAGGTAGAGATATGATAAAAAGATATGGAAAATTTCAAATAGGGAATGGGGAAACTATCAACATATGGACAGACAAATGGCTAGATACAAACTGGAGTATTGAAAAACCAACACATTGTGAGATAACAAAAGTGAAGGAGTTATGGAGAGATGGGACCACAGAATGGGATACTGAGATACTAGACAATTTATTTCCTTCACCAGTTATACCAATTATTTTAAGAGAAAAGATTTTTGAGAAAGACACACCGGATAAATTTATATGGCCTTATACGAACGATGGAGAATATGCAACGAAGATAGGATACAAAATATTGACAGAAGAAGCTATGAGAGGGGAAATGGGACAATCTAGCAATTCACCACGAGATGGCAGACTCTGGAGAACCATCTGGCATTCTAACTTACTTACGAAAGTCAGAAATTTTAATTAGAAAGCGTGTAACAACGCAATACCTACGGGAAGAACTCTGGTTAATAGGCATTGTGACGTGGAAATCGAATGTCAATGGTGCAAGTGTGGGCAAGAAACGGTGGAACACTTATTACTTACATGTGGTATTGCAAAGATGGTTTGGGCAGGTTTGGCATTACAGGTTAAAATTGAACAGGAGATTGAGGACTTGGGAGAATGGGTGTTGGCAATAATTGAGTCGTTTGTAAAGGGGGGATGGATAATAGAGATAGTCATATCATATGTGTTACTGACTATATAGAATATTTGGAAGGAAAAAATGAGAAGTAGGCACGACAATCAGGAAATTAATACAGATGATATCATTAGATCGACGAATAAAAGCATGGGAGAACGTTTCGGAGGAGAATGGGCGCAAAGGCAACCGAGGCCAATTCCCACAAGGGTTGACGATAGTTCGGAACCAAGTGACCTTACTTTTCAGACAAAGATAGCATACACTTGTGATACTTCGTATGAGCAGCCTCACATCCCAACTGGAATCGGAGTGGTGCAGATTTGTAAAGATACAGGACAGAGGATGGAACATTCGGCTGTTACTATGTGCAAATCAAGTTTAGAAGGAGAAGCTCATGCGATTATGTTAGCGTTACAACAGGCAAAACAAGTAGACAGTGAGGGGATTACGATCTTCTCAGACAACCTCGAGTTAGTTCGAGGTATTCAGCAAGTGTCGGCAGCAGGCTGGAGGCTAAGACCATGGGTTAGGCATATTCGCAGGCTGGCATCGGAAGAGGGGCCAGTGGTGTTCAAACACATCCCGAGACCAGGGGCGGATCCAGAAGATAAAATGAGGAGGGGCTTGATATATATGAGATTTCAGGGTTATTGTTTCTAATTTTTTTTAAAGTAAATATAGAATGTATAAATTTATAATTATCAATGTTAAAATATGGATATGCAACACTATTGTGATTCTCGTTCGTTCAACAAGTGAATTTATAAGTTAGCACTTACCTAAATATGATACAAAATAACACCATTAACGCTAATTTTGGGTAAAAAACATCATCACACTTATATTACATAGTATTGCTAAAATTATATTATTATCTTATATTCATTTCTAATTATCTAAAAAGTATAATATTATAACTTCATTAAGTATAAGATTTTCTATGTTAAGTCTATTTAAGTAAAAATGATTTTACATTCTATGTCCATTTAAGAAAAAAAAATAAAACAATTGCTATGATTCGAACACACAACCTCCATTTTAAATCTTAAAGTCAAGCATAGCATTCCACTAGGCTACATTATCTTATGTCTACTTTTAAAGTACGAATGTATAATATAAACGTTCATAGGAGAAAAATTATTTTTCGGACGAAAAATACACTTGCATATCCTAAAATTTACGGGTTCGGGGGGGCTTGAGCCCCCCCTAGGCCCTATGTAGGTCCGCCCCTGCCCGAGACGGTTCAATGGTCGAGCTGACGCCCTAGCAAAAAAAGCCAGGCACAGGGCACTGAAGAACATCGGGTCATCCGAGACTTTAAGGATACTGTTTTCTCGGTTAGGCATTGGATAATTGTACATTGTAATATTAGAACTGTCTTCGTCGTAAAAAAAAAAAAAAAACACCGGTAGTAGAGACATTCTTCAAAAACACTGTTTAAGGTAAAAAAAACCATTTTTTTCCCAATCAAAACCCTGAAAAAATATAACAAAAAATCGATTTTGATATTTTTAACCTTCAATCTATTTTCTTCTTTTTTCTAATTTTTTTCAGTTTTTCCCTAAATTTCATGATTTTTCATAATTTTTTTTCTTGTGTGATTTTTGTGTGGATATATATATATATATCCACAAACTGTGTATTAGTAGGATGCTATGAGAAGAGCTTATCTCAATTGGGTTTTGCCGTGTGATTTGCAGGAACTGTTTGAATTTTATGTGTGAAATTAGGATTTTCAGCAACAGCAAATTGCAAATAAGATTATTGAAATGGAACATCCAATTCATCTGGACAGATTATTGATTAATCTTCGCTCAAATTGCAAGTAAGATTAATATATTTTTGCCAAGCGTTTAATATTTTATTTTCAGCTGAAAAATCAATTACAGTTTTAATCAATTTTATAGGTATTACACTGGGTACCCAAAAGATTTAGGAGACTCAAGAGTAATTAATTTCACTTCAGAGCGCGAATTTATTCAGCTTCTTCATCAAGGTTATCCTGTGGTGGTTGCATTTACCATAAAGTAAAATAATTCTTTCTTTATTTCTTTTTACTTTTAGGTTTTATAATTGTGTATTATATGTTTTAAATACGTTAGGAGTAATTACACAAGACATGTTGACAAAGTAGTAGAAGAAGCAGCTGCTGAATTTTATCCTCACGTCAAATTTATGCGTGTAAGTTTAAATTTATAAATAGTTGTTTGATGTATTTGATTGATTTTAGATGTTTTTTGTTTGTTGTCAATTATTATTATTAGGTTGAGTGCCCAAAATATCCAGGATTTTGCATTACACGACAAAAAAAAGAATACCCGTTTATCGAAATTTTTCATAGCCCTCAACAAGTATGTTTACTACATATTTGTTTTAGATAATATACACTGTTGTGTCTCTTTTTCTCACAATTGTGGTTGGTTAGGTTGGGGATTCAAATATCAAAAAATATTCCGTCAAAGTGTTACCTGTAAGTTGTGTTATTTATGTGTTTGTTATCAAATAGAGATTATTAATAAAGTTTATTGATTTTTCAGTTTAATTATGATGTGAGTGCTTATGGATTTAGAGAATTCTTCAAGCAATATGATGTCCGATCATTATCAGATATGTCAAAGTAAAATCAGGCAATAAGGAGAATGATCATACTTATGTCTTTGATCTCCAGTTCTCGCCCATGATGGCTAATAAAATTAGGATGGTTCATGTTCATAACATCTATTGGGTAGATACCATTTTGTACGTGCTCAGATTCTGGTCAATTGACTATTAAAGAGTCTTTACTTTTTTGAGTACAATAAAGGATCAAATTAGTAGAAATGCCACTACTCCTAAGGGGGGATTTATGGTATATTTGAAAATGGATTTATGGCATCAAATTAGTCTATTGAAAATGTGCTTCACATGCCTTGATATGATATTTATGGTATATATTAAGTTTTTAAGGTATTAGATGATCAAAAATGTTCTAATCACGTTAAATATTTAATATGTTATAATCCTTCAATATATTTAAAATATAAAATAATAATATATAACCATAAAATATCCTTCGAACCCATCAATTTTAAAGTATTTTGACTTTTTAATACTTTCAAAACTTTAAGGACCGTTTGGAAGTGCTTATTTTAGAGTAAAAAAGCGCTTTTAGAATAAAATTCAAAATTTAAAAAAATTATTAAAAATAATCTTGAAATCTAAAATTATTTTAAGTGCTTTTTTTAAGAAGCACCTATTTAGTGCTTCTCAAAAAAATGCTTTTCAAAGTCAAAAAAACTCTTAAAATGCTAAAACTTCTCCAAAAAAGCACTTCCAAACGGGCACAAATATATAATATATAATTGCATTCATGCACACAGAATACATTTTTAATAAGAAAATTGATCAAAAGAATTTTGTACTTATTAAAGTAGATCATTTGGGGTCAGATGTAATTTATCCATGAGGAAATGTGACCTTCATATGTTTGTAATATTTGTGGCGAATGCATATTTTTTTTTTTTTTCACAAAGCATTGATTAAATAAAAGTGAAGAGAAAATGAATGTTTTTGGATTATAAATTTAACTTAAGATTTGTAATTTTTGTTTTATTTAATGATATATTAGTATTTAGTCACTTATAAAAATAAAGGATTGTAATTTTTGTTTTATTAAAAGGTATATTAATATATGATTACCTATAAAATTGGATATAACCTCTTTAAAGAAAAATATAACAGTTTAACAATATATTCTTTATAAGATACTAATTTTTTTTAAAATCTTATATGTCAATCATCTTTAAAGTAAAGGTTTTATTAAAATGAAACATCTATACACAACTAATTAAGGGGGAAACTCCGGTGATACTTTTTATCTTTGACCAAAGTGTACTAGCTGTCCTATAGCTTTAAAATTGTCACAAAATGCCCTTTAATCAAATTTTTTTATCACTGTTAGCCCTTTTTTCTATTTTCTGTCAGTTGACCGTTAGTCAATGTCATCTAGCGCCACGTCAGTGCCATCTCATCGCCACGTCACCACCGATACTCTTTGTCATCATCGTCTCTAACTTTTAATAAATTAAAAAAACTTTGAATGTTTAAATTCTTCAATCTTCAACACCCAAAAAAAAAAGAAAAAAAACTCTTCAAACTTACCTTCCCACGCCAACCTTCCACACCAAGCCATTTTACTGTCCAAGAATCGTCTCCACTCGTGTTCCTTCTCCACCATCCATTTAACAATCAAAGAACCCAAATAAAAAAAAAATCTTTTGAAAAATTTCGAATCTTACCTCCTTGACCAATAAGTTATTCTCCACTTGTAAAGTCCTATCCTGCCACAAATATCAAAGACGTTATGTTAACCATCTTTTTTTATTAGTACATGTAATAATCTGGAATAATTGTCTAAATATTCATTAATTTAATTGGTTATCTATTAAACAATGATGGTCTAATTAGCCCAGTTATACCAAAAGAATATAAAAAAGGAAGAATTTTACCTTTTCCTAAAGGCCAATAATAGTTTCGTTCATTACTTGATTCTACATTGACAATTTACGGATACGATAAAAATTAATTCTCATTTGAATAAAAAGATATTGTAAGAAGAAATGTGAAACTAAGATACGACTCTTTTTACCTTCTTTGTCTTATACGTTTAAGAGCAGTTTCAAGTTGTTGCTCGAAGTTTTGAAGCTCTCTTAAGCTGAGAGGATCCAAATCCTCTCCAGCATAGCGTCTACAAATATCAGAGACTTGAAAAGATTTTCTCTTTTTGATTTGGGTTCTTCGATTGTTAATGGATGGTGGAGAAGGGACACGAGTGGAGGTGATTCTTAGACAGGAAAACGACTTGGTGTGGGAAGGTAAGTTTGAAGAGTTTTTTTTTTGTTTTTTTGGTTCCTCCATGGTTGAAGATTGAAGGATTTAAACATTCAAAGTTTTTTTTTAAAAAAAAAATTAGAGATGATGATGACGAAGAGTATCGGCGGTGATGTGGTGAGGTGGCACCGACGTAGCGCCAGATGGCATTGACTAACATTCAAATGACTGAAAATGGAAAAAAAGAATAATCGTGACAAAAAAATTCATTAAAGGGCGTTTTGTGACAATTTTAAAAATATAGAACGACTTCTGCATTTTGACCAAAGATAAAAAGAATCACGGAGACGTAACCCATTAGTTAAAGGATAACGATTTTTTTTTTTGACAATAAAAAATAAAGGAATGGAATACCTAAGGATTTTTTATTTTTTTTTGGTCAAGAATGGCCAAAATATCAAATATCAGCATGTGATTTAAAGGTATCATCATTCCATAAATTAGAAAGAACAAATACCTATATGCTTTCCCATAAGAGAATAGTGTCATTAATGGTTGTTCTCTAACAACACGCTATTATTCTCTTATATGGTCACATGATTAGGTTCAAGGTAACATCATTGGCTTTCCTATTTCTCTCTAAGAAAGCAACATATTGATGTTAAGGTATATGCTAAATTTAGAGAAAGCAACATGTTGATGTTAAGGTACATGCTAAATTTAGAAAAATGGTTGACTACTTAAGTTAATAATAACAAAACAATTGTAGTAGGGTTTTATATTATACATATATATTTTTAAATTTTTGTATACATATAAAGCTATAAAATTGTAGTTAAAACAATCTAACTACACCCATTAACCCATTAAGGGAAACTACCACTATTCTCGCCACATCACAAATAAATAAATAAATAAATAAATAAATATATATATATATATATATATATATATAATGTAGCGTGATTTTAATAAAAGTTAATCGTTAATTTTTTTTCCGATGTGATTTACGATATATTTTCACTCACATCACGCGGTGTTGTTGATGGTATATTGGGTACTTTCTCTCTACCTCCCTCCCTCCCTCTCTCTCTCATAAGTAGTAACTATTATACATCGGCCATCGCATGACAAAAAACACTTTGGTAAAAGGTTGAAGTTACTAACGTGTTTTTTGTCATGGGATGGCATCGTATACAATTAAACTAGATGCTCAAAAAATTTCCCTATCTTCCAAAATAGTGAGATAAGGATATATTGCTAAAAGACTACAAAGCACAATAACCTTAATGTCCTTGACTATGCTCTCTAAAGTGGGGACCACACCTTCAAAGTTAAACTTGTTGCAAACTTGCCAAACCAAGTAGGCGATGGACGAGAGAACCCGATCCTCAAGCCCTCGTCTGATCCTTATTTAGTGAATCAAGTACATATGGTATGGTTAGTACAGAAGTTCCATTTCTCACCCACTCTTAGATATATTTTCATATCTCGTCATTGAAACTTAAAATAAAGAAAGTGTTTTTCCGTTTCTAGATCTTCCTCAAAAAGCATACACATTTAATCAAGATCCATATAGGTTAGTCGGTCCTCTCAAGGAAAACCAAACAACGATCACATGTTTATGATCAATGCATGGGCTCCATAGAACCCTAGCCCATAACTCTAGTGGGAGTTTTGCTTATACCAAGTGTTTTCAAGGCTTTTACGCCAAGTGGACTTTTAGTTCATGCAACAAATTTGTTTTCCACATCAATGGTGTTAAGCAAAATATGAAGGGGAGGGGGGTCACACACACAACATATATTACATAATATTCACAAACCCATGTTTAATAATAAATATAACACCTCCAAATCTCAATACAAATACACATAAATACCCCAAATCTTTCCTAAATCCACCATTTTACAATCAATCATATCATATCATATCATATAATTTAATAATAATAATAATAATAATAATCATCATCTAAGTCTCATCAGGTGAGTAACTCATTTCACTACTCACCAAATAAATAAAACAAATGAAAAGATGTTAAATAAGCTAAAACTGTACTGCTTATTTCTCTCTTATCATTTCAACATCTCTTTCTGGAGTCTTCATGCACAAAATTTATTCCAAAATTCACAACTGCTCTGATTCCTCCTCTCCTTCCCTACACCACAAACAATCACTCCATCATTATTTTTATTTTATTTTATATTCAATAATAAAGTTAAGGGACTAAATATTTTACCTCAATATACATGGTATTTTTCACTTTACACTATAAATTCTCTTAGCTTCTGTAATTATACTCTTCCCGACCTGATCTCAAATTAAGCTGTTGTTCCAACTGCATCAATAACAAATCATTATTATTAATTGCACTATAACTCCCTATATTATGCAAAAATTACACTATAGATCCTAACCTGAGCAGATTTAAATTTTTCGTTATTTAACTCCTCTGTCATAGTGAGCATCCTAGCTTGAAGCTCATATACCTTCCCAAGGAGTAAACGTTCCCTCTCAGTAACTGCTAATTCAACCTACAAAACAAAAAAAAATTAAAAAAAAATTAAATAAAAACTTTTATTTTTCGATTTTATACTTAAAATCGAAACAAAACTACTTACAGTTCCGTTAGTCTCGGAGTTACGAGGTAAAGGAGGTAACTTTCCATTCTGTGAAGCTGGTTAATAAAAAAAAATTAAATTTAAATTAATTGCGAAATAATCCTTTTACTGTTAATAAATACTCACCATCTGCCACATCAGCTAGTTGCATGCTATTTAACAAATTCATAATAAGTTCCTGTTGGATTGAATTTTGTTGAAGAAGATTTTGAAGATGAGGCATTAAAATCGAAGCAGATATATTTTCATTATTTTCCTTAATTGTTGGTTGAACATTAGTACTAGGCTGAAAATTAAAACCGGATAATATGTTATTTTCATGACTTAAATACCCCTGAAACACAACAAACAAAAAAATACCATTATTCTCGCTTCATATACCGAATCTCCTACACTAGCTGATTTTCTCATCGGAGATCCCTAAAAAAAAGACGTGTTTTTACTTGTTATAAGACCCCCAAAAAAAAAAAAAAAAAAAACTTACCTGAGAAGATCTTTGAGGAGGTGTAGATAAAGGAACATCCTAGTATATACATTACATATATAAGTTAAACGTAAAAGAAATATGAGTGTAAGGGTAAAATGGTAAATGGTACCTTAACAAGATCTACGTTTTCTGATGTAACTGAAAATCGTCCTTTTATTTGTACGATATTAGCCTTCGATTTATCATCTAAAGAATCACGAAACCCTAGAAAAGATAAAACAAAACGTTGAAATAGTAAATTCTCGAGTTTATTTCTAATTTATGAATTAATTTTTGTACCTCCGGTTAATTTAATTGGAGCGGATAAACTATTTGATGAGGCACGAGTTGGAAGCATTAAAGGACCACTAAAACTAGGTGCTCTTCTTACATGTTGAATCTTTTCAGGTATATGATTTTCAAGCTCAGACCTGTTTTGTAATAACAAAAATATATTAATTTTTGCATAATGTAAATTGATGAATGAATAAATCTACCTTTCGATTTTGCGTAGTTTTTCTGAAGATGAATGAGTTAATACTTTTCCAGGGTTAAGGGGCCCACTTTGAGTTTGTGTTTGACGAGGTGTTGCAGCTAAAGCTTTAAGTAACTCGAGTTTATATTCATTTTTCTTCGATCCTTCAGATTCCATTACTTCTTTCTCCTTTTTAATTAGTCCCTCAACTTTCGGTATTTCAATTCCACTGAAATGCACAAAAAACAGTTTTTTTTTTTTTTCAATTTACACTAACACTCCATGTAGTTATAAAAAGTCAATTTTACCCCTATAGTTACACTTACCTACGCATAACATTCTTGGGTGAAATAGGTTTAACCGCAACATTTTCAGAACTAGATGTATCCTACAAAAAGTAAAAAGTTAATTTATAATCTAATATTCCGTAAAAAAGGGGAAAAAAATAAAAATTACCTTATTGCTTACATATGATTTCGAACAAGCCTCATCATCTTGGATTTCTTCCCCATCTATAAGCTGTAATTATTTAAGATAAATTAAATTCAAAATCTATTAAAAAAACGATTTTTGAATATGTTTTGATAGAGTTAATTAAATACATACCAGTGAAGCTTGTAGTTTTAAATCATCAACATCAAAGTTCCAAGCACTTACACCTCTTTGATACTCACTCTGAAAAATAAATACAAATTAAATTTTCAATTACATTTTCAATTAAATTTGATAAATATTCCAAATCGAGATAGATTTTTATCTTACATGTGAAATAGCTTCTTGTTCAGAAGAAGGCATTCTCTTTAAAGCTAGTTGTGCAGCATCTTTAAGCTACATTAATTATTAAAAACAAATTAATTACTGATATATACATATATGTATGTATATATGTATATTACCTGTAAAGCTTTGACACGATTCCATAAAGGTGGTAAATCAGCAAAAAGTTTCTTAACAGTAAATTCAGGAGATTTTGCATGTTTGAAAAAAGAATGCTTCAGTAATTTTTCAGCTGTAGGTCTTTTAGTTTGATCTTTAACCAAACACATAGCAACCATTTCTTTAAAAGACTGTTTACACAAAAATATATATTTTAATCAGAAATTCCAAATTATAATCACAACACTATAGTACAAATACAATAAGTTGACTAGTGATTTTTTAAATTATAATTATATCATTATATTACTTACACACCTTGGAGAATCTTTTGTCACGGTCATAATCTAATCCAGGTGGAGCGTTTTGTATAGTCATAAGAAGTACCTTTATCCAACAAAAAAAAACATCATAAGTTTTGAATTTTGAAGATAATATATAATATTTTCAAGATTCTCATACGAAAAATATTTTACCTTCATTGGAGGATATTTCGAAAATGGTGCATGTCCATGAGCTAACTCCAATGCAGTAATTCCAAATGACCATATATCAGCTCTATTAAAAAAATAAAAATTTTATCTTTATTAGATAAAATACAAATGTATTTTTTTTTTTTTTGCTTCAAAAGAAAAAACTTACTTAGAGTCATAACCAGGTCCAGGCTGTAACACCTCTGGTGCCATCCTGTAAACAAGTACCAAGTTATTAAAAGGGTATTTTTGACATTTTGTGAAACTATAGGGAGGTAAAAATAAATGTTTTATTACCAGCATGGGGTTCCTACGAAAGTATTTCGTGACCTTTGTCTATCACCTCTATCAAACAAAGAAGCAGAAACTCCAAAATCAGCAAGTTTTACTTCACCATTAGTATCCATTAATATATTCCCAGCCTATAAAAAAAAAGTCAAAAAGTTATTAAAAAAAAAAAAAACTAAACCATGGTTAAAAGTTAACTAACTAAATAACCTTGACATCACGATGAATGTAGCCTCGTCTATGTAAATAATCCAAAGCTTTAAGAGTTTCTTTAAGCATAGATCCAATAGCTGATTCTTCAAATCCTTCTGGATAAGCTGTTTTCATGAGATGTAAACATGAACCTTCAGCCATAAATGGCATAACTACCCATAGATTGTGGGCCACCACAAATGAACAAAATGCGTTTATTACATTTGGATGATGTATTAAACTCATTGTTTGAGCTTCCTTGCTTATGTCATCCTGTAAAAATAAAAATGTTTTAATAGATCATAATTAAAGGGTTGGCAAAATAAAAAAATAAAAAAATGTTTTGAAAATGAATTGAATCTGTTCAATTTCTATTCATTTATACCTGAACTAGGCTTCAAAATGGTTCTATATTCCTACAATGTGCTATTTTTTGATAGACATGACAAAAAAGTTTTAAAAGTGGTTTTTCCATTTAGAAGATGTTTTAGTTTTAGAAAAAACATCCCAAAATGGTCCCAGGTTATGTATAATAATAATTTATAAAAAATGGTAATTAGTAAAAAATAGCTGTTTTTCGGTGTAATCTATCTTCATCGTCACACATTCATCTCTAGAACTCGTATAAGCTCCACATTTAATCCCATCAAACTCTAAAAAGATTTGAATTTTCATTTGAAAATCAATTTACACCAGTCAATTCTTCAAAGGTAACATAATTCGAGAAAATTTTGACTTAATTTGACTAATTATATAATTTAACCAAAAACTTAAAAATGAAAACTTTAACTCACAAGTGAAGTCAAAACAATTTCAATTGATTTGATGACAATTGTGAAGTCGATTAATTTAACAAGTAGATAAGACATACATATATAATATAGAAGATTAGAGATAAAAGATACGGACCAGATTAATGTTAGAACGATCGAGATCCAAGCACTTGACCGCCACCGTTTGATTTAACGGTATATAGATCGCTCTATAAACGACGGCACTTGCACCATAGCCTATTTCTTCTTGAAGTTTGTAATCGTTAGGATTTGCCGAATAACTGTTGCTTTGTCCACCACCGGCGCCGGCCATCGTCTTTACAACCTCTTTAACTAATTGTTTATCGTTAAATAACTTCAATGCTCTATGTATACATATACAAAATAGCTTGTGTATGTATAGTTTTGATATGAACTTTGTATATGTGTTGAACTGGGTCGCCTTTCTTTCTCTCTCTCTCTCCTACTTATAAAGTCCGAATTATATGAGTGATATTTATCTTTATTTCGTTTTTCATTTTTTAATTTGGTTATTATTTCGATTAATTTGAGAAAGGAAAGCTGACGTGGAGAGTACAAGACACGTGGAAACGGCACGATAAAGAGCTTTCCTGGGTCCACATTGCAACGTTCAATCAGAATATTCGGCTTTTTAATTTTCTTAGTTGCTTAATGTGAAAATAACTTGTGGGTTTATGACGTATTTCTTGCTTCAATATTATTTTGCTATTGTTACAATCCTAATGTTTTCACTTTTTTATTTTGGAAAAAAACAATTATTGAATTGGAAAAAAGTACAACACACGGTTTCTATACATGATAACATAAAATATCGATTCTCTCTTAATCCGTAAAACATAAGTGTCTTTCACAATGATATGCCTTTGACTAAAAATTCCTTCATATGCCTGACTCTGATCCTCCGTTGATGGAACAACAACGACAACTGCAAGAGACGACCTCTGGAACAAAGGGGTGTACCTGGTCACGCTTAACTCAACAATCATGACCTACAGTAGTGTAAAACACCGCAAATTCTCCTAAACACCCAACAAAAGGATTACCCCGAAGGAGTGGTCTGGGAGGGGATAAAGTATCATTTGTATCCATCTGTAGTACAAGAAAAGTTCACTGCTACAACCCATCCATAATCCCTCAACATGAAGAAAATACTGAGTTGTGTTTTTTACAAAATCCTCCATAACAAATTGAGAATTATGTAGGGAAACAAACTCTGTCCAAAATCATTATCAGGACACATCTATAAATTTATCCTAATACACTCTTCAAAACATCCCCCATAACAGTATAGTAAGCCATATTTGTATATTGTCGAATTCAAGAACAAAACAACCTTGAAAATTAACCTTCTGCGGTTTCCCATTGCCAAATAAAAAACTGTAGACAAATAACAAAGTTCTTACCTAGTCCATGCCATAAGCCCTAAACCTGGCAACCAATAGCAAATAAAATACACACGTATCACAAAGGTCTTACGCACCAAGTGAACCAGTCCCACTACATAGATCTCAGTCCAAACTCAGACGGGTCAGCTTTGCCCTCCCCATCATCATGTCCCAAACCCCCGTCCTCATAGATATATGTACCCCACTTGATCCTCTCGTCTCCAAACTCCAATGACTGAACCTTCTTCGACCTCCATCAACTAATGGTGGTCAATTTCGTGGTGTCGACTGTTATCCACTCATTATCACACACACCCTTAGACAACCTTTATATTATCCTTAGACTCCTCCCTTCCCACAGTGTCCAAGATCCCTCGAACTGACATAAGACCAGGAATACAAAACCCATCAAACCATTCAACATTTTCATAAAAAATGGATAATCAAGAGAAATATCAAAATGTGTATCAACAGAAGAAGAGGAATTTGTAATATATCTATAAGTATTTAACTTGAAAAGGGAAAACCCTAAGAGAGAAGAAAGAAAATAGAGAAAGAAAGACTTTCTCGCTCCTCTTCTCAAGTTTTCTTTGGTTGATAATTGTCTTAGTGATCATATTTTTTTAAAAGTATGCTTTTGGTTATTAGTCGAGGGGTTGAGCTTCTCATATTCTTTCAGAGTTTCCTTCTTCATTTTCTTCAGTTTGTTCCTTCCCTTTCCTTTTTACAAAACCCATCAAACCATTCAACATTTTCATTAAAAACAGATAATCAAGAGAAATATCAATATGTGTATCGACAAAAGAAGAGGAATTTGTAATATATCTATAAGTATTTAACTTGAAAAGGGAAAACCCTAAGAGAGAAGAAAGAATATAGAGAAAGAAAAACTTTCTCGCTCCTCTTCTCAAGTTTTCTTTGGTTGATAATTGTCTTAGTGATCTTATTTTTTTAAAAGTGTGCTTTTGGTTATTAGTCGAGGGGTTGAACTTCTCATATTCTTTCAGAGCTTCCTTCTTCATTTTCTTCAGTTTGTTCCTTCCCTTTCCTTTTTACAATACAATAAAAATTCAAAAAATATGTATAAATTCTCAACAAATCATCATAAATTATCAGGTTAGTTTGTGAGATTAGTCTAGTTTTTTCCATACCAGACCATGATGGAAACTAGTTTGGGATTTTTAGTCCAAATTAGTGCTCGTTCAAGTATAAATCTATTGTCTTGTCTTTGTTTTTATTCATAGATTTTTGTCGTTAGACTATTACGTCGATAATCTCATTTATCTTATCCTCTGAGGTCCAACCCCCTTTATTGATGGGTATGTTGGAGGAGTGGTGATAGTTTACGATTCTTAGATCATGGATGTCGTTGGAGGCAACTATTATTCATGATTGGGATCTTTAGTTTGTTGTCTGAATTGTCTAACTCAGTTGTTTTCTCAAATATGATGGAATACTGAAGAAACGATTTTAAATATTTAGGTACGATTAGGCTACAATAAATGAAGTCGGATTAATGTTATAGTTTGTTTGTTAGATTAGTATTTTCTGTTTAATTTTTGTGGTGTAATAGTTTCGCTTCGTTGAATTAATCAATCATACTTCTAGAAAAAAAAGTTTGCTAAACGAGGAAGTGAAATTTTGTAGGGAGTGATTGACCAAAAAAAACTTATATAGGGAGTTTAAGATACCTTCTTATTACCTACGTTCTTAATCCCTTTTTTTCAAAATTATTTATCTTTCTTTTTAATCCTTTCATTGTTCTTGTGGGTTCTTCAATTATCCTTATTGTCAAATGTCTTTTTTATACCTAGTAGCACTAAAAATTAAACAAACATATGCAATATTGTTTCTAGATTACTCAAGAGTCTATGCATAGGAGCGATGGTTGCTTACAAGGGTGGATCCAAGACTTTTCTCTGTAGGGGGCCTAAAAGTCATAACAAGAAGTGGGGTTCCAGGCACCTTCCCAAAAATAGTTGGGTTTTATTTTTTTGCTTGGGGAGGGCTAAATGTCTTATATTTAGCCCAACAAGGCTAACACTTAGGTTGGGGACTAATATTAAGGTGTGATAGCTAATAGTTATGTTGGGGGAATAATGTCTACTTTTACTAAGTCTTTTTTTCTATACAAATTAGCAAATTTTCAGTGCGCCCTATGGTTGGTGGTTGTTGCCCGCAGTCCCTCTGGATCCTCTCTTTGTTGCTTTAGGTCTTATTGTGGTTTAGAGGATTCGATCAACAAAAAATCATTTTCCTCCCTAAATTGATGATTACGTGTGGTTTTATGACTAGAAAGAAGCCTATTAGGGTTACTTCACATTGTTTCTTCTTGTTTATGCAAGAAAAGAAAAAAAGTAAAGTATTCTTTGGAATAATTAGATGAGATATTAGAATAGGCTGTGAAATGATGATGGTCTCAAGGGGTGGAGTAAATAAATTACATTTTTTACCAGATGGGATGTTGATCAGCCGTGCATGCAAGGTAAATTGCTAACTGATACTAAATAGATGGTTGAGGGATCACTCAATACTTATGTTGTTGCTTCCTCACAATCCTTACAATAGTAATATTTCCATTATTGTTGCATATAATTCTAAAATAAATTATCAGATAATGCATGCTTAAAGATACTTGCTACTTGGAAAATACGTACGACCACCCAATAGTTGAATTTTTTTTGTTAACTATGCATATCAGCAAATAATTATTTCCCAAGAGAGATGGTTGGCATTCCTATATTGGGTAATGCATTGTTTTAAATATCATGACATCCTTAAATGACTTTATTTTTAGAAACCAGATTAACAAATAATCAAAATAAGATTATATATGCTTCAAAAGGTTTTCAAAACATATAAACATGGAAATAATATTGAGAAATCCCACATGGATGTCCTAACCCTGATAAAAAGCATAATTTATAATACCTCCATGGATTATGTATATAGGTATATTTTACTTAAGGTCACCAATGAAGGTCCATAAGGCAAAAGGCAACGTCTTGGTGTACAAGTTCACAAACAAACACTTCTCGGGTTGAGTGTGAAAACATGCGTAAAAAATACTTCATATGGCAGCTTTGTCCAGTACTTATAGATGAGTGACACTTTATAATAAAATAATGGAAGTAGATTTTTCCATTGTAGGAAATGGATCTCCACATAACCTAAATTTAAGTTCAAATTGTTGCGCCGCCATTCAAAACATTACTATATGACATTTTATTTATTCTCTACCATTATTTGGGGTTTATGAGGAATTGGACTATCCTTATTGGGTGAAAAGGCAATGTATTCAAGGTTAAAATATGATATCTTTGTGAAGTATAACTAAGGCGATCCAGATTGGATATATTCAAATATAAAGATTTGGGTAAATAATGTCAGAGTTGTAATATAACTGGTCATATTGATGCAACCATTCAGGATGCAATAAAACTTTGATTAAGCTTTCCCCATATGATATCATTGAATTCCAAATTTATGTGAGAAAACTTTTTCTCAAGCTATATATGGTTTTCGATCATTTATAGATGCAAAATGGTACAATGATCTTCTTAATAGACCAAGCACTCCATTAGGACAAAATCTACATGAACTGCTTGTGAGCTTAGAAATACCAATTTCTAAATAATGATATGTCATATAGTATTAGAAGTGTGGATACCATTTGTTATGGGAATAAGGGAGATTACTTGAGGAAAAAATCCGGAGGAGAGGTAAATGGGTAATTCAAGCAAAAAATGATAGAAAGTGAAATTATACGCATTGAATCAATCACTGATTAAAGTGGGAAGCATAATAGGGAAAAGGAAACAAGAAGAGGATGAAAAAAAAGAAAAAAATGTGTGAAACATACAATAAATAAAATAGAGAAAAAGACTATGTGGGTACCCATGGGATCCGAAAAAGGACTTCTGAGTATCCATACTATTAAATAGGACTTCTAGGTACCCAACTTTTTTTTGTCCAACTGTTAGTGTTTTCCGTTATCTCACACATTAAGTATGATGTGGAGCCTCTGTGGACTTGGTTTCCTTTTATTTTGAAAGGTATAAGCGGTATATTATTTCGACATAATAATCCATTTATAGTCCTATTATGACAAAAAGAAAAAGTTGGGTACCTAGAAGTCCTATTTTATAGTATGGGTACTCAGAAGTCCTTTTTTTTGAATTCCATGGATACCCACAGAGTCTTTTTCTCAATAAAATAACTAGATTTGTTAGCCTGACATCCCAAGAAAGAGTCGGTAAAGAGAAAGAACTTGTTGTCTGTCTTTTCGAAATAGCCGAAAGTAGTGTACAAAAGTTAGATGGTGAAAACACGAGAATTTATGGAGCAGTATATACAAAACTTAGATTGTTTACTAGAACAAAGAAGGGAGGTAGTGGTCATGAAAGAAAAGAATATGTTAGTATGTTGGGTTAAGGGAGATGTATGGTTGGAGCCTGAGGAAAGAGGGAAGAAGATAGTGGTATTAGACCTTACAAATTCAACATACTGCACACGGCTACACAATTACTAATTGATCTGGAAAACATAAGAGGAGAAGGTTTTAGAAAGGGTATTAAGCAATTGTTAGAGACAAGCATCACCAGTCATGTGAAAGACAACAACATAGGTTGATGATTTGATGGCGAGGAGGTTCGAAGTGGGAAGGTTACAGTGGAGAAATATGAGGTTGGCATTTTTGGGACCAATCTCCATTTATGAAACGTGTGTGGGCTAGGTTCCAAGGTAATGGTTCTCCCACGATTCCTAGATTTCCAAAGAGTTGAGCATTTATCAGGAGAATACCACGATAATGGAAGGTTGTCTTAGCTGTATTTCTATCTAGACAATCCTAGTTAGCTTGGATGTTTTTTTTTTCAATCTTTCTTGGTATGGTGTGTGGTTCTTACATTTTGTAGAATTGGCTTTCTTGAACCCTCTACAATGGGGGTTAAGTTATTTTTACCCTTCGTGGGATGTCATTGGTGCTCTTTGAGATTAATGCTAGTGTTTAGTTTCACCCTTTCATTCAAACTTTTTTCACAAACGACTTGGTGAGAATTTATAGTTTTTTAGAAAGAAGGAGTAAACAAAATTATAAATTACCAATACAAAACCAACAATGATTGTCACGGTTTTGAGACTTATATGTTGTTTGGTCTTTCTTGGTATTTTTGTCTTAATTTTTGGATGATTTGTGATTATGATTTTTTTATTTGTGATCTTTTATGTTTCTTCAATGATCTTTACTATCAAAGATAAATATATAACCATTTTGCTTAAAGTTTTTAATTTTATTTAATGCAAGTATCTTACTTTCAATCATTGGATTATTTTTTACCAAAAAAAAAATATTGGGTTGTTTTGTTTATGTTGTTATTATATTTTAGATCTTTTTTATTGTTCTCTTTATCTCATAAAATATGCTCATATTATTAAAAGTAGTTGTCTAGTAATACTCACTTTATCCTATAGATAATGTCCATTTAATAAAAATGGTATCCAAAATTTTTTATCCACTTAAAATCTCAAGACACTTTATTCTAACTTTTTTCACTATTATTATTATTAAAATATTTAAATTTATATTTTCAATGAATATTTAAAATATCATGATACTTTATGAGGTGTATTTTAGTATCTCAAGACACTTTATCCCAACTTTTTTCGCTATTATCATTATTAAAATATTTAAAATTAAATGTTTCCGATGATTATTTAAAATATCAAGACACTTTATGAGGTGTATTTTAGTGATGGTGCATGTAATGATTGTGTTTCTTGATATATGTGAAAAGTTGAGTGGACATAATTTGTGGGACTGACGGAGTATGTGTCCAATTAGAAAAATAAGACACTTTTTTTACAATTTACACCTACTTTACCCACAATTAAATGTTAAAGATTTAAACTTTCAATAAATATTTAAGATTTCAAATTTTTTTATGAAGGTATTTTAGTAATAAGGTGTTAATAAATTATTTTTCTTAATTTATGTGAAAAACAAAGTAGACACGTATTACCAGACGTAAGGAGTAGTAATAAGTTGATATTGATTAAACTAAAAGATAAATTAATAGATTTATGTGAAAACAAAGTAGACACGTATTATCAGACGTAAGGAGTAGTAATAATTTGATATTGATTAAACTAAAAGATAAATTAAGAGATCAGATTGGTATTTTTATTTTTGTCAAAAGATTGGTATAGTTTTGAAGAATGGTGTTCACTCCACTAGCGGATATTTAGTATATCTTCTTACTGGATTCGATCTTCGGATGTTGACACAATCTACGAAATTTTTTTCACAACAAAAGGAAGATAAAGAGGTAAAAAAAATACCGTTTTGGTTACTTTTATAAGATCTCCATATATAACGAGAATGACCAACCACACGTTAATAATGTTTTTTTGCAACACAGTTTCTTGAATAATCAACCTTCAACGGAGGAGCCACAAAATTCTACAGTACAAGCACCAACTATGGAAGATTTACTCCTACCCGAGGGTGACAAGGTAACTTGTAAGTTATTGCAGCAACTCAGAGGCCAATGGGGGTCCATGTCGGTACAACCACAAATATAATTATCAATAACACTTGTACAAGGTGACTCCGAAGGAAATGTCAAGAGTATGTATATGCAAGAACCAAAGATTCGTGGAATTCCATTTAGTGATGAAAAGGGAAGAGAACATCAATATTCGAGGATACCTTAACAAAGGACGAAAAGTCTAAATGTGTTGCGATAAATGCATCATGTTGATTGTACATTATCGGTTTAACCAAAAGAATCCTTTGTCTTGGAAGATATTAGATCCTCCCGTGCCGAGGAAATTTCGGCCAGTTAATATGACAGCCTTCGGCGGGACAGCTGACCTTGACAGGCATGTTTATATGTATCAAAGGCATTTAGAATTTATTATAGTGATCGATGTAAACGATTGTCGAGCATTTCCTACAACATTAGCTCGAATGCACTCAATTAGTTGATAGCTTGTGACACGGGGTTCCTAACATGAAGTCCGAGCAGACAAATTCAACTCTATTAGACTTATGTCAGAATAGGATGAAAGCTTTCCATTGTTTATGGATATATTCATCGCGGTTGCGTATAATTTTGACGATTCAGACCAACCCATTATTTATCACACATTCTTTTGAGGATTGTTCAAGCCATGCTTTCATACCCACTTGGCCTCGAGGACTAGATATACGTTATGCGATAAAATTGCAGACTCGGGGGGCCAAAGAAATGAGGAAAGATGCCTAGAAAACGGAAAAATAAATGAAAATATAGTGAACGAGTCACAAAGTCGAGGAAAATTTGACCGACCTCAGAAAATGGCATAACTTTCTTGTCTCAACTCCGAATTGACTTTCGTCACTTCCCACGAGACACTGACTTCAAGCTCTTTTTGAATAAAAAGAAATTTCTTCAAAAGTCTTAACTAATTTCTCTTTGTCACTGAAAGTAAATGACTGAAACAATGTGACGTTAAGACTTCTTCAATAAATGCTCCAACTTCCCAAAGTGACCTAAAGCTAATCTTGCACCTTGACTTGGGGTGTGACTTAACTTTTGACTTCTTTTCTTTATCTTGGCACCTTGTATAAACCATGTACCTAAAATCTACATACTTAACACACAATTAAAGCACAAAAACTCTATAAATATCAATAAGTCTTAATACAAGAGAGAAGTACAATACATTAGATAATAGGGAAAAAACCCTTACCTATGCCAAATAAACTCCTAAAATATGTCTCGTGAGTTTTTTAATCCATCACAAAAAGAGATACATAAGTGACCCAACTTAACCAAAAAAACATTTTCAAGGAAGGATTGGACTGGTTTGAACCACGACAATTGCAACTTTAATAACTTCTTCATATTAACTCCAAATCCAAAACCGTCAACTCTCACTCACTCCTGACTCCAATTAATATCCAAAAACAAAATGGATTCCTCATAATATTCATCAATTGTTTATGGAGAATCTATCTCGTCGAATTCCAAAGTTTGCCTATAAATGCGCTCGCTTTCCGTAAGTGACTTTTTGGTCCTTAAAGACTTGACATGGGTTTAACCTTTCTTTCTAAACCTTTTATTCTCGTCTTGTTATCTCGTATCATTCAAGTATTTAAGAGTTGCACAGTTAACATATAAGTTATGCACAAATAACTTTAAAAGTAACAAACACCCAAAACTATACAAGAAATGAGAGAGTACCAAAATATAGGGAATAATCCCTCAAACAAGTCTTAAATACACCTAATAATATGTCTCTTGACTATATTAATATATTACATAAATAGAGACATCATGCGCCGAAGATGTTTGCCAAACATGGAACAAGGGATATAATTAAGTACTTCCATTTGCACAAAGATTGTGGGCATGAAACAAACTGGTGTAAACAACTAAAAAGGAAAATTGAATGAATGAAAGGATTGGTAAGTTTCCAAGCCCACCGGAGGCCAGCAATAAGTCATCCAAGGAGGAAGAAATACCTAAGCATCCTCATCGAGCTAGATCTACAGAACAAAATAACTTTACACGTCTCGACAATCTGCCGAAGAGATAGGCACCAAACTCCAGCCTCGTCAAGGGTACAAATTCAAAGTAAATACAGCTGCAAGAGGCTAGGGGTGGTACAAATTTCCCCTTTATTTGCAAGAAGGGGGTAAAAATAATCTTCCTAACAAGTGCGAACAATGGTGGGGCACGGGGTGGGGTAATTTTTTTTCTTTTTCAGTAGGGAGCGTGGGGGGTCGGGAGGGTTAAATTTTTTTAAACAATACCCGGCTACATACACAATGAGGGGTTGTACATCATAATATGATGAGTTGTATGTGTAAAATCTCTTGGTATGTAAAAAAATTAAGCTATTATATGCACTATAATAGGTTGTATGTATAAAACTATGGGATACCCGTTGTAATATATGTAAAATATTTGGGTTGAATGCAACATGATGGGTTGTATATCTAGAATTTCATCATTTTATTCTCTGAGGTGTGCGAGGGGGTATCGGGGGATGGGGTCGGTTTTAAAAAAAACAGCTAAGAAAAATTATGGGCTTTTAGGGGGAGGGAAAGTATATTATAAGTCGTGGGCGGTGGAGGTGGCTAGTATTTTAAAAAATAGGATGGGGTCGGGTGGTCTTTTAAGTTTTTTCTTTTCAAAATCTAGTTAAATTGTTTTTTATTAAAGTATAAATTACTAGTGATTTATCATCACATCATCAAATGAAAGTTTAATTTGAAATCGTATTACTATGTCGCCTATTAGAGATCACTTCATTGTGATCGTTGAAAGTTTAATTTAAGTTTGGAACATGTTTTTACAAATTTAAAAACTTTTCAACTTGAATGTTTACATGTTCTTTTATTTAATTTTTAGAACTAATTGAATGTTGTAATTTATGGCTGAACCGTTAAATTGATATTGTTCTTTTAGTTAGTTTCATTAATTTGTTAAAAAATAACATAATATTGCAAAAAACTGAAAAATGAACATTTTAAAAGTAAAGAAAATGAAAAAAAACAAACAAAGAAAATAAAGAAATCATGGAATTGGAATTCTGAAATTTTTTAGAGTTTTCGAAATTGGAATTGAATTTTGAATTTCAATTTTTTTTGAGTTTTTATTTTGTAAAAAATATAGAAAAATTCAAAAAGATTTTTTTCAATCTAATCTAACTAATTTTTACTTCTAACTAGATTTCAGAAGTATCTTATCTTCGGTGGGAAAATATGAAATTTCCAGGCGCAAGAATGCTTTCGAAGTTTAGGTTATCACAAAATTTCTATTTAAAAACGGACAATTCCTTAGGAATATCCACCATATCCGAGTTTTTACTTCTAGGTGTCCAAGATTTTATAAGTGACAATTCGATACCCAAGGTTTCACTTTGTGACTCTGTTAGTACCCACCATTAGTTATCCGCTAAATGCCACATGACGCCGACGTGGCGAGTGGAAGACCTGCCACACACGCGCCACGTAGGCACTACGTGACATTTAGCGAAGAAATTGATGAAGAATATTAACGAAATACACAAATTGAAACCTTGAATTCTGATTTGTTACTTTTTAAGCTTTGAACACCTGAAAATCAAAATTTGAAACGCAAGATACTATATGTGTATTTTCCCTAAAGAAACCCTATCATAAAGGTTGACATCAATGTTTTTATATTTGCAATTAACTTAATTATATATTATTATACTCAAACTCGGTACATCAATAACTACGATATATTAATTTAAGTAGACAACTTATTGTATTAAGCCAAAACTGTATCTTTATTATATTTTATAATATTTTATGAGAAAAAAACTCTATGGGTATCCATAAAATTCGAAAAGGAACTTTTGATTACCCAAACTATAATATAGGACTTTTAGGTACCGAACCTTTTTTTTGTCCAACCGTTAGTGTTTTCTGTTATCTCACACATTCACACATTAAGTATGATGTGGAGCCTATATGGACTTGGTTTCCTTTTATTTTGAAAGGTATAGCTGTGGCGCCACGTAGGTCCACATAGGCTCCGCATCATACTTAATGTGTGAATGTGTGAGATAACGGAAAACACTAACGGTTGGACAAAAACAAAAAGTTAGGTACTTAAAAGTCCTATTTATAATACCGTACTTAGAAGTCTCGTTTTGAATTCCATAGATACCCACATAGTCTTTTTCTCTATTTTACTTCAAAAATCCAAAATACCTTTAAAATTAATTATCACTATTATGTAATATCTAACAAAATAAAATAGATAAATTTAAATTCAGAGATTAACAGTGAATAGAAAAAATAAAGTTATAAGGCCACTTAAGTAACTTTAAAAGTTCCGTATGGTCCATGAATTATGGACCAGGAAATTTCTCATTTTCCTTCTTAGATCAAAATTGGTAAAAGAAAAATTTGTCAAAGAACTACCCAACCATTACTATTCATCCTTCTAGATATCTACAAGGATCATAGTTTATCCCATATATCCCGATTATATTCACGCATCTATCAATTCTCATCTTCAGTCCCTGCACAAATAATTATTCTGGTGCTAAATCATTTGAAGATCAGACTTTGCCAATGAATTTATTTCCGAAGACTAATATAGCAGGGTCGAAAATAATTAGCTTTCTGAAGTTATGACTTTAGCTTAGGAATCTCACATCAAATTTGGTACATAATTTTGGACATATACATGTACTAGGGTGGAACCAACCTACTTTACTGATAGAGAGTTATAAAAGGACTTTGATCTAGACCAAATATATATTCAAAATTTTAATCATCCTTAAGTTGATAATATGTCCATGACATGAGTGATTAAATATTCACATGATTAAACAGATACATATCTTTTTTTAGTTTTTTTTAATTGCACTATAAGAGTTTAGCAAATCTTATATATTGAGAATATGAAGAAACAATTATTCTGATTCATAATTAAAACGGGCTTATGGTTTTAGAATGAGCGAATGGTTATTTTGAAAAATAGTTTACTCGCAAAGCAAGTTCCGAGTTGTTTAGTGCCTGATATAAGAATTGTTTATAAGTAAGTAATTCAAAAGGAAAATAGAATAAAAATAAAATATAAGTATGAATTTGATTTCGAAATTCAATATATATAGCTCGGGAGAGTAAGTTTGTTGATTATTACCTGGGACTGTTCCAATTATGTTGAAGGGTTTTACGTAATTTTTTGTTGCCTGCCAATCAAGAAAGTATAAGGAACAAATTTACTATAAGAAGTAATGTTTCCTTAATAATGAAATATAAATTAATTAAGTAAGAGATAGTATAAAGTGCAGATAAAATTCATACCTGTGTCTAATTCTTCAGCATCTTTAATACGACCACTCATCTTTGCTCGATCAGAAATTGTTATAGCCCAGTTATAATAGGCCAAAGAGTAGTTCTAATTTATTACTAGACAATTAAAATAGCCTAAAGTAAATATACAAATAGAAAATCAAAGATTAAACTAAAATATCTTAGTAGTCAAAGAAGAAGAATTACCTCCTAGAAGCAAATTTGATAATTTGTTGACGAGACTGCCCTTCCTCATCAGCACCTGTGACGCTAGTTATTAACTCCATAGCCAGTTCGCTCGCTGAAAACACATTAACACAGAATATGAGTAGGAAATCTAGGAAAGGGAAATTTAATGAGATTTGATTGCTTTTAGAAACTGATTAATATGAATATTACAGATTGGCTAAATTTACAAAACTCATACAGCTATTTGTTTCCTATAAACCTTGTAGTTTGTAAAAGCCGTATAATTTCATTTTATATTTTGCCAATTCAGAAGAAATCAATCATTATCGATAATATATAGTAGAAACTCTAACGATGTCACATGTAACTAGTTAAGTAGCTCAACATTATACAAATTTTCATAGTAACGTAAACAAATTAAATCTAATGACTATATCCAACATATTGTAATAAAACACACGGATGTAACAGACAATCCCTGTGTTATGAATAAATACTCAAATCACCATGTGTTTCTAAAATTAGCAAATTTACAGTTAAACATGGTTCATTTTCCAATTCTTAAGCACACGGGCACACGTAGAGTTGCAAACGAACCGAATCGAGCCGAACTTTAACTTTCTTAAGTTTGGTTTGCTAATATTTTAGTAAGTTTGAGCTTGGTTTGAATTTCAAAAGAACCGAGTCGCCAAACTTTAGCTTTCTTGAGCTTGCTTTGTTAACTAACGAGTCAAACTCAAACAAACCCTTAGCGAACTTATTTTTTACAAGCTTGATTTCGGCTAAGATTGGTTCGTTTAAGACTCACTTAAATATGTTTATTTTTCTATGATATATATATAAATAATTTTAATTGAATATATCTATCAAGACTCTTAACGAGCTCTTACCCTTAACAAATTGTTCACGAGCTTAACGAATCGAGTTTATACAAATTTGAGTTTGTCTCGTTTAGTAAACGAGTCTGAATTCAAAGCTTGAGCTTGACTTGTTTAACTAACGAGGCGAACTCAAACAAAACCCTTAGCGAACTCAAACTCGAGCCTTTGGTGAGAGTAACTGTTCATTTGCAGCCCTAGGCACACGGGTATTAATTGATACTTTTTGAAAATGCAAAGGCTAATATTTGACGAGGGGAGAGCACGGACGGGGTTTTTCCCGGTTGGGAGTTAGGGTAAACCAAAAATCAGTTTTACCCGGGTTAGGGATAGGGTAAACCAAGGTATAAATAAATCTTGGGTCAAGGAAATGTTAAGGTAACCCAAGGGTGGGGTAAGAATAAGTTTACGTTGGGTTAAATCGAGTTAACTTTTGGGTTACCTACATTGGTCAACCTTGGTCAAACTCTTTTTAACACATGAGAAGATATTAAAAAGAATGGCTAAAAATCTAAAAAATCTTAAATAATCGTCATTAAAAGTACAAATTCGAAAGTTCGTGAATCGAATAATTTTAAAATAAGTTACCGTACAAATTACAAAGTTTTAATACATTACATAACTTTCTCAAAAAAATTATATTAGAAACAAAAAAATTTGTTTTAACTTCAAAAGTCTAAGTTGATAACTTGGTAGTCGTCTCGGGTTCTCGTTGACCTGTTCAACCTGCACATATTATATATTTTACACCTCTATGTAAGGTATTTCAAAGCAAAATAGACTTCAATACAAAAATAGGGATTTAATTGAAAATTAATACACTTATATGAACTAAAGTTACATATACTTATGTTTTTTTATATGAAAAATAACAAAATACATGTGCATTACTTAAATAACCCATTTTTTAATCTAATTAATATATATTTCTTCATAATTACACATGTATTTTAAAGTAAAAAGGACTTAAATGTAAATTTTGTAATTTATTTTCAACTAAGTTACTTTATACTTCTTCTTTTTTCCCCAAAATTAATAGAAAAATTATATGTGAAACACAAATTAATTTTTTTTTCTAGTCCCATATATATTATAGGGACTTGAATGGAAATTATTACTAAATTTTTAAGTACCTTTAACATTATATTTATTTGGTTTACACAAATAATAACAATAATCATTTTCAAAACCGAATTGATCAAGATTACTATTTTTTCATAAAAAATACTACCACAGTTACTTCAAGCTACCATATACAGTTTTAAAGAACAAACAATGAAATTTTACAATTTTACACATAAGTCCACAATATTCAACAGATAAATTAATTATACCTAATCATATTAAATGAAGCACGAAACTGAGAGAAACAAAAATTTACAATTAACAAACAAATTACAACTCGATATTGAGCAATTCTTGGCTCAACGATTCTTAACATTCTCGAGATGGAAGGTTTGTCAATGATTCCAATGTTAATATAGTATTAATGACGAATAATCCTCTTGTTTTTTCGTTAATAGTATCTGACAACACTTGTTTTAAACTTGTCCTTTAAAAGGTGTCGACCGATGATAGTAACACGTGATTTCCACTTTTTGTCCTTACATTGATTAATATTGTATCAATCATAAAAAACATAACCTTTCCATAATAAAGTTATACTTTAATTTTGTACTCATTCATGTTCTCTAAACAACACATGTTCATCTTTCCATGCTTTATCTTTGTTAGCATATAGTCTCGCTTATAGGTTATTTTATATGTGACAAGTCCCTAGATGGTTAAGTGCTTGAACTATATCTTACAAGGTGTTCATACTACTTTTTAAACCTTGCATATTTTCACTAAAAACACTTATCATAGTTCTTTTTTCTATCCCTCACTTGGGACTTCTAATTTTTTATCTTATCGTACTATAAATTCATCATTTCTATGTGTTTCTTAAGCTTTAACTACATATTTATACTCATTAGCATAAACATACTTTATGTTGCCCCTATATTAGTTAAAAACCTTTTTAAAACACAACTTACTATAGGTTGATCCTTGGTGCACAAGTTTAGCTACGCTCTTTGTGATTATGCCTCTAGTTCATCTTACATGTTAAGAATATTATCACTTAGTAATATATCACACTCTTATTATTACATTCTTCACATGATTTTTTCCACACAATTTACTTGATATATATATATTTGTGTGTATTGTGATCTACCTCTTGAGTTGTACTAAGGAATTTCATATCTTACGACTCTTATGAAGAAATTCTTTCCATTTGAACTTCCAATGTAGTCAAAATCAGCAACCTTAACACGCTCTCAAACCGACACCCAGATCCAAAACGGGAAACTGTTTTAAGCTAGAAAAAGGTATGTCATTTTTAGTGAAGAACAAGTAGGTGTCGTATCATGTGCGTCAGAAATTCGAGATGAAGGCCAAAATATATATTTATAATCGGTAACCTTGCAACCACAAACTGGCACCCCAATCCGAAATGGCACTACGTTTTAGAAAGAAAACGGTATGACGTTTTGTCAACCACGATGTTGTTTTAAGAACATATGAAATTATACGGTTATACTAAAGATTCCATGTGGAAAATAGTTGTAGGGAAAAAAATGGTCACCCGATTTTTTTGCGAACAGTATATCATTTTTCATGTAAAATATGATCCTTTTTATAGATTTGTTGGAACTTGATCTACAATATATATAAAAATAAATAAATAAATAAATATATCTTACATACATCACATGGCTCACCTCTTGAAACTTCAATTCACCATCATACTTTCCTACACTTCAAGAAAGAATTCACAAGTTTGTTTTATCACTTTCACATCATTAGATCAAGCTTGGTGAAATTACTTGTGATATCCAAGTCATCAAAGGAGTATATAATCTTCAATCTATCATTTTTACATATACTCAAATAGTAGATCAAATGAAGCTTACACTTTCACATCAACTCATCAAGGATCCATACAATTTTCATTGTAATACTTGCTCATCTAGGAGTATCAATTTACATTCATTGTAATCAAACTATACATAAATTAATATCCTATAGATTAGAACTTAGTCTATGTGCTAGAGCTTAGATAAGAGGGATTTACATCTCTTTGGAGAAGAGAAGACTTCCATATTAAAAGGGGTTTACCTATGTGGATAATTGCGCAAGGGGGGTAGCTTGATTGACTCAAGTTTGGGTTATGATAGAACCAAGAAAAGTCTCATGTATCGGGTTTCTATATCATCGTTAAGAGATGAAAAATCTTAGTGGAATTTAAGTTTTGAAAATCCTAAGAATAAGACTCTAGGTAATGGATTAGGTCTTCAGGAGTGTGAACCACTACATACGCCTGAGAAATATCTTTCCTTAATCTCTTTATATTTTTTATATATGATGTATATCTTGTTTCTAGCTAACTTATTCATTCACTTAATCTTTTAGTTTCGTGTTCAATAGCTTAGGAGAGCCATTATTACAGTTAGGTGCTTAATCCTTGACACTAGAAATCTAGTTAAGATAAACTAACTTAGTTAGTATATAGATTCTTATATTACTTCCTTGAATACTTAGTTTCTTAGTCTTAAGGATCTTGACCTTAACCGTACAATCCCTTTCCTAACTTATTTTAGTTTGTTTGATCTTAGTATCCATAACTAGCTACCTACTCTTACCACTTAGCTTCCGCACTTAGCAAACTCCTTATATCACCTTTAGATACCTTGATTAAGAGTTTTTGCCTTATAGGTTAGTTTAACCTACTCTATCTTAGTACAAGGGTAATTATTTTATAATTAGGTATTGGTTAGATAAGTGTATGATTCACCCCCTTCCCTCTAGGACCCTACAATCTTCATTTTTCGCATTTATATTTATGTTTGCTTTAATTATATATGTTTTATCAGTGCTTTAAAAAAAGATATATGTTTATGATCATATTAATGTTTTGATTAAATTGACCTATCTTTATTGTGTTTAATATAAATCAAATTAATTTGTATATTGAAAAAGTAAGCACTTTTTTTAGTTAATTTTATGATTGTGTGTCATCTGACTTGTTGATAACCTTTTATTTCAAATTGTTAAATAAGTTATTACGATCTTTATTTGTTTACATTCAAATCAAATTTTTGAACATGAGTTATAATATGCATTTGTTGAATATGTGATTCCTTTTGTATATGAAGAACAACATGAGTTACATAAATTTTCCCATAACACATCCTGCTTGCTTTGAAAAAAAATCAACATATTTTGAGATATATTATTGTGTCTTTAATCTTTTGTATTTCCAGTTGTGTGCTAATACTCCATTATATGTATAAACTTGATGATAATAACGATATTTTCTCCATAATTGAAATATATCCCAAGTCATGGAAATTTTTCCAATAACTTAACTTGTCTGCTTTAAAAAGAAAATCAACATTTTCGAGATTTATTATTGTGTAATTTTTTGTATTTCTTGTATGTGTTTAGTATTTTAATTTTTATATAATTTTTTTGGCAATAATGATATATTCTCTATATTTTGAAAAAAAAATTGAGTTATGCCAACCCAACAACATGCATTACTTATGGGAATTTAACAATCAAAGATGATATTTTTAATACAAGTTTTAAATCACATCTCCTTTTATGTTTCAACAAAAATATATGCAATACGCCACCCAATGAAGTAAAAACACATACATAATAGAGGCATACTCAATATTCATGTGAGTTATGGTAACTTATCATAACTCAACAACAACATTACTTATTGGATTTTTCCTATCAATGGGGATATTTGTTGATCTTTCGACTTTTTAAAATAAATGTCTTCAATGCTACACACGATGAAGTAAAACACACATACAAAAGATAGATATTTAATACTTTACTAAAATTGTTAAAAAAGTAAACAATATTCAATTATGTGTTCATCATTTTTTATTAAACTAAAAGGCAATCATTGCATGAAATCTAATAATTTGGTGGATTTTGTAAAAATAGGCAATGAAATCTTCAACGTGGGTTTTCAGTGAAATTTTGCTGATTTGGTGTGATTTTCGGGAAAAAATATTGAAGTGGAAGTTTGTTAAGATATGATTCGTGTTTACCATTGTTTTTAATTAGTATTAATTATGCTACAAAATTATGTTAAAGAAGAGGTAATCATGTCAAACAAATTGTAGCATGTTGTTGATAAAAAAAATTGTAGCATGCCTTTTAATTGCTAATAGGTGCCTAATTATGATTTTATTTTAATCATCTTTTTTTTTTTTTTGATAATTTTACAACTTTTTTTTAAATGAGGAATTGAGCCTCACATACCATGTTATAATAAACATTAAAAAAATTAGAGAGAGGGACATGTTATCCTACATAACAATATAGCTAGTATGCAAGATATACGTAATAGTTACTTTCTAACGTGTCACTAATTGACTTTCCACTTGATAAGTTCTTGAAGCACTTTGTAATTTGTCCTTATGGTGGAGGTGCTAGAGCTAAATTCATTGGTGTGGATTGGAATTGGAGAACCAAGTCTTCCATAAGTTTTCCATCTTACACTTCCACAATCATATTCTTAATGCTACCTAATTCTACATTCAGTAAGGAGACAAGAGGGGATGATGGAGTGGCTCATCGAAGTTTGATAACCTTCTATTCTTCCTTATCGGTACAATAACTAGAACATCGGTCACTTATACAATGGGTGGGTTGGATGACTTGACACTAGCCTCGACTATCTTGGAAAGGAAATCCTTATTATGGTTTGATCTCGACAATTTTTTTTCAAGTAAATCAACAACACCGAGTTCAGGAAGTTCTTCTCGAGGTCTACCACAATACAAATCTGAGGCGTGTCAACTTGGTGTCCCATAAGAGAGTTGGTATCCATTTGTAACAGTTTAGCAGTAAGACTTCCAATGTAGATAAACCCTTTGTCATAAAAAAGAATTCATAGCACTTCCATAAGTGTCACCTATAGTGGAAGCCACTTAGTGGCCAAATTGATAAGTTGGGTGTTCGAGCATTATGTACTCAAAAGGGGATGTTGTGGGTTAATACGTCATAGTTTCTCTTGTACACGTCTATAAATTTAATTAGTTTCAAAATTGAAGATGCACATATGTAATGTGTAGACTTAAGCTCCACTCTCCTAAAAAATCCAATTTAATTCAAGCATTCTCTTAAATTGGAATAGTATATGTGTCTTTTCCACATATTAGTCGATCAAAGTGTTGTCAAATTTACAATTTTCCATTTCAAAATTATTTAGGAGGAAGGGGAAAGTCACCTTCGTTGACTCAATAACGTATGGTTTTGTGTACCTCAATTTGAGTAAACACTTGCTAAAATGATCAGTCCAATTGTTATTGGAGGTTGGAGAAGTGTACACCCTACTAGCATTAGACTTCTATGCATTTGGTCATTAAGGAGCGGACCGACTAGTACCCATATTCAGTTAGACCTTAGAAAAAACCAAGAAAATAGAGGAGGCCCTCAGCTGTCAAGTGGGAGATGTCAGTGATCAATCGTGTAGTTGTTATCCTTGAGCGGTATAGCTTGCTGGTAGACCAAATGGTCGAGCCCCCAATACAATCGTTCTCGATGGAAAATTTTCCAAAATTTCCTTGGTCTACATTGAGGAGTCACGAGCGATGCATGAGATGACGGTAGACGTTTTATGACAACATTGAACGATTGAACCCTTAGAGCTCAGGGTCGACGGTTACTTATTGGGTCGAGTCATGGATATCATAAATAATGATTTTTGTCATCAACCCAGTTTCAAGACCATGTTTTCCAAATCAGTTTTAGACAGATTCAATTATTTGACACTCATGAAATTTGTGAAAATTGTATCTAATTAAAATTCACCTAGTTCTTATTAAAAATTAGGATAGGTATGCGAACTATTACCATTTGCATTGGACAGATTGAGGCTACAATCAAAGTAGAGCTAACTTCGTTATCCTACGAGATTGACATAGAAGTCGGTCGTGTTGATATCTCATTGTTTGAATATTGCGAGACAATATTCCGAGACTTTTAAAGACATCAAGAAAGGGTTTCTTAGATTTAGAATTAGTCACTTTTTGTGTTAGCGGGGGTCGTTTTGACTTAATGTTGAAAGGATGTGTTTGTTACACCACACTTAATATATATAAAAAATTGAATTTTCTAAACTCATATTACAAGTGTATGTTCACAACTCCTTTCATTTTAACCTAGGGTAATGTATACAACGGTAGAACTAGAAAACAAATTAATTAGATGTTAACACTAATGACCAAATTCTTAAAATTCATCATACCTATAACAATCTTTTGAAAGAAATTCACCTTCATGTGTTTTGAATTTTCTATCTCGTTTTCTTTTACATTTAACAAAATTATTATTATCATAATTTTTTTAGTAATTAGGTAAAAATATGCAATATAAATACAACTTTTTCCATATAATTTATAGTTCTTACTGATGACATATGTTGATGATAATACTTTCTATCGTACATATATATTACATTCATTATATGTTTTTTTATAAAAATATATAGGTATAGTTATCTAAGAAAAAGCATAATTTAAAAATACTAAGAAATTCTATAATATTATATTAATTATACATTAATATTTAGTAAGTTGTAAGTTTAAGACATTCAATTATATTTTTACGTAAAAATGAGATGTCATGTTTTAAAAAAATTGATGTATTTTTTATCACCTATAAGTGAAAATGAAAATATTAGAAAAAATATCTGGGACACTCTTAATGAACCTGAACATCGAATCCCAACTCAAATTATTTAGGTCCTTTTTTTATTCGATTTCTTAATTTTCTTCCATTACTCTATTAACAATTTTTTTCCACAATTCTTAGTTACAATTTTTCAATGTTTAAAATTATTTTTACTAAGATCCAACTCAAAATTTCTTTCAAGATTTTCAAATTCTCAATACTAATCTTACGTGTTAGATAGATATAGAAAAACTAAATTAACTTATATTTTACCATAACACAGTCATGATCAAGGAGATATGGCTAGAGAATGATGGGACTAGCAAGGATGGTGATAAACTCGTCATATATATCTATATTATATAATAGGACTCACCTAATTTTCCATATTTTCCCTCTTACCCCAAATAGCTCATAAATCCTCCATTAAACTTAACCTTCTCATAATTTCAATCCTAACCAATCATAGGACTTAAAACTTATTTCTTTTTATCTTTACCTTTGTGAACATAAATGAAACGATTTACAATTCAATGAAATAAATTATACTAAAATTTATCCTGACCAATCGTCTCATGTATCCTAACCAAAACAATTCAAAAAATAATTTGTACCACCAAGTCGCTCTCCTACGACCGCGCCACTCTCCTTCAGAAGAAAACAATCGCCACTCGGGGACCATTCTTGACCATCAACAACAACCCGGCTTGGCTACGCCATCAACAATCGAAGAACCCAAATTAAGGTAAAAAATTAATTTTTATAATTGAAACTCTAAAATATCGGCTTCACGATTACTCATTTGAGTTTTTTGTTTTTACAAATATTTAATTTAGGTTGTTTTTGGTTCATCTTCATCGGGCATAAGCCAACGATCTTATGATTCCCATTAATTGTTATAAAGTCTCAATTTTTTTGAGATGAATATCAACACGGTTACTCAACTTTGAGGAATATCCTTGCCTCTAAGACTGGTGGATCAGGTTTTGCAGTTTGATAAGGGAAGATATGCTAAAATCAAGCTCTTACTTACTAAAATGCAGGAATGTGAGTTTTGAATTTTACCCTCAGTAGCAAGCCAAGCTGTTGAACTATACCATTTTTTTAATTACACTCTTCTCATTATCTTCTTTACCTATTTTGTATAGGGGAAGCTTACAATATTGAAGGAATATTGAAGGAATATTACATATCGATAAGGGTAGATATTACATTGTGTGGATTGTATATATCTATATGATTTTTTTGTATGTATTAGTGAATTAGGTTTCATGATTTAGACGATTTTAAGTTAGATTGTAATCTCAATAATGATTTATACAGGGCATAAAGAGGTGCATGTAATTTTTGTTCAGGATCTTTCTAACTGTCTCCCTTCATTGGAGGCCTAGAGAGAACAATTTCTCTAAGAAACAAGGTAAATCTTTGATTTTTTAGCAAATAGATTAGTAAATAGGTAATTATTAATTCTATTTATAAAAACTTACATTTGTGATTCTGTTTATTTTAATGTGTTCTATTGTGTTTGCTTTGAAACGAAGGCTAAGTGGAAATGAGATACAGGAGCATTCACCCATTCAGTTTTTAAAAAGTTTCAAAACGAGGTTATGTTACTATTACTTTATGTAATTTGCATATCTGATTTATAATTTACTTCGTCATATGATCATCCAGAAAATAATCACCTTCATCACCAACTGATATTCTTAGTTAAGGAGCGAGTTTTGGTGTTTTAATTGCAAAATCAAAGAATAAAGAAGATCGGTTTTATAATCAAGATGGTGATCCAAGTCTGACTAATGATGTTGGTGAAGCAGAGGATGGTGATCCAAGTCTGACTAATTATGTTGGTGAAGCAGAGGATGTTGCAGTGATATAGATCGATTCTGGTAATTAACGACAATGCCTTTCAAGGTTACTATGATTATGATAAGCATATCAACTAATCACTGTTTTGTTTCACAAATAATGCTACTATTTAGATTCCCCAATAGGTTAATATCTTATTTTCATTTGGAAAGCTTAAAGCTTCAATCTTTGATGTAAATGGACACCATTTCTTTACGAGCCAGTAGGAGAACAGATCATAATCATCAACATAGCCCCACCAATCGTAATTTCATCAAATATACTCAGCTTTTATAGCCAAAAGTGCTTGCTTAGAAGATGATGTCTCAACTTACTTCTGTTACACTGATTCAACTCTCCATATGTTGATATTTTGATATCTCAATCTTTAGTTTGTTGATTCTATGTGGATTTATGGCATGGGTCAATGTTCCAGATTATTTAATCATTAAATTTATGTGTCTTTGAATTTGTTTGTGTGTGTATACTGTAATCATACAATTGAATAATTTGTTGCTTTCTTTTTCTTGAAGGTGGTTTGAATCATTCTCACCATCCTTATAATTCATTTACAGTTTAAAGGTTTGAGAAATTATTCCAGAAGAAGAGTATCCAAACATAAAATATTTTTCTCATTCATCTTTGAACTTTCATGAATTTTGGATTAGTATTCTATGTAATTTACGTGTTTTTTGTCATATCATAAATTATATGAAGCTGAGCTAGATAATTCATATCCACGGCAGTATATAAGGTAAAATGCACCATTGCATAACAATACAGTAGCTGAGCTAGGTGCATTGTATATGTAAAAATACGTATAAACAAACATCAAGTTTATAACTGAAATGAGTTGATTTTACGATCTGCTTACCTTTGAAACAGGGCTAGCTGTCAATCTCGGAGGATCGAGTGCACGGATTTATATAGAGCGAATGAGTCGAACACCTTGAGCATTTGCGAGTTTTTTATACCATTTTCATTAATCGAAACAACCAATAATGTACCCTCTTTACTGAATTCATGAAACAACTTAATATTTGATAATGAAATGTGATGTTGATGTTAGGAATAATTTGTATGGAAATATTGTGCTTAGTGGTGGATCAACTATGTTCCCAACTGATAGGAAATACAATGTTTAGATTCTCATTACGGGTAATTGGAGACTACTCAAGAACTTATTGTGCAGTTTTTGTTATTGCTGAGTTAATTTATTGGTGAGAATTTCTTCTTCTTCGGTTGTGATCAGCCAACCTTTTACGACAACTTTTTTTTCCCAGTGTCAAATTCTGTGAGCACATGGAATTTATTTTGTATCCATTTAAACTAATTAAATATGAAGAACATTCAAACATATATAAATCAAAATAATGTACTATTATAAGCTAACAAAATAAATTCACTCTTATTGAAGACAATTTTATTGTCTTAAAAATGATTTGTAATATATAAATAAATAATTAGAGCATTTTAAACAAACACTATCGATATTGAAGATAATTTTATTGTTTGTGCATGGGAGGGGCGTTTGTGTTTCGGAAATTTTAAACAACTTGTTGCACTGCTAACAAAACCGTACAATTGGTCAACCAAACCCTCCTCTGCTGAGGAAAAGTAAGTCCTCCTACCCAAATTCAATCCAAACCTATTAACACCACCGACAGCCGGTTCACTCTTGAGAACTGTCATGAACCCAGTTAGACCGGTAGGTTCAATAGTAGCATGAGCAGCATATGAAGCTGAATTGCTGGCATAAGTGGGTGGATCGTAAAGAGAGCTCAAATGGGTATGAGAGTTGATGAAATCATGGGGGTGGGTAAATTGAGCATCACTAGCATTAGCATTAGGGTTGTTTCCAATTCCAAAAAAACTTGAACCTTCGTTGAGATTGTGGGTGTAATTTGGGTAAAAAATGTGATGGTATTGGTGATATTCTTGAACGATTTCATTACTAGAAACCATATGCATTGTTGCATTTACCCATTCATACTCCAACATTGCTTCACAGAATTTGATCTTGATCTGAAAAGTAAAGAAGAATAAGAAGAGTTCGTTTTACTAACAAGTAATAACTACCAATTTCGTACTAAAGAGCATAATCAAGTGTTAAAATGATGGTAGAGTCTTTAAGTGTAGGCGGTGAAAGAAGAAAGTCTTTAAAGTGAGGAGACTATGGAACACAAAATATCTAGATTATCCGTCTACCTGCAACACAAAATAAGAATAATATTAGAAGATAAGAAAGATTACTCATTTTAATTTACAATTTTAAGTAGCTACAAATATATTTAGATACTTATCTAGATTATATAAAAATTTAAAAATACAATTTATATTGGAAAGATAATTAACTAACTTAAAACTCTCAGATATATTTTAGTTAATTATTTATCTAGATTATTTTAAAATTTGAAAATATAAAAACCATTCCCCTCCAATAATTTGTTAAAATAATATTTCCCTCCAATTTAATTTTTTCTATCTCCTATATATATATCTAGCAAAAATTAACTCATACGTACTAGAATTTCACTTTCATCAGGTAACTCTTTTATTAACATTTAATATAAAAAAATTTATGGTTGGTGTCTAGGTAAATTTACAATCTCCCCACTGAGGAACCACCACTTCTCTGCCTTTATTAATTAATAAGGTACGTTTACAAAATGTAATATAGATTTTTTAAAGAATTCATTCTATATACGACTACAAAATTATGTGTAAATATACTTGAATTAATTGCAGTATATGTCTCTAATTTAATTGCTTTGTATGTCCCTAGATTATAAACATGTTGCACTAGGTCCCTAGACCAACAAACGGTCTTTTTTTTAATCACATACATATACCCTAAATAAGAATAATGTTAAAAAATGGTATGAGAATCAAAGTTATGAATACACCAAAGGGTCATGTATTTTGCAAAAAAATGCACTCCAGGTCCTTAAACTATACAAAAAGAATATATCTTTGTACTTAATTGCACTATAGGGCCATATATTTTGCAAAAAATGCACTACTGGATGCAATATAATCTCTATTTCAAGTAAATTGCACTATAAGTCCCTATATTTTGTACAAAATCCATCACATGCCCTTAAATTATGCAAAAAATCATATACCTTGAGTTAATTGCACTTTAGGGTCCTATATTTTTCAAAAATTGCACTCTAGGTCCTTAAACTATACAAAAAAATTTATATTTGTACTAAATAGCACTATAGGGCCATATATTTTGCTAAAAAATGCACTACTTGATGCAATATAATCTCTATTTCGAGATAATTGCACTATAAGGCTCTATATTTTGTAAAAAAATCCATCACGGGTCCTTAAATTATGCAAAATAGTCTTATTTCTATATTTTTTAATACAAGTTCGTTATCGTCTAATAATAGTTAATTTTAATTATATTTGTAGCAATGGAAGAAAATTCATGCGTGATGACTGGATAAAAGGAAAAACGCTTGGCTAGATGGAATCTTAATCACATGGTAGAAATTCACATAAATTTAACACTAATGTGATCATATTTAAATTATAATCTATTTTTCAATACTTTTCAAATGAACAGGTTGTCGTTCAGGTTCCCCACATTGGATGATATGTGTATGTTGACACGACGACATTTTGTAGAGTTATAAGATCTATGCACGTAGATTAAAAACTCAATTTTATACGATCGACACATTTCGATTATGTTATTTTTTAGTTATTTTTATATTTTAACTTATTTATTATTTGTTTGATAAATTATACATATATTTATGGTTTATTTGAATTTTATAACCAATTTTTTCATATCTTTTCCGCATACACTCAATCTGTAATTTTAGATTTAAATATTAAAATAAATATAATTCTAACTTTTAAGCATTTGCTATATAAAAATAAAAAATTAACAATTAATTAGAATTTTATTTTTCGAAGTGCCTTCAAACACGGGATATACCTAGTTCATGTAAAAATCAGATCTTTTATTTTTATTTGTAATTGAATTATTTATTATGTTACAAACTCAATATCATGAAATTAACTTTGAAAAAAAAGAATTATGAAATTTTAATGGAAGTAGACAAATCAGTGTAAAATATTACTCTTCAAATTTTTGGAGCATTGGAGTTGTTTTTATATTGTAAATTACTTAAAAGAGATTTTTACCAAGAAAATCTTGGAGACACCCGTAGACATATGATATCTATTAAATTCACTTTTTTTTACTAAAACAAAACTTAAAACTATAAGTTAAATTCCCCTACCATATTTTTACCTTTTTTGTTTTTTATTTCCTATATATATACTAATTTATTTTAAACCTTAAATTTTTTTTTCTTTCATCTCTCCTCTTCTCTCCACTTCCAGTCATTCCTCTCTTTCTTCTTTCCTTTCTAAACCTTATATTGACTCCCTTTTCTCTCTATTTCATTCTTCTATTACCTTACTTCTACAAGAAACGACAACCATGGCTGCTCGAAGACGAGTGACGGCGGTGTGTAGGAGAGCGGCCTAAGAAGAAGAACGACAGACATGCCACCATCTCAGCCATGGCAGCTCCAGCGTGAAGCTCGTGAAGAAGGCTGGAGAAGAAGGCCGTGAGAAGCAGCCATGTCCGGCTGTTTGAGAAGCCATTCATGAAGCAGCCCCGCTGTTCGCACTATAGAAACTTGGTCCAGAGAAATTTGGTTCCTTTCCTCCTCACGCTTGGTGGCTCCTCCTCACTCTGTTTCAACAATCCATGGCTAATATTCGAGGAATCATGGTTCAGGGGTGAAGCTTTCCGTCAAGAAGAGAAGAAGCTCCCTTGGTTGCCGGAGATCTCGGTTTTGTTCGAGAGAATAAGAAAAAAGGCTTCGGAGCTTACTCCGTTCTGTGCTCAGGAGATCGTCGGAGTGCAGGAGATCCAAATGGCAACGTTTTTCTTGTGCATGGGAGCGGCTTGAGAAGATGGTCGGACTCAGCTTATTGTTTTCTTTTTCTTTCCTTGTTCGATAATGTGTACTCAGAACATTTAGTGTGTACTTGAAACATTTTTTTAGTTTTACTTTTCCTTTTATGTTACAAAAATAGTTAGTATTTTTTTTCTTTTGCGCAACTAATTGAGTGCCATTATTTTCTCCTTTTTGAGCGTCTATGGTGTAATAGATTAGCTTATTTTTTTTTTTTTTTCCTAATATATTAATTTTTGAATTTTATAAATAAATATAATTTGGTTTATTGTAAATACATATTTAATTTTAGATAATTATGTTTGTAAAGTATACTTAGAAAAATTATTTAATATACTCTGTACTTCCAACATTTATATACTATAGTTTCCCCAAATCCATCAATTTCCACGCCCCTCCCAAATCACCACCATTGTTCTATAAGCACCCCCCAAGTACACATAAAATAATTAAATTTTGTAAACTTTGAATTATCCATCACCATTTATATTATTATTTCGCATTTACGGGATTCAAATTTTACAATTATTGTTCTATAAACACCCCTACCACATCAAATAATCAAAGTTTGTAAACTTTGAATCATCCATCACCATCTATGTCATTATTTCGTATTTACAAGATTTGAATTTTACAATTCGAATTTGTATCTTGTAAAATTTGAATCCAGGTTTTGGATTCAAACTCTAATGTCAACTGCAAAGGTGAAATTTAAATCACCAATCACCATCTCCATCACCAAGTCAGGCTTACAAAATTCAAATTTTATGATTCAAATCTCGTAAAATTTGAATCCAACTGAAACAAAGATTCATTTCTAATTTGGATTCAAACTTATGCAAGAATGATTTCCGTATGGTTGTTGTTGCTTGCAATGGGGGTGTTACGGTGATGATGGTGGGGCACGAGATTGTGAAGGTAGTGTCGGAGACGATGGTGAGGCTTAGGTTTATAGTGACTGATTTATTGTGCAATGAAATGAATTTGAGTGGAGTGTGAAGAAGACAAAGTAATTATGTCAAGTATGAGGCGGGGGTTTAAAAGAAAAAGGACAAATATATTTAATAATAGATTAATATTTTATTTTGAAAATCCAAAATATACTCGAAATTAACTGAAATTAACAAAATAAAATGGGTGGAGTTGACATATGGACTAAAGGTGAATAAAATAAAGTTTTTTTTTTCAAAGGATGAAATTAATATATATATATATATATATATATATATATATATATATATATATATATATATATATAGGGTTAATACCCATTAAACACCTGCCACCTTACACCTTTGACCATAAAAGGCACCTTGCTGCAAAATACAAAAATACCCTTGTCCCTTATTTGCTCTTCTTCAACAGCGCTGCCGGCCGATTCTCCCACTCACCACAAATTTGTTTTTCTTTAACAGCGCTGTGGCCAACGATCTCTTCCACAAGTCTGTTGTTGCTATGTCTACAAATCTTGTACATCACGAACGCACAAAGCATGTAGACATCGATTGTAAGATTACTCGAGAGAAGATTCAAGCTGGAGTAATAAAACTTTTCCACATTCCTTCAAATCTTCAAATTTTCTATTCAAAGCTAAGCAAGTACATTTTTGTACTTGTGGACTAAATGTTGAGTTCTGGGATAGATTCCCATTACTCAGAACTCGGAAAAGGCTAAGCAGGTCCACTTTTGTACTTGTGGACTAAATGTTGAGTTCTGGGATAGATTCCCATTACTCAGAACTCGGATTGTACTTGTGCAAGCCCACTTTTGTACTTGTGCAAGTGCACTTTTGGACTTGTGGCAAATGTTGAGTACTGGGATAAATTCCCAGAACTCAGAAAACGCTAAGCAAGTACATTTTTGTACTTGTGGACTAAATATTGAGTTCTGGGATAGATTCCCATTACTCAGAACTCGGATTGTACTTGTGCAAGCCCACTTTTGTACTTGTGCAAGTGCACTTTTGGACTTGTGGCAAATGTTGAGTACTGGGATAAATTCCCAGAACTCAGAAAACGCTAAGCAAGTACATTTTTGTACTTGTGGACTAAATATTGAGTTCTGGGAGAGATTCCCATTACTCATTTGAATTGTTTTTTTCTTCTAGTTTTTCAATGTTAATCAATCAACTTATTCTATACAAACTTTCGCACAATTCAATCATAATTTCTTACTTTCCCAATACTCAAATATCATGTTTCAGTGGAGATGTCAATCTATCTTTGAATACAGCAAATGAATTGGATAACAAGAAATAATGCAGGGACCAAAATGCAAATTGTTTCTTCTACATAAAAATTAGTTAGATTACAGCTATATCTAGTTAGACATGATTGTATATAAACTAGTGCTGTACATTGTAACTGTAACAAGAAATAAAACATCTCTTCTTCCTCTCTTATTCATTCTTCTTCTTATTCTTCTCTCTGTTTCTTTATTTTTCTTGCTAAATTCGTCATTAATGGGTGCTCTCATAATTCACAGTGTTTGTGTATATGCTGATGATTTAAACGAAAGAGAGAGAGCGGCTATCATAGTTATTTATTTATGAACTCGTGGAGAGAGAGAGAGCGGCGGCGGTAGAAAGGGGTAGAATAGGATAAAAATTAAAAGAGGTGCCTTTTATGGGCAAAAGGAGAACGGCAGGGATGAGGGGGCATTAAATTTGATTTGAGGTGTTTCTTGGGCATTAATCCATATATATATATATATATATATATTTTGAATAAAAAATAAAGTCAACTAACCATTTTGTCCAACTATAATGTTCGTTGACTACACAAATAATTGTTTATTAGTCCAGGGACCATTTGGGAAGTTTTTCCATTTTCTTTTCAATGACACACTAAAAACTACCCCGCCACTATTATTCATCATGCGTCAACGAACATACACAACCATCATAATTTATCCGATGGACCCCAATAATACTCATAGCTTATCTATCTATCAATTCACATTTTCAGTCCGTGCACATAGTATAATTTTGGTGCTACTTTGGTATAACCAATTTAATATAAGACTTTGCAAGTAGAAATGATTCCAAAGACAGTTATGACTTTAACTTAGTATCACACATCAAATTTACTACTATAATATTGGACATATTAACAGACAGTATATTGTAATAGGATGGAACCAACCTATCTTACTGATAATAGGTCCTTGACATATATGAATACTATTAGTGAACGTAATTAAGTAATTCACACAGTTTGTAAATGTGGTGGTCTCAGTATCAGTTATGTAAGGGAAATAGTCTCTCACAATCTTTTCTGTTATTTCAAAAGCCAATAGTACTATATTTTTGTGGTCATCAGAAGATGTTGTAGTGAACACTTAAATAGAAGAAAAATTAATATAAAAAAACCCATTAAAAATGGAGACACAATATCAAGCAAAGCATCAAAATATAGTTTCCATACTGTCTAATAAAAGACACAATATCAGAGCTTGAGGCCCCTGCAATTTTCTCTTTCAACTCTACAAACTTGAACCTCACTTTATGCTCTATTGGACAAATCACTCATCTTGTTTAGTATCAGAGCTTCAACTTCTTGACTTTCTCTCGTAGAAGCTTTGCCTTTGCCACTGATCTTCTTTCATCCATATGCTCTGAATATTCTGATTATCTCATAGTACTCACCTCCTGGACAACTATGTATTTCTTTCTTTCAAGTTTTGTATATATTGCTTTAGGTAAGCTTAAGTTAATTTTCATGCTTTTTCAAAAATTAACTAATTGAATAGAATAGGTATACTATTGACCCTTCTAATTATAACTTGACAAAAGGTTGTGATTAGGCATCTTCTATCCCCGTGTTATGCATAATAATCAAACCTATCACTACGTTAAAATATCAACAACTATATACCAATGTGTATTACATTATCATTGGATAAGTGGTGTACCTTTAGTCTCTTAGGCATTTGACCGAACACCTTTAGCAAGATTCAAAGATACTTACACATCCGGCTGATTATCCGCCAAACGAAAGCCACATCATTTTTGCCCCTCTATTCCACGCCATCAGGTTGTGATTAGGCATCTTCTATCCCCGTGTTATGCATAATAATCAAACCTAATCATTTTTGCCCCTCTATTATATTGCTTTAGGTAAGCTTAAGTTAATTTTCATGCTTTTTCAAAAATTAACTAATTGAATAGAATAGGTATACTATTGACCCTTCTAATTATAACTTGACAAAAGGTTGTGATTAGGCATCTTCTATCCCCGTGTTATGCATAATAATCAAACCTATCACTACGTTAAAATATCAACAACTATATACCAATGTGTATTACATTATCATTGGATAAGTGGTGTACCTTTAGTCTCTTAGGCATTTGACCGAACACCTTTAGCAAGATTCAAAGATACTTACACATCCGGCTGATTATCCGCCAAACGAAAGCCACATCATTTTTGCCCCTCTATTCCACGCCATCAGCCAATTACTCAAATATTAAAAGCGAACCTTTAGGTTTATTAAGTATCATACTATAAATCTCTATTTTTTTTGAGGTAATTGCACTATACATCCCTATATTATGCGAAAATTGCATTACAGGTCCCTATATTATAAAGAATTGCACTATAAATCCATATAGTATATAAAATTGCATTACAGGTCCCCATATTTTGAAATATTGTACTATAAATATCTAATTTTTGAAATAATTGTACTATAGGTCCCTATATTACGCAAAAAAAGCATTACAGATATACAGGTTTCTGAATTATGATAAATTGTACTATAAAGCCCTATAGACTATAGTATATAAAAATGGCATTACAATTTCGTATATTATAACATATCATACTATTACTCTCTAATTCTTTTAGGTAATTGCACTGTAGGTCCCTATATTATGCAAAAGTTGCAATACAAACCTGTACTGTAAATCCCTATAGCATGTAAACATTGCATCATAGGTCCCTATATTATGAAAAATCGTACTATACATCTCAGTATCTGTAGGTAATTGCACTATAGGTCCCTATATTATGCATGAATTGCATTACATGTACCTATATTGTGAATTGTGCTATAAATCCCTATTGTATACAAAAACGGATTTACAAACCCCTATGTTATGTTATGAAAAAAATGTAGTATAAATCTCTAAAGTAATAAAAAAATTGCAATATGCCTCCCTATAATTAGAAACAACATAGTAGACATTCAAAAATGTAGAGAAAAGTTTGACTTCTATATGCTTATATATATAAATCAGTAATCTAACCATTTGGAAGAAGCAAGTTATAAGCTTATGAACAATAACTTCTTTTTTTTCACGGTCACATTCTTCAAGCCAGATTTTGTAAATACCCATAGATGCAAGGTTTCTTGTTTCTTTTATATCTCTGCAAAATCATTATACATGTTAGTACATGTGTATATATCCTTACGGAATTCCGATATTTCTGTGGTGAATAGACTAAAACAAAGAACAATTGCATTGCATTGCTGTAAATTGAAAATACATTTCAAAGTAAGCTAAATAACAATTACATTGGTGTAAATTGAAAATACATTTCAAATAAAACTAACTACAGATTTTAAGGTCTTTCCAAAATATGCAAGAAACTGATTTTGATCTTTGTAAGAGTTGCAACAACATCTTTCATTTTCATCCTCTCACTCGAAGATTCAGTTTAGCATGACAAAGCCAACTCCATAATAGATAATAAACACTTCACTTTTTCTCTAAAGTGTTGTTCATCCACCCTTATTAAGTTGGGATCCAAAACCTCGCTAACTTTATTTGGCATAGAATTAATTACCCTATCTTCAAGCTCAAATCTCCCTCAAACATTTCACTACTCGGCTTTGTTCTTGTAAAAACTTCCATCATCATAATCCCAAAACTATAAACATCAGATTGTGTTGACACAGTTCCTTCTAATCCATACTCTACAATCAATTAAAGTACACCATAAATAACAATATTGTATATATATTGAGTAAACGTAAAAATTTGACAACTTTACCAGGTGCAATATAACCCATTGTTGCTAAGGTAATGGTATGGCTAATACTTTCTCCTTCACCTAACAGTTTTGAAATGCCAAAATCACTCAAATGAGCTACCATATTTTCATCGAGAAGCACATTACTTGGCTTCAAGTCACAGTGAACCACAGGTAAAAAACAACCATCATGGAGCTACTCCAATGCACATGCTATATCTATCATAATGTTGAGCCTTTGCATAAGATTCAAAAAATAGTTTTGAGAATACAACCACTTTTCAAGACTCCCATTGGGCATGTACTCAAGTACCAAGGCTTTAAAATCCTCAACACAACAACTACTAATGACTTTGGTGAGATTGCGATGGCGAAGATTAGACAATACTTACACTCCGTTTCAAAGCTTTTGAATGCATTTTTCAGTTCCAAATTGAAAACTTTTATTGCTACAAATGTCCCATCTTTAAAAATTCCTTTGTAAAAGATCCAAAACTCTCTGATCCAAGCAAATTGCTTTCACTATACTTTCAGTTGCATCGAGAAGTTCATAGTAGGAGATTCTTTCCACTTTTTTTACGACAAAAGACTCTGATTCCCTAGATACTGTATTCTTCCTTTGATATCTCCTTAATGTAAATATGAACACCATTATAAGTATAAATACTGAAATTCCTAGTGGGATGAGTATAAGTAAAAGTTTCCTTTTCGACCAATTTTTGCTAGTAGAAGTAACTGGACATGGTGGTACTTGAAACCTTGAATCACCGCAAAGTGCATAGTTTAATACAAAAGACTGACTTGTGAAGTTTTTGAAAAGTCCGTTAAATGGAATTTCCCCTTCTAAACTATTGAAAGAAACGTTGAAACGTGTGAGAGATTTTAGAGACTCTAAGGACTTTGGGATGGATCCTGAAAGATTGTTATAGGACAAGTCCAAGTCTACCAAACTAATGATCTTACCTAGTATGTCTGGGATAGATCCATCCAATATGTTATTATCCAAATGGAGATATTCTATGTTTGATAGACCTACAAAGGTTCTAGGAATGGTGCCTGAAAATTGATTCAACGACAAATTTAGATATATTACCACTTGCAGATTTCCAATCTCGGACGGTAATTAGCCGTGTAAGGAATTTGAGGAGAAATCTATATGACTAAGATATTTAAGGTTCCAAATGCTTGAAGGTATAGAAGTTAAACCATTATTATTGAAGTAAATATACCTTAGAGAAATAATTGTGCCTAAGCAATCGCGAATTGAACCAAAAATATTGTTGTGGCTCAAATCTATAGAAAAAAGGTTGTGTAGTTCACAAAGAGTGTTTAGAGTTGTCCCATCTATATTGTTATAGCTTAGATTTAAACCTTGGATATCCTTCATTGTAGATGGAATCTTTCCTGTCAAGGAATTGTTAGATAAGTCTAAACCAATTAAGTTGCTTAAATTTCCAATTTCATTTGGAATGCTTCCCTTAATTTTGCAGCCAGATACAAATAAATTTTGTAGAGAGGAAAAATTTCCAATGGAAACTGGAATGCTTCCATTTAACGGATTACTAGAGACACTCAACAACCTTAAATTTTGACACCTTGTCAATGAAGTGATGAATTTTAAACTCTGAGATGTGAAATTGTTTTCGTACAAAAGAAAACCTTCAAGCAACCTGAGATCTCCAAGAATGTCTGGAATTTCTCCACTAAATTCATTTCTATAAATCTGTATAACTCGCAATTTGGTTGAATTTGAAAGGAAGTTGGGAATGACTCCCCTAAGGTTATTCTCATAAAGATGAAGGTGTTCAAGATTTGGAAGAGTATAGCCCATATTTGATGGAAGAGTCCCCGAAAGTTTATTCATGTTAAGGGAAAGCACTATCAGATTTGACAAGTTGAACATACCCATTGGTATCGAACCGCTTAATTTGTTATTGCCTACCCAAATTCCCCTCAATTCGTGAAGATTGGTAATCTCTTTTGGTATTGCACCTGGATAAAATAAAGAGCTCAATGCTATGACTTGATGAAAATGATAAACTTATTTCTTAAATGCCACAGAGTTTTCCTTACCTTCCAAGTCATTAGAGTTAAGACCTAGATGTTGTATTGTTGAGATGTTAAATAAGGCAGGTGGTATAGAACCTATAAGCTGGGCTTCTGGCATGCCCAACATCTTTAAGTTACGAAGATTGCCAAACTCTTGAGGAATTACACCTGAGATTAAGTGATGAATACAAAACAACTATTAACCATAAATAAAATGGAGACAACTTCCTAATTATTTGCTTCTTTTCGCTTTCTTAGTTTACCTTTAGAAAAGTTATTGACGCCAAGGTATAACTCCTAGAGATTCACTAATTTCCCAATTTCTGGAGGGATGACTCCACTAAATCTGTTAACTGATAATGCCAGTACTCGAAGTGCTGAGCAATTTGATATACTTAGTGGTATCTGACCACCCAATCCATTTGGAGACAGAGTAAGTAGATAAAGACGTGGAACATTACGACACATATCAATAGGAAGATTTCCATATAATTTGTTGTTTCCCAAAGAAATAACTTCCAAAGTTGATATGCTGAAAATTTCTGTTGGTATAGTGCCTGTGAGCTGGTTATGTTGCAAGTGTAGCGTCTTCAAGTTACAAAGATTCCCAATCCCTTGTGGAATCTTTCCTTGTAGATAATTGGATGCTAAAACCAAGTCTTCCAGTTTTGACAAATTGGATATGGAAGAAGGAATAGAACCAGTAAAACTATTGTTTCTAAGAGATATTTCTTCAAGTTTAGACAAAGAACCCAACCATCCAGGAATTTCTCCACTCAAGTAATTGTAACTCATTCTCATAACATGCAATCTATGCAAGTTTACCAACTCACCAGGAAGATTCCCATGGAAATTATGTTCACTCAAGTCAAGGAAAACAAGAAATGAGAGGTTTCCTAATTGTGGAGAAAGTGTGCCATTTAGATTCATGCCTGAAATATTAAGTGCAGTGATGGAGCAGACCACACGTGACCCCAACCTAGTCACAAACTGAGGTTGAGGTTGACCAATTAGAATTAAATATATGGTTTTGTTCTAAAGCAATGTTGGATTTTATGGCTTGAAGAGCAGCTTGATCTGTTGTGATGTTTCTGAAAGATGTTCTAGCTAAGGATTTAGATATTATGAATAGAAGTAAAAGTGGAAGAAAGTAGACATTTTTTGGCTCCATTGTTTAGTTTCTGTTGCATATTCATTGCGTTTTAAGGGGCATAAATAGCTCCCAAGTTCTTGCTCTATTATTGTGTGGGTCTACTCATATTCACATTTTATTTACTTCAATATAACAATCCAAAAAAAAAGGATTTGAAAATTAAAACCCATATGCTGTGTTTAAAGTAAGTAAATTTACTCACTTTATCAAAAGTTAATTTAGCAAAAGTGCCCTCAAATCTTAAATTATTGTGTGTGCATGGTGTGCTATTGACTTGACTTGTTTTTTTTTTTGTTCCACTATTGACTTGACTTGAGTAGAAATAGATATACTAACCCAAATACACCATAGGTCCCTGTATTATGAAAAGTAGCCAAATACACCCAACTGAGATTATATTGAAGTCATTAAGTTTGCAAAGCATGAAGGGCTGAAATATTTTTACTAGGCATTTATTTTCGCTGTGTTTTCATGCTGCCTTGTACTAGAATGGATTCCGCTTATAACTGTTATGAAGATTGAAGATTTATTACAACAATTGCATTACTATAAATTGAAAATACATTTGATAATGTTGAAGTACATTTCTAATTAGCATACACCAACTTGTAAGTCTACAATTGTGTATGGAAGATTGTCTTGTTATTTTGAATCATATGTAAAGAGTGCCTGTAAATTTTGAGTGATATTACGTTTTATTAGCTTTTCCTTTAATCTGTCTTTTTCTTTTGCTAAGAAATAATGTGTTTGTTGTAGTGAATGGAGTTTTTTGTCAGAATATACCTGACTAAGAAAGAAATGGCAAAAGCATACCAAGATAAGAAGTAATTTCAGTAGTATACCATTTCGGTAACCCAGTTACCGAAATAGAGCTTTTCGGTAACCCAGTTACCGAAATAGAGCTTTTCGGTAACCCAGTTACCGAAATGCTCTTTTTCGGTAACCAGTTACCGAAATGGTTTTGTTCCGTGAGACAAAACCCCTTTTTCGGATTCTGGGTATCCGAAATGCTAATACAATTGTCGATCCTCGTCTCGGATTGTACACGTTGATGATCCTCGTCAATTTCATCCGATACCTACCAAATTTTATCCCTAAATTACCCTTTTCCTCCCTATAAATAACACCACCGAAATCATTCAATCTCGCACCAATCTTCTCTTCCTCTCTTTACTTATTCTTTCTAATTTTATCCTCTCTTTTAATTATTTCTATTTGTTAAAAGAAAATGAAAAGAAAAAGGAAGAAACTTACCGTGAGATGAGAGAATAGAGTAATGGATAGAGAGGGATGGTGTGAGTGAAAGAGTGAGGAGGAGGGGGTATTTATAGGAGTGGGAAGGCGGTGCACGCGGGAAAAACACGGGGTCCATTTCGGTAACTGGGTTACCGAAAAAGAGCATTTTGGTAACTGGGTTACCGAAAAGCTCTATTTCGGTAACTGGGTTACCGAAATGGTATACTCGTGAAATTACTTCTCATCTTGGTATACTTTTGCCATTTCTTTCTTAGTCAGGTATATTCTGACAAAAAACTTGTAGTGAATGGGTGGCTATATACCCTAAACCTTAAATCTTAAATCTTAAACCCTAAACCCTAAGTTTAGGGTTTTTTTTTTTTAATATTTCTCAAGTTAGAATCTCTTTTCCCCTGTATATCGATCCTATGTGATAAGATGATTGTTATAAATATCTTAATTCTTTTATCGTTAAAAAAGAAAAAACTATACAACAATCTAAGTAGAACTTCATTAGAAACAAAAAGCAGAAACAAACCTTTGATTTTCCTATACACATATTCATTTTTATTTTTCCTATAGTAGATTTGAGTATGTGGAAGGGATCCACCACTTAATTATTCACAAACTTTTGTCCATACACATTCACTTCTTTTTTCACGTCTTTTTCCTAATGTTGGGTATATAAACTTAAACAAGCTTTTTAAATTATTTTGCTATACAGTAATTGTTTTTATTTATTTTGATATACAATAATTGAAGGTAACTTTTTTGTTTTGGACGGATAATAGTTGAAGGTAATTGAGTTCTGTTAATTTTGATTTATATGATATAAATCCTGTATTTTACAGTCTAAAATGATCCCACCTAAAAAAACTAAGAAGGTAAGACGTAATATTATCAAATATAAGATCCATCAAATTATAAAAACTATCAAGTGTAGAAAACAAAAAGTCAAATAATAATTTAAATATTCAATCATGTTAACATGGAAAATGGAGGTTTTTGGGGACATTTATTAGAGAAAATGACTTCTCAAGGTGAGACTTCATGGTATTCAGGCTTTCCTCCAGAGCTCGTACAATTCTTCCATGTTCAGACTTGGGAAGCGGCTCTTGGAGGAATACGTAAGTGCACTCGAGGAAGATGAGCTACTATGGTACCAAAGATCTAAGGAAGGCTGGATAAGGTTAGGGGATTGTAACACACGGTTCTATCATTTGGCTACAATTTGGAGGAAAAAGACACAAAAAACACTTCAACTACAAAATCCGGGTGGTGAATGGGTGAGCGATGGCTTAGAACTTCGGGACATGGTTCGTGATTTCTACAGTTAGCTTTACTCAGTCGGGGAGGAATTCGTGGGTCTGTTTTTGCTTCCTAATCTGGACCACATAGGGGGCGGAGGCGGAATATCTTGCGGAGGACTTTTCTGATGAGGAGATTAAGACAACAGTCTTTCATTCTAATCCGTCCAAGGCACTAGGTCCAGATAGGAAGTCTGAGGCTTTCTTTCAAAAATATTTGGAAATGGTAGGTGCTTCAGTTTGTACCATGGTTAGAGACGTGATCGAGACGAACATAATCCCACAACGTCTCAATGGAACCTTATTAGACTTGATCCCGAAAATTTCCGATCATTCTAAGGTTAGTCATTTCCGCCCGATTAGCCTTATTTACGATCCTGTCAAATTTGTGATGTCAACGATGGTGACAGACTTTGCCCAATTCTAGCCGATTGCATAGGGCCAAACAAGACGAGTTTTCTCCCGGGATGGTCCATTGTAGACAATATGGTATTGGTTCAAGGAGTAGATTACAAAATTCATACTGCTAAGGGAAAGAAGAAATATATAGCCGAGAAAACCAACCTTGCAAAAGCTCACGACAAGCTCAGTTGGCGTTTTATCGAAGACACGATATCCTACTTTGGACTTCCGCAGTCTTAGGTTAGGACCATCATGTTGGCGATGAGTTCAAACTCTATGCAGTTTCTTTGGAATGGAGAGCAGTTGGAACCTTTTACACCGTAGAGAGGCATTTTCTAGGGAGATTTGTTATCACAATACACGTTCTTCATGTATATGGAGCGATTGTCCCTACTGATACAGAAATTATGCAAAAGTAGAGAGTGGTTTCCGATTCGACTGCATTGGTTGGTTCCGCCGATATCCTATATATTCTTCGCCAACGACTTACTCTTATTTGCTGAAGCCACGGAGGTTCAAATAGATTTGATCAAAGAAGTTATGAAAGTCTTCTCTGACGAGTTCGGACAAACGGTGAATGAGGAAAAATCAATTATTGTTCTTTTTGGAAAATGTACAACAGAAGAGAAAGGAGAGAAAGCACGAGTTGGCGAGTCAGAGTGGATTCGTCTTGAGTGATTCACTTGGGACTTATTTAGGTACACCGATTCTTCCGTGATGCCTATCGCAGGGTTTGTTTATGAGAATAACAACGGGGATGAGGAGCAAACTACCAAGCTGGAAGTCGCAGAATTTATGACTAGCTGGTAGAATTACGCTGTCACAAGTGGTCCTAAGAGAGATGCAGATTTATATTATGCAAACGATGAAATTTTTTATTCATGTTTGTGATGAGATTGATCTTATAGTCCGAGAGTTTATTAGAGGGTCCTCCGGGGATGATCGCAGAATTCATTGGATTGTGTGGGATAGATCATGTAAAGCGAAGGAAAATGACGGTTTAGGCCTTAGGATAACGTATATTTTCCATATGGCATTAATTTATAAGCTCAAATGGAAAATCTTACAAGACAATCAAGTTATTTGGGTGTTGGCACTCAAACAAAAATATTTCTCGGAGGGTGTTCTGGACCAAGTCGCAAAGCCAACATACTAGAGAATTCGTAAAAGTATTATTGTGAGTTGGGATTTCCTTTTAAATGGGGTTACAGTTGTGAATGAGGCACAATGAGTTCGTTATAAGTGGAACTTAGAGCCTTCTGGGTGTTTTTCAGTACACTCAACTTATAGATCATAAGTGCCTATAGAAGATAATGACGGGTTCAAATGGGAGATCATTTGGTCCCTAAAATGCCCACAGAAAGTCATTGTGCGCACCGTGTGGTGTCATTTACCAACTAAAGTAAACTTGGTAAATCGGGGAATGAATGTGCCGCAAGTATGCGGAGCATGTGGTATTGCACCGGAAACAGCGATACATCTCTTTCGGGATTGCCAAAAGTATAGTGGTGTATGGAGAGGCTTGGTTTACTGTCATTATACCACTTTGCCTGGTGGGTCACGTGGTGTTTATAGTATTGTGTTGGGGGTGGAGTCTCTTGGGGTAAACTCGGAGGCTGGAGTAGTGAGACACGTCAGTTGAGGGTGGAGGACAAAGGCCTGGAATCCTTCCAAGCAGAATTTTTCACTAACGAAATTTGCATGTTTTTGCAAGGACTCAACTGCAATTTATAGGTACTCCCAGGGACCGAAATAATGCTACACTGGGAAACGTGGGGTCTGCCAATATCTCGCACAAGCTATCCCATGAGGTTGGTAGTCCATGACGCCTTACGAATAGTGGGGTGGCTGCGTTAGAGGGGCCGGAGCAAACACAAGCCATGACATTGGAATGGTGGAATATAATACTAACATTACTAAAGACAGTAAAGGTTTTAGAGGTCTCATTAGTCGCGACGACATTAATATGGAAATTATGGGTGTATAAGAATACAAATTGTTTTAAGTGCAACATTTGGGAGATGTCCATCCATGAGTTACTTTCAAGCGCTATTTGTTTGGAAAGTGATTATGTGAGAGCTTGGGGTAGGAAGAAAGCCGAATGAATTGTTACCTTGGCTAAAAATTCATTGGTTAAATGGACAAAACCGTCATCAGGCGTGAAGTTAAATGTAAATTGGTGCTTTTCGTCTTAACCATCGAAGGCCGACATTGGAGGAGTTTCACGGGATCATGCAATGCTATTTTAGCGTACCAAGCGGAACTTTTTGCACTTCATTTCGGTCTACACATGGCTACGTTGCAAAAATATGAGACGCTATTATCGAAACTGACTCACTGGAATTACATTCTCTAGTGAAGGATGGTGGGAACATTGGGGGTCGTTTAGATAGTACATTCATGTCTTGTAAGAAGATTCTCGCAGAGCATCCAACATTTGATCTCACTCACGTGTTTCCGGAGGCAAATTACTGTGCTAATTGGTTTGTGAAGTTTGGTGTGAAGACTAGAACAGACCCAGTCCTGCACAAAGGCCCTCCTGAAGGCCTATGGCGGAAGCTAACGAGAGATAGGTGTGGATAGTCCATACCTAGAGCTATTTTGAGCGTTCCCTCCAGGATACGGTAAACGTGCGCTTACCAAATTTGCTTTTAGAAGCCTCAAATGTAATTAAAAAAAGAGAATTTTTTATTTTAGTGGAAACAAAAATTAAATATATTGAAATATAAATTATATACCAGGCTGACCTATCAAATTTGGAATAAAAAATAGTATACTAACCAAATATAAATGGTGGTATAAAATCACTACCTTAATCACTGAATGATGTTGATACCTAATTGGCATCTTAATTGGAGATGTTCTTTTTATTGTTTTTAATTTTATATTTCTTATCTTAGAAAGGTAAAATTTGTATCCGATCCGATCATTACATATAATAAATAAAGATGCAAGACATTAATAGGATAATTGAGATATATGAGACAAATGAATGTCAGAGAGATAAATAAGAGATAATTGGGAGGTTTTTATAGGATAATTGGGAAATTTAAGAGATAAATTGAACATAGATATAACCTAGACCGCTTAAGGAAAGATAATTTTTCTCTACAATGATGTCAACCGCTTTTTATATACTAGTCACCACTTATTACCCAAATCTAATTTTCTTAACTTTGTATATTTTTTTACCCTTTTATAGGTAGATTATTGTTTCTGGAAAGATAGCGTTTATTCAGCACGAAAAAAAACATTACAATATACCGAGTAAAGTAAACACGTCACAATAATTACGAAACTTGATCTAGGACACAATGTTATATATTATACAACAGACTGTTACCCAAACATTCTATCACCATCTTGAACCAATCAACAAAGTTATCACAACGACAACAAGATAATAGATCCAAGCACCACACATAGTTCACCAATCACAAACATTAGTTGACAAACATGGTATCCACGACTTACAATGAATAAAACATGTTTCCTTAAAAAACCAATAGTAGGGGTTTTAATCTAAGAAAGAATTCGATATTGAGAATTATTCCAATAACATCCACCATCAAGGATATCATTGGAAAAGACCAAGCACAACCAAGTAATGTCATCAGATCGGATGAAACTTGACCCCACCAAACTTTCAAATCCAGTTAAACAAGATCTGCCCTCCAAATTAGAGCTAACTAGCCACTACCAATAAAAGCTACTAGACCTAGTTACGATCTGAAACACATTGCCACCAATGAACCACCATTTTTGTGCATTCACTATCTTCACCAACCACACAATTCTCAAATGTGAAGCCTAATAAACAAAGCCCAAAAGGAAAAAATCAAGCCAAGCCAAAAGCATCAACGATCAATAAAACCTTGCAATAACCTTGTGATGACTGGAATAAGATAAATATGTAAACATATAGAAAGAGGAGAACAAATGGGCTAACTATTTTCGTGTAGAGAGTCGTCTTATAAGAATTCTCTTATTGATTGATCAAAAGTTGTCGAGATAAAAAAAGTTTCATAGACCTAATTGAGTTATAGTTGTTAGAGTTGGATATGATCTTTGATGTTGATCCATCAAATAGATTGCATGAATTTTACAACCTCATTTTAAAATATTTTGGTGAATTTTTTTGGTATTTTTCATTTTCTTCTTATTTTGTGGTAAGAATCTATAATCACATTCATACCTAATAATTCATATTCCATTTAAAAGAGTTCATTTCATTTTATTTTTCAACACTTTCTAACTATCAAATATTCCAATATATCATTTGTCTAAACTATTTTCTTATTCAATTGCCATGACTTGATGTATTTTTACTCTTATTTTATTGACAGATTGAAAGATATTAAAAATGGGTAATACTGATGATGTTGATGCAACAATGACATAAATCTTAAAGATGAATTTCAATTTTTATGATTTTTGGTGAGTCTTCAGTGTATTTTTCTTATAGAAAAATTCTATTTCGTTGAATAACCCTCGAATTTTTTTATGGACTAATTTATAATTCCATAAACATTACAATAAGAATACATGGACTCAACTCTTCCTATAATAAACAAAAATTGTCACACACCATCCCAATAAGCCCAACCAGCCATAAAAGAAAACATACATGGTGTCCAACTTTATATTTCATTATCATGGAAACCATAAACTGACAGGCAACTCTAGTACATCCATTTATTTTTCAATGCTCCACTATAGTCAACTTTATCTTCTTTAGAGTCTCTTTAAACTTCAAGCAATTTCTCTGAGACTAAGCTCAATATCCATGTAAATATCTTCTCCAGATACTATTTTTTAGCAACATAAATCCTTTATTTCATGCCAACCATATTACATATATGAGAGTAGCCCAAAGGATATGAAGGATCTGGGAGATGAAACTTTTACCTCTATGATTTAGTTGTAGCCACTCCACAAAAAGCTTAAAAATAAATTGATGGTGTTGTATATCACATTTCTCTAGGCATTTTCTCCCTAATCATGAGGTAAATAAACAGTCACAAAATAAATGCTCATAATCCTCGTGATTTTTCTTTCAAACAATCCATATATGTGATATATGTAAACTGCATGAGATTACTATTTTGTTCGTGGTATATTAATATACACCATCCAGATTATGAAACTCTTTCTTGGTATGATTTTCCTTTCCCATATGATAGTATGCCATTGATTCTTGGGATGACTTCATCTGATATATACATCTACTTATCTTATGCATGATTTTCAATATTTTGAAAATTTCCAAGTAATATTAACTTATTTTCCACCAACAACTATGATGTTTTGATTAAATCCATGCATAAAGTTTAGGCTTTGAGGCCATCTTCCAGAGTTTGCACCCATTGAGACCAAATGGAGATTCTATGTAAGAGTCAATACTACTTCAAGATAATTTCTTTATTTTGAATATATGGGTCTTTAGCACCTAAACCGCCTTCATCATATGGCAAGCAAACTTTACTCTATGATACTCTACCTCCTCTAGTAAAACTAATAATCCCTTTTAATAAAAAAAAGTACTCATTTAATGTTAATCACCTATATAATTCTTTTTGGAAGTGAAGTTACACCACATCAGTAAATAGCAATATACTAAATACTAACTAAATTAATTAAAGCCTTACACTAAAAGACAACCACTTTGAGGTCCAATTTTCAATTCTTGGAGTAAATTTCTGTATGAGACATGCACAATCATTTACACTTAGTCTCCAAGTGATGATGGGAATCCCAAGATTATATCATATACATCATCAATGAACATCTAGGATAAACCCACTATCTCACATAAAATCAAGATGAGGGTACAAGACATAAATCAAACAATATGTACAATATTACATCGTCAAGGATAGCCTCATGTGATGAGGAAACTCCCTCTAATGATACCTTGTTCCAAGCCTGGAAAATGGAATGAACCATAGCCACAAATGCAATGTGCTTCACCTTTCTTTTCCATGTTGCTCCTATTTCTCCTTCTTAATCCATATAAGGGGACTCGGGATACTGCTCATGTCCCTCAATCTGTCTAACCATTTCCTCACATCTCTTCAAACCTACTTTGACAAATCAATTTTAAAAGAAATGGTTGGTCAACTCAAAATCACCCCAACAAATACTTTTAGTTGGTAATCTCCCAAGAAGAGCCCTCAAACAATCACATATGTTTCAAAGTGAAATAATATCCTCCCTAGGCTTATGCGACCCTCACTTTGCACCGTATAGGGTACAATTATACTTAAATAGACCCACTCATAAAAAATTCCTAATATTTTGTTTCACATACCCCGTGGACCAGGATCACCCTATTACTTGTCAATAGAAAAAACTTATTACAATTGGACCAGCACGCGTACTCATGCACTAGATCAGTCCTTAACAAATCTTGTCCAGACATGTAACGTGCTTCCCTTATTGGCATATCTTCATCCCCCTAGCGTGTTTTCCACTTGCGTCCTTATCCAACTTGCTTCCTCAAGTCACTCCACGTAATCTTACCACGACGTTATGGTTTGACAATGTTGATCCTAAAACGCCACTATTAATATATATATATATATATATATATATATATATATATATATATATATATATATACTAATTTTCATTAGGACTTATTCTAAAAAAAATTCCACTTATCTTTGAAAACCTATTTTTATAAAATTTGTTTCCCCTCCCCAAATCTGAGCAAGAACCTTATTTCTTCCTTTAATCTTCAAATTTCTTTTATCAAATGAGAGTCTCGTTTCTTCAAATTCTACTCCAAAACATCTATAATATTTAAATACTCATATGGACCCATTTATCTATGACGAGTTCTTTTTATCAACAATCCACCAAATAATCTTCATAAACAAAGTTTTGTTCAACGCTCCTAACTCCTTTAGAGACAAACCTCCTTTGTTCTTTGGCATGCAAATTTTCTCCAAGCAATAGCAGAGCTTTTCCATCAATATAGAAGTTACGACAAATATTAGTAATTTGATCAAGCACCGTATCTGGTACCAGGAAAATAAATAACCAAAAACAGACAACCCCTTGTAATACTGATCTAATAAGCTCCAATCTCCCTGCAAAAGACAACGTCAGTGCAATTCACGATCTAACATACCCACCCAGTTTATCCATGCGGTTTGTAATGCATAGAAAAAAAGATTGAGGCCCCAAGAAGAACTCCTAGATTTCTACATGACATCTCTCACTTCTTTGATTAGAGATATCCTCAATTAAGGGAATCACATGCTTTCATAATGACCAACTTCACTGTCACCTTTTTGACACACTAACTCTAATGTACCCTATAATAATATCTTTAGGTATGAAAGAGGTTATGATTTAAAATCAAAATAGATGGGTAATCGAATCGGTTAAAATCCGACTATATAAACATGGATAAAATCAACTATATTCCATCCTACTAAAAATAATTAGATTGATTAGAGGACATTAAACCATTAACCACATCCTCAGTCCATTTGCGATAACTTTTGAAATAGTATTATAGATAAAATTAAAACAACCTATTGCATGAAGTCTTTGACCAAGATTGGGTTATGAACTTTTGGAACCAAAATTATTATGCACATTTATTTCTTTTAGCAACTTAACATCACATAAAACATTATTTACTACATATGTAAGATATTTGCCCACTATATCCATGATATTCTAAATAAACCAGATGTGAAGCTAAACAAAGCTTCTTCTTGCAAATGCCTGCCAATCAAACTCTCATATATAAGTTTTTCTTTGTAATAGTCCAAGCAAGCTGATATAGTATGACAAAAATCATGTATTACATCTTCCTTATTATCTGCTAAGCTCAAATTCATGACTTGTATTATTATATTGTGTATTCTTCTCTACATAGGCAGATTCAAAAAACAATTTTGGGTAGGGGGACTGATTTTTTATTTGGGGATGCCTAAAAGCTTTATATTTAGTCTAGAAAATTAATAATTAGACTTGAGAACTAATATTTAGACTAGATTACTAATATTTAAAAGGGAGACTAATTTCTAGTTTACTAACATTTTTCCCTAAAATAAAAAACCAAACAAATTCTTAACGCATCTTGAAGCCTCACTGCTTTTGTGTTGTTTATTGTAATGATAGAATTTAGTATGTTTAGGATCTCCTTTTCTTTTTATAATCACATTCTTTTGTATTGAGTAATATGTAATGTAATCAATCCTACTAACTGGCATATATTCCAAAGAAATTGAGACTTTATAAATTTAAATTTTTTACTTGTAACACCGACCAAAAAAATCAAGGAAGATGGATTAAGAAAGGGTTTGTCATCTATACCAGTATAATACTGGTATGATAGATGACAATATGAGATGTAAAAGAGTTATATAGCGCCATGATATTTACTCTTCTTGGATAGATTGGTCTCATAAAAAACTTTAGCAAATTACGTAAATGACTTGTTGATCATGCATGATCATATTATGCCTCTCTTACCCAACCCCACCTGATTTATTTAGTTTCATATCTACCAGATCATGAGAAGCCTGGTAGAACCTGGACCCCCTCGTGATGAAAATATCCCTGATGCAACATTAAATTTCATACATACTTATGTTTGGCCAAGGTGATTTACAACGATCACTTCAAATTAAAACACAAATCATAGTAAATCACAATATCCCAAACTAAAGTTTCATCTAACCGGACAACAAAAAAGTTTGTCCACACACCACATTGTCATATATATAATACAATCACAAAAACAATAACAACCACAAAACGAACACCTTTAGTTTATATGTATTTCAAAATTTTCATTGTATGTCTCCAAGATTGTCCTCTCCCTCGAAAGGATAACTAGCAAGCAAAGATTCCAATAATGCGTCCTCGTCGTTCTGAAAAGTAGACAAAATCAAAGAATAGGTTTGTTACAATGAAAAATAAGATATAACCCATAAATCAATCATAAAGTATACCTCAGAAGCAGTTGGAACAGTGGTGTTGTTCATCGGAATTTGAGAAGTACCAGCACCAGTTCCAAAGTTAGTAGAATCGGTTAAACAAGCCTGGCCTTGCTGCATTCACAATACAATAAGGTATGAGTTTTATTCAACCTTATGCTAATATTTTTTAGGTTCTAATGCAAAATTTGGATGTGATGTGTGTACTTGCCTGGTTATAGTTCTCATCAAAACATTGTAAAGAATTATTCATATGACCCCCTATGTTAGGAAAATTGGAGTTGATACCCCCTTCATCTCCAATGCCCTAAAAAAATTATGGGATATTAAGTTTTGAAATTAATTCAAGTATTAGTTATTTAAAAGATAAATGTAGATAAATTGTAAGACATAAATACCTGGAATGTAGATGGGTTCTCAAGCTCATTAAAGAAAGTAGTAGTAAAATCATCTAAGGAAAAGTGTTGACTTGTGGATATTTTATCAAATGCGGGGCTTGGATGTATAGGTGGCTGAGTTTCTTCTCCATTCCCAAAAGAGGGTGGCACGAGCACTCCTGTTCCTGAAATGTTGCTAGTGAAGGTGTTGGTATTGGTGGTTGAGTAGTGAGTGCCACCACCATTATCACCACTAGGTCCACCACCAAACCAACCAAGTGAACCACCTTGAGACACATGCTTGGTGTTTGTGATTGAGTAGTGACTACCACCATGACTACTAGGTCCACCATGTGAACCATCTTGAGCCAAGTGCTTAGTAATGGTGGTTGTGTAATGAATGTCACCGCCATTATCACCACTAGGTCCACCACCAAACCTACCATGTAAACCATCTTGAGCCAAATGCTTGGTATTGGTGGTTGAGTAGTGAATGCCACCACCATTATCACCACCAAATTCACCACCAAATCCACCACCAAATCCACCACCAAATCCACCAAGTGAACCATTTTGATCCAAAAGCTTGGTATTTTGGAAATTATTGGTCCAGCTATTTTTAACTTCCAAACTTGTTGATGGATTAGCAACTTTATATCCTTTCTGAATAAGTGGTTCAAGGTTAGAAAGTTGGTTACTAATATTTGATGGGTTAGAGTTCATATTAGTAGTTCTTTCCAGGCCTGGAACGTAACTAAGTGCAGGAGCCTTGTTGATATCATTAATCTTGCTCACACCCCCCAACGACGCTATTGGTGTTTCAAGTAAGTATTTCTCAAGTAAATGGCTTCCGTTATTTGTTAAGCCTCTTGAAATTCCCCCATTAAATGCCAAACTCCCTTGAAGATTGATTGATTCCCTTTGGATACCGATTTGAGAAAGCGGACTAGGTTTCCAAGTAGAGTTTCTTAACAAACTCGACTGTTTAAAACCATCTTGTGTGAAGAAGGAATTGCTTGACGAACCTTTCACAATATCTTTTCCTTTATTTCCAATTTGTGCTGTTGTTAGCACCAGATTTGCGTCACCTTGTTGGCCGACAAGTGTTAATTTGTTAGGCATAAACATACTATTATTCCTAGATCCCGAATTTGGTCTAAATGGCCTATATGTTAGGCTCCTCTCATTAGGAGTCGCAACCATATGGCTCGAGTCCGATACCTTTTTCAAGTTAATTCTATACTTCTGCAAGTTCACCACCAAAGTTAAGGAATATTTTTTAAATATTTAACATAAAATCTCATGAAATCATACCTGGAGATGACTAGCCACATTTTCTCTAGTTAACTCCGGGACTTGCATAAACTCTAGAATCTTCTTCGGGACAGCTCCTACATAAGTATTCATTATAATCAACAAATCTAAGAAGGCGAAAAAAAATCTATAGAAGAACAAAGACTTACTGTTAAGGCCGAGTGCACTAATAGCTTCCAGGAACTTATTATGAAGTTCATTTGTCCAAACAAACTTGGCCTTTTTAGACACATTAAGATCAACATATCGATCTTCTTCTTCACCATCATTTTTATTGAATGGCCTTTTGGAATCCCTCTTGGTCTGTGCCTCGGGGGATTTTCCCTTTTCCTGAGTAGTCTCAGCTACTTCATGAACCAATGCTTTAGTTTTATTTTTCATTGCCACATATTGCCATAGATCTTTTACATCTTCAGCTGAGACGGGCTTGGTGATGAAAAAGGCGGCTCCAGTCTCTAAACCCTTTAACATACTATCTTCTCCGTCATCAGCTGACATCACTGTGTTTTAGAAAATAAAAACATATGGATCGTATAATTAAATGAGTTAAACATACAACATTTGTAATTTTCTAAAGAAAAATAAAATATCAAAATTGATTGAGTACTTACAAACAACTGGTAGATTAAACTCTTCTGTTATCGCCTTCTGTAACTCAAGTCCATTCATACCAGGCATATGAACATCTGTGACGACCAAATCGAACAAGTCCCCCTTGATTCGAAGCATGTACAATGCATCATTTGAATTCTTCACTGTTACCACTAAAAAATTACATCACGTAAATATCAGGGTCACAAATAAATAATCACATAGGCATCTAAAACCATAAAATTAAATTTCTACTACTCTTAATCGCAGAACTTGAAACCTTAGGTTAAAGCTAGATTTAAGGAATCATAGGACATGGAAAACTACATCTAAATAATTTTCTATGTAAAAAAATTGTACCTTGGTATTTGCATTGTTTGAGAATAGCAGCAATAATGGAAAGGCAAGTAGTATCGTCATCTACAACCAAGATATTGATAGCATCGAGAGGTTTGGTGCTTCGAGAAGAGCCGCTCAATGTAATAATCTCATCCTCCATGATTGTGATAAGCAAAAATGAACAAAAAAGTAGCAGCTTAGTTGAGAGAGAGAGAGAGAGAGAGAGAGAGAGAGAGAGAGAGAGAGAGAGAGAGAGAGAGAGAGAGAGAGAGAGAGAGAGAGAGGTGATGAAACAAGTATCTCATATATTAATACATCTTTAAATTTAGGGATAAAAAGCAAGAGAGAGAGAGAAAGAGAAAGAGAGAAATGTAATTATGAAGATAGGTGATAAAACAAGTATCTCATATATTAATAAGCTTTAAATTTAGGGATAAAAAGCAAGAAACTTTATTGCTCTTATCCTTTTTACTATTTTCACACTCTCAATTTCTATTTTGACCCCAAATTTATTATTTAAACTCTATTTTTTCTTTTTATATCTCATTCATTTAATTATTACCATTGCTATTTTGACCCCAATTTTTTATTTAAACTCTATTTTTTCTTTTATATTTCATCCATTTAATTCTATCATATTAGCTCATTCACCTTACTTCTCTCTACTATTTTTAATACTATAAAAAATAAATATCTTTTTTTATTAGTCTTATTATTTTGTTAAATTTAATTATTGATAGAAAAAATTAATTTTTTGGAGTAAAAAAAGTCAAATGAAAGTTATATAGAAATATAGTATTTGGTGTATATAACTATTATTTAATTTATTTTGACACCTAGTAACTAAAAAAGAAATAATTGAATCGATAGTTGGCCTAGTGGTTAGGTTATTCCGCAGAGACTAAGAGATCCTGGGATCGAATATCATTGGAGTCAATTACTCCGAGTCCAAAGTGGCTCTCTCATGTATTCAAAAAAAAATATATGTATACAAAGTATTAAAAAATAAAATATTATAGAAATTTAGACTATTTTTTAACCCATTATTTATTTTATATATCTAATAATGTATTTATAAAACTAAATTACAATTCTTAATACTTATTTACAATAGCTAATATATATAGTTTCAGCAAAAAAAATTAACTAAAAATAGTTTTATATGGTTAAATGTGTGTTTTAGGTTTTTTTTTTGGAAAAAAAAAAATTGTGTATTTTATGTAACTTTCGTTATTGTAATTAAATGAATGAGATTTAAAAAAGTGAGGTTTATTTTGGGGTCAAAATAATACAATAAAAAACATTAGGGTTAATATTTTTGAAATAAAAAAAGAAAGAAAGTGTCCCTGGAACTTTTAATGTCATGTCATCAGTCGCACGCTAACTCGGCGCGTGACTTGCTGTATTTAAAATAAAAAGTTAATGTTACTGACATAAAAACTTTTAGTCAGAAGGTTAGAAATAAAAAAACTCTGTTAATCTTGTTAGCGCGCTAGTAGTTTTTTGAGTTACGAGATATTTGCATGCCCCTTGTACCTCCCCGGTTTCGAGTGGTGTTGAACCTAGTAGTAGGCGGTTTAAAACTTGTTAATAGCTGACACTGTCTTGTTCCTCTGAGCCGGAGGAAACTTAGCTTAAATGTGGTACGTTTTCCTCTCCCAGTTTTAGTACCAATCTCGCATGGTTTAATAATTTCTACAACGTTGCATTTTCTGGTACCAATAACTCAGTACCCCCTAGTCTGATTGTTCCTCATGAACAATTTACTAATGGTCCTTCCCCTAGATAACTCTCTCGTGAACATTACTTTAGTAGAGTTAGTTTCCGTTGGTGAAAGATTAGAAGGCAATCTGACATATTGGGCTAAGGCAGCTAAGTCGGGTTATTCTAGCTCTAAACACAAAAGTGCATTGAGTTTCTCTCTAGTTTTTGGCTAAGAGGGCGTTGGAGCATCATTTGGCATGCCCAAATGCCAGATATTGCGAACCGTGAAGCTCACAGTTATCCTTTTAGCTTGAACGATTTCTCCAGTAAGTTTTTTAACCCAATCGGTGGGATTCCGAGCTAGGGTCTGGAATCTGCTAAGATATCAGAGTCTTGATCATCTTACCGGTTAGAATGATGTCATTACCACTTGCAGCCGCCTTGATCCTGGTACTGAGAATGCTGGTTCACCTTGTAATCCCGAGCAATATAGCAATAAGAAGTATTCTGCAATTTTTTCGCCTCCCAAACATTTGGTCCCTTGTTTGAATGACACTGAATTCAGTGAACCTTTTCCAAATCTCCCTCGTCATAGAGACCGAGAATAATAAACGATGAAAGGTTTCTCAATCATCTCTACTCGACATAGAATGACTTGTGAGTTTTTCTGAGTCGAAAATACCGTATTTAGCAAATCCCTTAGATGCTTTTGCTAAAGAATACCCAAGGTGTTTAGGGGTTAAATTTATTGTCTCGTTATATGCTAGATTCTAAAATTATCTTCTAGAATTCCTCCGCTCTCCACGCAATCATCCCCACCCTCTCACTAGTTGAACGTCTCGGTATTTGGTCTCCATTAAATCTCGTTCAGGTTCTCCTATGAATCATGAACAAAATCATTCATTTTTTACTAGTAACACTGGGGCTGGATGAAAATTTTTGGAAAGGCTTGATGCCGAGCTATAATGAATTTCCCAAAGTTAGGATCCCTCTATTATATCTTGCTCCAAACCTACCACATAATATAGTCGATGATTTTGTTCCTGGGCTGCCCCTTTACTTGGGAGCCATTGACCCCAAGTATTTTCAATGAAGACATAGGGGTGGAATACCAAGACGGGATCAACCTTTTCCTAAGTATGTGAACCATCGAATTTGGAGGCTTCAAAAGGCGATGGATTTCCGGGAGAATCCCTAAACAAGGGTTCTTCTTGCATAGCATTCCCAAAAAGGTTTTCCATGACAATAACGTTTTAATGACTGGAAAGAAGCAACTTGAACCTTGGGTAAACCAATCACCTAGTCCTAATGGATTTAGTGGACAATTCTACGAACGCTTTTGGTACCTCCTAACACCTAATATTTTATCACTTTGCCAAACTTTTTTAGGGCTCGTTTGACCTTAAGAAATTGAATAAGACTCTTATAGTCCTTATCTAAATGTTTACCATCCTACTTCGTTGGGTGATTTTCGACCCATCAGTTTAGCTAACTTCATCTACAAGATTATCTCGAAGGCAATGTTATTTCATCTTAAACCTTTGATGTGTTAAATTGTATCCCTAACACAAACGATCTTTATGTAAAATAGGGCTATCCATGACAATGTCATACTTGTGCATGGGGTCCTCCAAAAAATTAAGTGTCTTAGGTCTAGTGCGAAGAAATATTTTGGCATTTTAAAGGTAGATATGCACAAGGCTTACGATAAGCGGGAAATATATTTTATCCAAGAAGTTATTTCGAGTTTAGGTCTCCACTCAACATGGGTGGGATGGGTAATGCAATGTATTTTCTCAGTCTCATATAGTATTACTATGAATGGGAAATTCTTGCCCCATTCAGTCTTTTGTGAGACATTCGTCAAGGTGGTCCTCATCTTCCTTACATGTTCTCATTGGCCAACCAGGCTCTAACAAGTTTCATAGATCAACAGGTTCTTTGGGAAGTCTTATAGGGTATCGCATCGCCCACTCACGTCCTCTCTGACCACACTTGTTTTTTGCAGACGATTCAATGTTTTTATGTGAGTGTAATAATTGTGAAGTACAATATTTACAGGAAATATTGTATAAATACCATTTTGCATCTAGTTAATCTATGAATCTGCAGAAGTATTCTCTCTTCTCAACCCCAATACTTTTATTCGACTACGAGCCTCTATAACAAACGTCTTCATAATTCCATAAGTGGCTAGTATATGCAAATACCTTGGAATCCCAACAAAATTGGAGTCATCTTGAGTTGGATGACTAACTTGTCTTACTGAAAAGGTCAACTCATGGCTTGGAGGTTAGAAAGGCCCCCTCTTATCGGAAGGGGGAAAACTCACTCTTATAGTATCAATGTTAAATTCTCTCACGATTTATTTAATATCTCTACTATTATTCCCTAAATACATCATTAAAACTAAATTCTCTAGTGTTGGATTGATGGTGGACTAAGGTAGGGGGTTCTAGTTTTTACTGGTGTAACCAAAAATTTAAAATCTACTCTTAGGCCTAAAGGAGGTCTCGGCCTAAAGGAGGTCTCGGCCTTAAGAACTTACATGCCTATAAATTTGGCCCTGGTGGCTAAAAAAGTGTGGGAAATCCTAACAGACCTGGAGTTACTAGTTGTCTTGAACTCTAAAGGGGATATATTTCCCAAAACATTCATCCTTGAATGCGTCAATGGAAAACCATGTCTCTTGGGTGTGGTGTAGAATAATTAAGGGGAAATAATTTCTTCGCAACTCTGCATCATGGTCTATTGGGGATAGCTCTTTGATTCCATTTGGCAAGACACCTAGCTACAAGGATATTCCACTACCTATTCTTCGTTGGACATCTTTCCTTTGAAAGTTTCTAAACTTATTGCCCCAAAAACTAATACATGGAATGCGCAGGTAATCACCTAGATCATGGGTACGAAGAGTGCTCAACTAGTTTTATCTATACCTCTCACATGTCGTAGTGTTTTGGTAGGTTGATTTGGCCCACTCAAGGAACATGATATATACATATAACTCTAGGTTTAACCAAGCTCTGAAATTCCTAGCTTTGCCTAATGGTCGATTAAGATCTCCCTATCCCCCATCACAAAGACCTGGGATAAGATATGGAAAGATACACTACCTTTGAAACTAAAAACTTTTATACGGATATATTTCCTCAATCCTCTCCCCACACCACATAATGGATTTCACAAGAAGTGTGTGATATCATCTGCCTGCAGTATATGCCACCTCGATGACAAATCATTCGAACATATTATATTCTAATGCTTTTGGACCATAGAAATATGGTGTAAGATATCTCTACCTAACAAAGTGTATTTCCTTGAGGAGGTGCGGTTTGACCATTGGCTCGTGGACCTTACTTCCAGCTGCACGAAGAATGGCATTAGTTCGAAGGAGCTAATACTTAGGATAGCATTTACATGTTGGTCTATCTGGTTGACACGAAATAAATTTATTACTGAAAAAAATATACTTGTGCTTACAGTTATCATTCAGTTGAATAATATAGTCGAGTGTTTACTCATGTTTTACATGCTCCCCCTGTTATTATCCCTCATGTTTTAGTTATAACTAACACCTTTACCTGGACGCTTTCTCATAAGGATACCATTGCACTCAAAATAGACACAATCATGGGTCCTCATGGAATTGTTATAGGTTTCATTGGTAAAGACGATGAAAGGGTTGTTGTATGTGGACAAACTAGTCTCGCATCCCCTTGAAGCGTTTTTCTGCCTAATGTTTGGCCATCATGAATACTATTTTGTATGACATACAATTTTTTGTTTATTCGTTTCACCATCTAGAACGATGTTTTAGCTGAGATCTAAGGCATTAAGTCTCCCAACATGCAGCAGACTAGAGATCTCTGCCGATCCTAAATAACATTTGATTGTTGGTCCGCGAGACCTCTCAGGTTTTTATTAGGTGGGTCAGGCAAACATCAAAATGTGTTATTGATTGGGTTGTTAAGAGTGCTATTGCATCTAGTTTACCTTTTAACTTGGTGTCTATTGTAGTTTTTGAACTTTTTTCTATTTTGTAATCCGATCTCTCTCGTCGGGGGTCGGTTAATACTATCATTATATAATAATATTGATGCTACGTTTTAAGAAAAAAATTAAAATTTAATGTGTCTTATTAGCGTGACTTTAAAATTAAAAAATTAATATAATTTGCACATACAATAGAAACTGGTTTTATCATTATTTCATGTATACAACAAAATTGTCACTAATTATTTGCAAAATCATTGATTCTAAACATAACATGTCATTTTATAATTTAATGTACTCTTTAAAAGTTAAAATTAATTGTGTGTGAAATTGAAAGATAAAAAACTAAAGAAATAAAAAACAGGAAAGTAACAAAAATGAGGAAATGGAAATTCAGTGGTGAAACAAAACAAACATTAATAATTATATGTTGAAACAAAGTTTTGGTAATAAATCTTGAAGAATCGTCTATTGTTTTATAATTTGCAAAATTCTTAAAAAGACTAACTTATGGCATAAACTTTAACAAATTTTTATGTAAATCGAATACTGTTTTAGATGATACTTAATTAACCTAAACATTAGTACCAATTTTTATTTTCTTATTTTCCAAACTTGATATATTGTTTAATAAATATTTGAGTTAAACAAAATGTAATTCCGGAATTGAGAAATGAGAGAATAATGTGTAAAGAAACTAAGTCATATACTTGAGATTTCTTTTTTAGTCGTATATCCCTAAGTTAAGTGTGAAAGAACAACTAGACATCACCGAAATACATTTTTGAAATATATCTTAATATTATTTTAATTCAAAAATATTTAATTTTGGTTAGATTCGTTCTCAAATTTTTTTAGTTATTGCAAATTATGTAACTACTAAAGTATCTATCAAATTTGTCAACTAATGCATTATATTATATTATACTATTTCCATACCAAAAGTTGGACAATTCATAAAATAAAAGTGTGGTATTTATAATAAATGAGATCTTATCCCATTCTTCTTTAGCAAGTAAATATAGGAACCTCCATTTTTTGACATCATTTTATCTCTACTCTCAGTCTACACAGAATCAGTGTTTTCACACTGCAAGAATAAGCAACCACCTTAATTAAGTTTTCTTTCTTTGTTTGTTAAATCATATTTTTTTTATTATAATATAACAAGATTATATATTTAAAATTTAGGGTAATATGAAAAGGTGTAAATATATATAATATTATTATATTATAATAAAAAAAAAATATGATTTAACAAAAAGAAATAAAACTTAATTATGGTGGTTACTTTTTTTTCCAGTGTGAAAATGTTGATTATCTGTAAACTGAGAATGAAGGTCAAATGATTTTTAATAAATGCAGGTCAAACGCGTATGGACTATATTTAATTTCTAAAGAAACATGGGATAAGATCTCATTTATTATAAATACCACACTTTTATTTTATGGATTGCCAAATTTTTGTATGGAATAATAGAATGTGATACATTAGTTGAAAGATTTGATAAATACTTTAGAGGTTAGAGTAATTTGCAATGACTAAATCTTTTTTGATATCGTATCTTACCCAAATTAAAATAATTTTAAAATACTTTAAAAAAATGTATTGCATTGACGTATAATTGTTCTTTTACACTTGACTTAGGCATATACTACCAAAAAAGAAAATATTAAGTATATGACTTAGTTTCCTTACATATTTTTCTCTCGCTTGTCAATTCCGGAATTACATTTGGTTCAACTCAAATATTTATGGATAGATATCGAGTTTCGAAAATAAGAAGAAGAAAATTCGTACAAAAGTCTAAGTTAATTAAGTATCATCTATGACGCTATTCAATTAACATAGAATTTTGTTAAAGTTTGTGCAAAAAATTCGTCTTTTTAAGAATATTTAAATTATAAAACAATATATGATTCTTCAAGATTTTTAACTGAAACTTGATTTCAACAGACAATTACTAATGCTTTTTTAGCTTCACTACTGAATTTCTATTTTATCCTCTTCGTTACTTCACCGTTTTTCATTTTCTAATTACTTTATCTATCGATTTCATCCAAAATAAATTAAATCAGTAGAGAGTAAATTACTATATCAAATGACATGTCATGAATCAATGATTTTGCAAAAAATTGCTGATAATTTTGTTGTATCAATGAAACAATGATCAAACTAGTCCCTACGATCCATGTTATAATTAAAATCAATGATTTTGCAAATAATGAGTAATAATTTTTTTGTATCCATGAAATAATGAGCAAGTTAGTTTCTACAATACGTGCAAATTTAAATAAATTTTCTATTTTTTAAGTTACGCTCATAAGGCACATTACATTATATTTTATCTTCTTAAAACGTAGCATCAAATATTATTATAAAACGTTAGTATCAACCGACCCTCGACTAGGAAAGGTCGGAATACAAAATAGAACAAATTTAAAAAACTAGAAAAGATAACCCAATCAATAACACAATTCATTGCTACCTAATAGAAATCTAAGAGATCTTATCAGCCAACTATCGAATCATTCTAGGATCGATAGAGATCTCCAGTCTGTTGCGCTTGGTGTAAAACTTGATGGCTTAGATCAAAACTAAATCATCATTCTCGACAGTGACGTGAATAAAAAATGATTGTATGCACTACTACAGATCGTATCTTTAGGGGCAAAAGTTTACCGACGACACGCACGTCGTCGGTAAACAAACAGCGTTATCGACGACATTTGTTTACCGGCGAGGTTCGTCGTCGGTATGTATTTTTTACTTACCGACGACAAAGATTCGTAGGTAAAAAAATAAATAAAAAGTCGGTAAATGTTTTTTTTTATTTTAGATTTTTTTTTTTGGTTTGGAACGTCGTCGCTAATATAGTGACGACAGAAGTTCGTCGGTATTTTCTATTTTACCGACGATTTGTTTATACTTACCGACGACAAACGGAAACGTATTTATTGAAGACATATTGTTATTTATCTCAAAATACTCAAAATCCCATTTATTTTTCCCCATTTTCTTCCAAAAACCTTAACCAAATTCATTCAAATTTTTTCCAATTGATTCTCCAAATATCTTGCATCATTTCCAAGTTCATAATCAAGGTGGGTCATATTAAATATAAAATTCCATCCACAAATTGAAGGTAATTTCTTGAAATATTTTTTTTTTATTGTGTCTAATTCTTGCACTAATATGTGATTAGGTTAAATAATACATTATCAAGGTTTCCAATTTCTCCAACCAAATCAAGGTATTTTCTATAAATTTCAAACTTTTTTTTATATTAGATTATGATTGTGTATTAGTTGCTATAAGATATGATTAGGTATATTTTTTGATTGTCTAGTTAATAATTAAGTGTAATTCATGCATATGTTCATTTATTTCTATTATCTTCTCATATATTTTTGTATTTGTGTAATTAATTATATGAAATTGTTTATTTATTTATTGTGTTGTAATTTTATTTGTTTATTGGTTTGTAAAATTATCTATTTATTGGTTTGTAATTTATTTTTTATGTTGTAATTTTATTTATTTATTGGTTTGTAATTTTATCTATTTATTAGTTTGTAATTTTTATTATGTTATTTATTGTGTTGTAATTTTTATTCATTTTAGTAATTGAGTTGTAATAATTATTTATTTTATTTTTATATGAATGTAGTTGCCTAGTTATATAAAATTGTTGCTCAGAGATGGCTTCGGGTATGGATAAGAGTTGGATCATTACGAACATTTTACTCACGCCAGAATATATTTTTGGGGTTTTGGAATTTGTCAAATATGCTAAAAAAACAAGATGATTATACTGGTTATATGTCTTGTCCGTGTAACTATTGTAAAAATAATCGTCGATTACCCACCAAGGAGGCTAGGGGCCACCTTCTAACAAATGGGTTTATGCATACATATCAGATTTGGACAAAACACAGTGAAAAGTTGGTAATTCCCGAAGAAAATCCTATGCCGAATATAAATAATGAAATTGATGAAGTTTATGACGATGTGAGACACAGTTACGATGTTGGTGGACATCAGGGTGACACCGAGATGAGAGACGCAAATATTCCAAGTCGGAGCAGTTTTGAAAAACTGTTCGACGAATTGGAGACAAGATTATATCCTGGTTGTACAGCGATGAGTTCGTTGAACTTCATTGCCAATCTTATGCACGTGAAAGTAAAGAACAAGTGGACTAACACATCATTCACCGAGCTACTGGAGTTGGTTGGTCGTATTTTACCCAAACCTCACAATTTACCCGATTCTTATGATGCATGCAACAACAAGTTGAAAGGTTTGGGTATGGGGTATATTACTATCGATGTCTGTTTGAACGATTGTGCCATTTTTTAAAAAGAGAATGAAGACCTCGACAAGTGTCCAGTTTGTAATGAATCGAGATGGGACCCAAAGAAGGGTCAGAAAGTACCGCATAAGAAGCTCTGTTACTTTTCGATTGCCCCGAGATTGCAGCGACTATACGCTTCGAAGCACACCGATGAAGACATGATATGGCACCATACCGGAAAGAGTATCGATCCAGATGTGTTACGTCATCCAGTTGACGGTGATAGTTGGAAACGATTTGCAGAGTTACATCCAGAGTTTGCCAGTGAACCTCGGAATGTATATTTGGGACTGGGTATCGATGGTTTTTGTCCGTTTTCTATGCAGAACAACTCGTACAGCATGTGCCCTGTTATAGTGACCGTTTACAACTTGCCACCGTGGGTATCCATGAAGGATACCACATTTCAGATTTGTTTGTTGATTCTGGGTCCCCGCTCACCCGGAAAGGACATGGATGTCTTTCTTTACCCTGTTATAGATGAGTTGGACATGTTGTGGGAAACAGGGATCCCCACGTATGATGCCCATACGAAGCAAGAGTTTACGATGAAGATTTGTTTGTTGTCCACGACCAATGATTACCCCGCTCGGTCATACACTTCAGGATGGTCAGGTCAAGGTTACATGGCTTGCCCAAAATGCATGGATTCTACTCCGTCGTTGAGGGTGAAGAAAGGGGTGGTTTATTTTGATCACAGACGTTGGTTATCTCCCGGACATCGGTTTAGAAGAGACAAGGTTTCGTACCCGACTTCCGATTATAGGGGCCCACCGAGGAAACATACTCCTACTAATATTCAGACACAATTAGATGGGCTTCCCACTGTGTTTCTCGGTAAACACAAGGATTTTGGGGGCAAGGTGACGAAAAAAACAGGTCCCCGTGAGTCTAATTGGAAGAAAAAGAGTATTTTTTATCGTTTACCTTATTGGTCGGAAATGTGTTAAAACATAATATCGATGTAATGCATTGCGAGAAGGATGTGTGCGACAGTTTTCTTGGTACAGTTATAGGACTTGATGGGAAAATAAACAAAGATAACGTTAAGGCGCGTAAGGATCTTCAGGATATAAAAAACAGGAAAGAGTTGTGGTTGACATCAAGAGGAGGTAAAGCGATACTAAAACGAGGAAAGTATACGTTGTCAGCGGAGAAGAGAAAAATGTTTTGGGATAAGACTCTCTGATGCAAAGAAAGTCGGCTCGTTAATCCCGACTTGGAACGGGATAACACCAAACTGGATGTTATAGCCGAGAGCTAGCATGGACTAAATTTCTGGAAAGCCCATGTATATGGGACGACAAAAGGGACGAACACGTGATCAAATTTTGAGCTATTTAACTGATCATGTTTGTGATTTCCAATGTCACGCCTCTTAGCCGCAGCTTTCATGTAACAACAGTGAGTTTCGTTTATACATAAATTGCTAAACAAGTTGCAAATTTTGTCGTGATTTGAAACCACTAAATTAACAGTATAAGAATTTATCAAGCTTGGAAAAGAGAATATTGGAAGCAAATTTCGCAAAGGTGGGTCCCCAAGAAGTGAAAACACCACCAAACTAGCTCGCTAAAGGCTCTGGGCTAACACAGGGACCTGTGATGCAAAAAATCAGAATCTCCGGACCTGTGGAGCTAAAATGCAGAATCCAGGGACCTGTGATGCAAAATAACGGAAGCTAGAGGCCAGAGAAAATAAATATCCCTACCCCGGGGAACTGAGAGGCAATTAAACTGATTCCAGAATAGAGAGAACCAAAAACCCGGTGTCCCGGGCCTCAAAAATCAGTACAGCTCACACCAGGGGACTTTAACGCAAAAATGCATAATCCAGGAACATGTGATGCAAAATAACGTAATCTAGGGGTCAGAAAAATAAAAAACCCCATCCCAGGGTCTGAGATGCAATATGAATATATTTCTTCCATTTTTCTATATTCTTTGCTTTGATTATGTCTTTTTTACTTAATCCTTTAACAGGTTCTATATTCAATAACAACATCAAATTCGTATTATTTCATCGCCATTTGTTATCTCCCGCTAAAAAAAATCCCATTCTTTTCTTACTTTCTATTCTGTTTTCTCTAGTTTCTTTTGCTTTATTGATAGTTTTGCCGTTAATTCATTATTTTGTTGCTTATATTTGTTACAATTTCTTAATAAGTAAATATTTATAGTGTCTAGATTCTATGACTTCTCTAGAGCCATTTGGAGTGTACACCAATGTGATATTTTTGCTATACGATAGTGGTATATTTTTCTTTGCATATAGGGTAAATGGAATAGGTCCTATATATGATTATTATAGTAAGCCAATCAAGAATCATTACGATACCTAATTCAGATTCATCTAGTTTTGAATAATAATTAGGAGAGGTATATGAAAGATTGCCATTTGAACTAGACAGATCGAGGCCACTATCAAAGTAGAGCTAACTTCGTTATCCTACGGGATAGAAGTCAGTCGCGATGATATCTCATTGTCTGAATGTTGCGGGACAATATTCCAAATCTTTCAAAGACATCAAGAAACTATTTTTGAATCATATTTTGTGTTAGTGGCAGTGTTGTAAAAGGCGCTAGGCGATTTTGATTTTTATTTAAATATTTGTTAGGGTTTATATAATTTTTAAAATAGTTTCATAGAATTTTTTGTGTTAAAAAATAAATTTTTTAAAATTTTTGTATTAAAAAATAATTTTTTTACTTTGGCTTCCAGACCGCCTAGACGGACTTTCTAGGACCGGCCTCAACTTAGAGCAAAAGGGTTGTGTTTGTTACACCACACATAGTATATACACATATATATAGTATATACTCCCACTTAATCAGAACATGGGTCACCTAGTTCAAGTGGGAGTATGCATGAGGAGGCGTGTATATTTCCTATGGGAATAGTCATGGTACGCGTAAACTGGCCCAGACACCCATACATCAAAAAAAAATTAAATTACTAAACTCTTGTATTTTCACAACTCATTTTATTACAATGTAAGTTAATGTATATATCACAATATTACTAGAAAAAAAATTAATTAGATGCTAACTAGTACCAACCAATTATCAAGTTCTCAAAATTTATCATTTCTATAACAATTTGTTGAAAAAGATTTACTTTCACGTGTCTCAGTATTTTCTATCTCGTTTTCTTTTACATCTAACAAAATATTATTATCATTAACTTATATAGTAATTAGGTAAAAGTTTGCAATATAAATATAATATTATCATATAAATTTTAATTGTTACTGATTAAAAATTCAATGTTGATGATAATCTTTTATTATCGTACATATATATATTACATTCATTTTTACATTTTTAATTAAATATATAGGTTATAATTATTTAAGAAATTAATATACATAATTAAAAGATATTTTTAAAAATCTATAATATTATATTAGTTTTATGATAATTTTTAGTAAGCTGTAAGATTGACATAATTTAACTTTTTATTTTACGTAAAAATAATATGTCATGTTAAAAAATAATAATTTGACATATTTGTATCACTCTATAAGTGAAAAACTAAGAAAAACTAAATGTTAAAAATAATATCAGGGAAATTCTCAATGAATTTTAATGAATATCAAATCTCATAACTCTATTTTTTAGGTCTACCATATATTTGGTTTCTTAATTTTCGTTTTATTACTCACTAAACCAAATAAATAATCATAATTTTTATCATAGTTTTTCAATGTTTAATATTATTTTATCAAGGCTTAATTCAAAATTTCTTTCACGATTTTTAAATTTTCAACAGTAACCTTATTAAACAGAATATAGAAATAAATTTGATGTGCGCCATTATCACAAAAGTCTAGTTATTACAACTGTATTTTAAGTGTGCAAAGAAATAAAATAAAATATGTATATTGTACAAATATCTTCAGATTTTGTTAAATTCGGAAAAGATTTCACTACTGATGGTGGTGTTCAAGGTTCCTTTTTTTTGTTCAAATGTGTTCAAGGTTCCGGTAAGAATGCGTATTTGTTATTAATAGCGTAAGAAGGCTCTTTTATTTTTTTCAGAATCTCGTAAGAGAACACTTCTTGCCCATACTCCATCTACTTGTGGATTTCCGTATAGGATACTTCGAAATAATATTTAAAAGTGTAAAATTTCCATCTTTATATATGATGTGAAGACCCATGGCCATTCAACCTAGTTTAAGATGTCCCTCACTCGAGGTTGACATTGTGTGTGTGAGAGGAGGGATCTACCTCTGGCTCACATAATTTAGTTGCTACCTCTGGCAGCCACAGCAGCAACATTAGCAGCTTCATCAACCTCTTGTTGATTCTTCATAGTTGTAATTTGATGGTTACAAGCGACAAACAAAGAGTGTTAAAAAAGTGTTGGTGCTAATTTGATGGTTATTTCAGGTTCTTTATTTTTACGTTTACTTGTATCCACAACTTCCTCATTTGCTTCTTCTCCCTTTTCGCTTCTAAAGCTAGACTCAACATCATTATTGATGACAGGTTTTTCATGTACGGGCTGGAAATTTGGAAGCACCCGCTTGAATGGCTAATGGAAAGTGTCTTATAAACGTTTTATTTGATACAAACCAAGTTTGATAAGTAATGAATATGAAGAGAAGAAAATATTATCAGAATACCTAGGGCTGTAAACGGGCCGAGCCGAATACTAAATGTACAGGATTGTTTGTTTAATTTCTCGAGCCGAGCCGAGCCGAGCCGAGCTCAAATTCAAACGAATCGGGCCGAGCCGAGCTCAAATTTTAACGAGCCGAGCACTCGAGCTTCCAATGATCTAAATAGGAAATGTTAGAACTTGTTTGTTTAACTTATAGAGCAATATTTTTTAGAGTCGAGAACGAGTTTCTCATGAACAATTTGTTTTTTATGGTTGAAATCCGACTTTCATGAACGGTTGGTATTTGACGGAGTGTGTGGTATGAAAATATGAAACATAACATTAACGGAAAAATAAATGTCTAAAATATTCAATTTGATATTGAAGGTTTAATAATATATTTATAAGTAGATAATACATTAATTTATATTTATTATAATTTTAAACGAGCTCACGAGCCGAGCTCGAGCAGGCTCGTTTACTTATCGAGCTTAAAATGGAGCTTGAGCTTGTTTATATTCGAGCCAATCTCGAACGAGATTTTATCCGAGCCGAGCTCAAACTGCTTGCGAGCGGCTTGGTTCATTTACAGCCCTAAGAATACCTTTTGCTCCCCTATGCCAAGGCAACGAGCTAAATGTGCATCGATTATATGCGAAAGAGAGTGCAAAATAACATTAACTTGTCTCACTCAGACGCATCTAATGTACCTCATTTTTTCTTATTCTATGTGAGAGACTCTAGGCCACCAATCAACTCCTTATATTTCTCCTAAATGTTCCAAAATTCTTGTCACAACTTCAACCCCAGCAGATAATGTTTTGTTCATTACAAGCAATTACCAAATCAAATAAACATCTTAAACTAATACTAATGTGTTTTAGTAAATAGAAGATAACAAACACTTTCATATTACATTGATAGACTAGATAACAAATGAATATAACTCAGGCAAATAACACACGAATTTTGACCCTATTGGTAATCACACACAACTTCTGCAAAACTCCATCCTTATGTATTTTAGCAAAGGATTTCCTTTCTGCAAGGTAAGGAGATAATAAAGAAGTCAACATACATCAAAAAATTACTGCATTTAATGTCAATATAACTATCTCCATATACACATTTCTTCAATTAATTCTTGCTTAGGACGTTCATTTTAAACAACCCTGTCTATTAAATAACTTGAATGCTACTAATAAAAAATGATTGTCAGTATAGCAACGCATATGCCTTGCCTATACCAAAACTATTACCAATTTAAATTGATGCTTTGGTAGCACAGTGGCCGCAGATGGGGATGGAAGGGTTTTTCAAGCACAAGCCAGAATGATTTTTTTTAATCAATATGTGTTTAAATTTTATTTTCTTTATATACTAAGTGATGACTCATTTTTAAAAGTGAGGCGACATCTCACCTCCCATATCCTCTATGTTAGTCAATTGGATTTTTCCAAGTGTGGACTAACGACGTTGACTCAATTGTTTGATATTCACTTGGTTAAAACCATTGAGAAGTGAATGAGAAATTGAGTATAAAATATTTTGGAGAACAAAAAAAAAAAAAAAATAAAGATGCATAGAAATATATCTGCATATACGTGTTACAAGTAATTCAAAATAAGATCTGTTTTGGTCACGTGTGTGTAAATAAAACACTAAAGAAAACGTTACCAAAAATTCTATTTTGTGACCGTTATATGTGTAAACTCAAACCTGTTGTCACCGAAGCAACATGTTGTTTCATGTCATGCTTCAATGGTTAAATGTATCCTATTTGAACAGTCACGTACCCATTGAATGGTGTTGAATTGCCTCTTAGTCATTTCTATAAATAGGGAGGCCTCCCACCATTTTTTATAAGAAGAATCAGAGAAATAAAATCTGAAATATTTACTAGGGTTTTTTGCATATACATATTAAAAAGTTTTGAGAGAGAAAGACAATACATTTTTAGTTCGCCGTTGTCAATCTTTGTGTAGTGCTGCTATCGATTGACTTGAGTCCGTTGTATCCTGGGAGATCATCGCTATCAATTGTGAGCACCATAGCAGGGCGAATAGATCTTAAGGACATTGAACCAAGTTCAAGCCTCGGAATTTCCTTTTGCATTCTATACTGTAAGTTTATCAATTATATTTCTTAATTCCTGCATTTATATTTAGTTAAATCTATTTGTTTAGATATTTAACACACCAGAAACAACAACTTAAGATCTATTCGGTTTTCAGTTGTGTTAATTATTGAAAAAAAAAAATTGTTTCTCTTATGTGAAAATTTTGTGTTTTTGGCTTTTCAACCTTGTTACTTTTTGTTTTAATATACTATCATTTTATGTAATTTTGATAGTTGTGCATTTGTTTAGTTTATCTTTCTTCTGTAATATATATATATATATATATATATATATTTTATTTTGATTTGAATCCAGTAGCTTTATAGTCTGAAATCCTTTTTTAATCAAATTACTGTCTTTTTGTACAGTAACGTTTATTTACTTTTATTTGTACAGTAACATTTATGTACTTTTGTTTGTGTTTACTATCTGTTTATCCATTTTCTTTTCTGCTTTATTTGATTTTTGCTTGTACCCCTTTAATTCCTTTTGTCCTCTACAACAAGAATCTAAATAAATCTTGGGGGACTAACAAGAACATAAAAACTTGGGGAATTAAAGGATAGTCTATCAATCATCCTAAACAAGAATTTATTCTTGGTGATAATCCTTTTTGTTGTTTAATCATTTTTTATAAGGATCGTGTTTGTCGTTATTTGATTTTATAAAAACAATTTGTTGAATTATTGTGGTTTCTATTTGTGATAGAAACGATGTCTACTGAGATAGGCAATGCATCCGGAAATGATGGAACCGGTAACAACATACCATCAGCAATCCCGATTGTGAGGAATGCATTTGGCCCTATTGGACCCGCTGAGAAGCCTGAGAAGTTCAATGGAAATGACTTCAAGAGGTGGCAACAGAAGATGGTGTTCTATTTGACCACCTTAAGTTTAACCAAGTACTTAACGGAAGATGCACCTGCATTGGGTGAAAATCCTGACGTACAGACAGTAGCAGCAGTTGATGCCTGGAAAAATGCTGATTTCTTGTGTAGGAATTATATCCTAAATGCATTGGATAATACACTTTACAATGTGTATAGTCCTTGCAAGACTGCTCAGGAATTGTGGGAATCTCTTGATCGAAAGTACAAAACTGAAGATGCCGGCACAAAGAAATTTGTAGTCGGAAAATTTCTTGACTTCAAGATGGTAGATTCCAAGACAGTCATGAGTCAGGTACAAGAGTTCCAATTAATATTGCATGAGCTCGATGCTGAAGGCATGAAATTGGGAGAAACTTTCAAAGCGGCTACTATAGTCGAAAAACTGCCTCCTTCGTGGAAAGATTTCAAGAATTATCTGAAACACAAACGCAAGGAGATGTCAGTTGAAGACCTGATTGTGAGGCTAAGGATTGAGGAAGATAACAGGATGTCTGAAAGGAGGAGCAATAATCGTTTTGTGGAGTCAAAGGCAAATGTTGTGGAGCAAAACAGGCCCAATAACAAAAAACGAAAGAACTCAATCCAAGAGCAGTCAATCAAAAATAAGAAAATCAAGTTCTCTGGTAGCTGTTATGTGTGTGGTAAAGTAGGACACCGTGCCAAAGACTGTCGAAGTCGCAAAGACAATGGAAAAGGAAATTTCAAGAAAGGAAAGCAAGGTCAAGCCAACATGACAGAGATTAACGATCTGGTTGAAGATGTTAATGAGATTGATCTCGCTGCAGTTATTTCTGAAGTGAATTTGGTTGGGAATCCCAAACAATGGTGGGTGGATACTGGGGCCACCCGACATGTATGCTCTGAGAAAAATATGTTCAAAACATACAAACCAGCGACAGCTGAAGAGATCTTATTTATGGGCAATTCCGCTACATCAAAAGTACTTGGAACTGGAACCGTTGTCTTGAAGATGACTTCCGGAAAAGAGTTGAGTCTCAATAATGTTTTACATGTACCTGATATTAGAAAGAATTTAGTGTCAGGTTCCTTGTTGAGTAAAAATGGATTTAAATTAGTGTTTGAATCTGATAAGTTTGTACTCACTAAAAGTGGGATGTTTGTAGGAAAAGGGTACCTCTGTGACGGTTTATTTAAGATGAATGTAATGACCGTGGTACCCAAAACTACTTGTAAGAATGTAACTGACAATGCTATTAATAATATTACTAGTTCTGCTTACTTGCTTGAGTCTCCTACTTTATGGCATAACAGATTAGGACATGTGCATTTTAAGTCTTTGCATAAACTTGTGAATTTAGGTCTAATACCTAAATTGGATCTCGATTCTCATAAGAAATGCGAGATATGTGTTGAAGCCAAATTGGCTAAAGCTCCTTTTAAATCCGTGGAAAGGAGTACTGAACCATTAGGGTTAATACACAGTGATATCTGTGATTTAAAATATGTGCAAACGAGAGGCGGTAAAAAGTATTTTATTACTTTTATCGATGACAGCACTAGGTATTGTTATGTGTATTTACTAAGAAGTAAAGATGAAGCATTTGAGGCCTTTAAGCAATACAAAAGTGAAGTTGAAAATCAACTAAGTAAGAAGATTAAAATACTAAGGAGTGATAGAGGTGGAGAATATGTATTCCCTTTCGAGAAATATTGTCAAGAGCAGGGTATTATTCATCAAATTACTGCTCCTTATTCTCCTCAACAAAACGGTATTGCAGAACGCAAAAATCGTACTCTAAAGGAAATGATGAATTCTTTGTTGATTAATTCTGGTTTACCCCAGAATTTGTGGGGGGAAGCTGTCTTAACAGCGAATCATATTCTCAATAAGTTACCCCATAAGAAACTTGAGAAAACTCCATATGATCTATGGAAAGGACGACCACCTAGCTTTCAATACTTAAAAGTGTGGGGGTGTCTAGCTAAAGTAAGAGTTCCTACTCCGAAAGAAATAAAGATTGGACCTAAAACAGTTGATGGAATCTTTATTGGATATGCGAACAATAGTTCCGCTTATCGATTTCTTGTTCATAAATCTGAAATTGATGACATTCATGTCAATACAATTTTAGAGTCAAGAAATGCATTCTTCTTTGAAGATATCTTTCCTTGTAAGATTAGACAAGGAGAAACGTCTCTTAAAAGAACTCATGAGCAGAGTCATGATAGAGAATTAGACCAAGAGTCTATAAGTGAATATGAACCGAGACGTGGTAAAAGGGCTAGAACGGCCAAATCCTTTGGTCCAGATTTTATAACTTGTTTGTTAGAAAATGAGCCCAAAACTTTTCAGGAGGCAATGTCAACTCCCGAAGCTCCTAACTGGAGAGAAGCTGTAAATAGCGAAATTGAGTCCATCATGCAAAATCATACATGGCAACTGGTGGATCTTCCTCCTGGAAATAAACCCTTAGGGTGCAAATGGATTTTCAAAAGAAAGATGAAGGCCGATGGAACAATTGATAAGTACAAGGCTAGGCTTGTAGCCAAGGGTTATAGGCAAAAAGAAGGCCTTGATTATTTTGATACCTATTCACCAGTTAGTCGTATAACATCCATTCGTATGTTAATTGCGATTGCTGCGATTAACAATCTTGAGATACATCAAATGGATGTAAAGACAGCCTTCTTAAATGGAGATTTAGATGAAGAGATCTATATGGAACAACCTGAGGGGTTTGTGGTTCCCGGGCAAGAAAATAAGGTGTGTAAGCTTATCAAATCGTTATATGGTTTGAAACAAGCTCCTAAACAATGGCATGAGAAATTCGATCAAGTCATGTTGTCAAATGGCTTTAGAATTAATGAATGTGATAAATGTGTGTATGTAAAAGGCACAAATCATGAGTATGTCATTGTTTGCCTTTATGTGGATGATATGTTAATCATGGGAAGTAATTTAGATATCATCAAAGCGACAAAGAAGATGTTGAATACGAGGTTCGACATGAAAGATTTAGGACTGGCAGATGTCATTTTGGGAATGAAAATTATTAAAACATCTGATGGACTTATCCTATCTCAATCTCATTACATTGAAAAGATTCTTGATAAATTCAAGAAATATGACTCAAGTCCAGTGAAGACTCCTATAGATGTAAATTTACATCTAACTAAGAATACTGGCGAAGGAATAGCTCAGTTGGAGTATTCGCGCATTATTGGTAGTCTAATGTACTTAATGAATTGTACAAGACCCGATATTGCATATGCCGTCAGTAAGTTGAGTAGATATACAAGCAATCCAGGGCAAAACCATTGGATAGCTATTGTAAGAGTTCTTAGATATTTGAGATATACTAAGAACTATGAGTTGCATTATACAAAATATCCAGCTGTATTAGAGGGATACAGCGATGCGAATTGGATATCAGATTCAAGTGAAACAAAATCTACTAGTGGTTATGTATTCACTTTGGGAGGTGCAGCCGTATCTTGGAAATCTTCTAAGCAAACATGCATAGCTCGATCCACAATGGAATCTGAGTTCATTGCTTTGGATAAAGCTGGAGAAGAAGCAGAGTGGCTTCGAAATTTTTTAGAAGATATACCATGTTGGACTAAGCCTGTGCCATCTATTTGTATTCATTGCGATAGTCAATCAGCGATTGGAAGGGCACAAAGTAATATTTACAATGGTAAGTCTAGACATATTCGTCGTAGACATAATACCATAAAAGAACTACTCTCTAATGGAGTTATTTCGATTGACTATGTGAGGTCAAAAGATAATATCGCGGATCCGCTTACCAAAGGGCTATCTAGAGAGTTAGTTTATAATTCATCGAGGGGAATGGGTCTTAAACCTATATCTTGAAAGTTGCCATGCGGAAACTCTACCTAGTTGACTGGAGATCCCAAGATCTAGGTTCAAGGAGACAACTGGTATGTAAATTGCAACTAGTTATACACTGTAGAGGTTTTGTAAACCTCCTACCTATTCCTATGACGAGCAGACAGTGTCACCTGTAAAATGTTAAGGTTAAGCTATGCTTTTAATGGTTCTTTTAGCTTGATAAATTCAAGTTGTGTAGTACAAGATACTCTTAACAAGTCAACCACCTATCTGAGTAAGGAGTGGGCCGCTTCTACGAGAATTTTTTAGGTTGAATTCTCCGAGAGTACTCATGAAACCAGGAGTTGTTCAGGGCCAAAATGAACACAACAATGAGAACTTCAAGAATGTACCGAGGGGTGCTGTGTGATTTCTATTGTCTTGGTATGCACAAAAAGCCGAACAGTTCAAGACATCGCGTTCACTGGTTGGCGAGTATATCCGGTAGATCTCACTAGGGCAAGGTTCAAGGTCTTTGGCTACCTTTCTCGATGCAGTATCTCTCTACTGTCTTCTCTCTCGTGTTTTTGCATTTTATGTTTTTGGTTGGTTAGTCAATTTCCATTCATGTGGGGGATTGTTAGTCAATTGGATTTTTCCAAGTGTGGACTAACGACGTTGACTCAATTGTTTGATATTCACTTGGTTAAAACCATTGAGAAGTGAATGAGAAATTGAGTATAAAATATTTTGGAGAACAAAAAAAAAAAAAAAATAAAGATGCATAGAAATATATCTGCATATACGTGTTACAAGTAATTCAAAATAAGATCTGTTTTGGTCACGTGTGTGTAAATAAAACACTAAAGAAAACGTTACCAAAAATTCTATTTTGTGACCGTTATATGTGTAAACTCAAACCTGTTGTCACCGAAGCAACATGTTGTTTCATGTCATGCTTCAATGGTTAAATGTATCCTATTTGAACAGTCACGTACCCATTGAATGGTGTTGAATTGCCTCTTAGTCATTTCTATAAATAGGGAGGCCTCCCACCATTTTTTATAAGAAGAATCAGAGAAATAAAATCTGAAATATTTACTAGGGTTTTTTGCATATACATATTAAAAAGTTTTGAGAGAGAAAGACAATACATTTTTAGTTCGCCGTTGTCAATCTTTGTGTAGTGCTGCTATCGATTGACTTGAGTCCGTTGTATCCTGGGAGATCATCGCTATCAATTGTGAGCACCATAGCAGGGCGAATAGATCTTAAGGACATTGAACCAAGTTCAAGCCTCGGAATTTCTTTTTGCATTCTATACTGTAAGTTTATCAATTATATTTCTTAATTCCTGCATTTATATTTAGTTAAATCTATTTGTTTAGATATTTAACACACCAGAAACAACACTCTATATATATACCCCTACCCATCCCCAACACCCTCCCCATCACCACCACCACCTCGGCGTGTAATCCTTGTTCTGCTCCGGTAGATACATGTCAATGGACATAATTACGTCTTGTTCACCCGCTTGTATTGACTTGATTGCCCTTATATCGGTCATCTCGGGTGTGAATCCTCTAAGAGCCACTATCCAAGACCACACAACCCTTTCAGAACCACTGGATTAACAAGAAAAAAGTGGATCATTAATCACTAATCTGGACCACATAGGCTCTTCTGTGTATCCTCCAAAGGAATTAGTAGGCTAGGGCCCTAGGCTAGTATGGATCAATATTTAAGAATTAAGACCTAACCATGTGCTCAAAAATAGTAGTACATCTTTCAAATTTTGACGGCAAGAGTTTAAAGTATTGGATCTTTCCAGTAACTAATGAATTTAGGGGATTAAAGTTTGAATTTAATTTCAGTGATAATTCCAAGAAGTTTCGCATCGATTTCAGGCACCCTTCTTCCGACACATTTTGTATAGTCATTTTCAGAACCTAAGGAAATCTTTTGATGTACTTGAACCTTTTTTTTGTCAAACGATGTACTTGAACCTAAAGAATCAATTTGTTCGATAACTAATGGCATTACCAGATAATACGAGAGAAATGTTTAAATGGAATTGAAGTCGCAGCTAAATCATCAAATTGAATCAACTATCGAAACTGCAATATTAAATTAGATTGCGACGAAGACAAAGTCCTTATCGTGGCCACCGTCGAGTCGTCGCCGCCAACACCATATCACCATCACAATCGTTATCATGATTATCATCATTTTGTATGTGAGGTTAGGTACGGCAAGAGTTGGTGAGGTTTCGCCGGAGATGCGTGTTGTATGAGTGTGTGTGACGATTTGTGTGAGGGAAGAGTTTTTGTTTTCTTTTTGTAGTATTTCTTATTTTAGTAACTAGTAAGGGAAATTAAAACAAAAATTAAATTTTCTTAGTAGTAAATAGATCTAGACCGGTTGTAATATATTTTTAGCCAAAACTAAATCTTAACCCCTCATGTTTTTGTGTTAACGGTGGTCGCTTTGACTTTGCGCTAAAGGGATGTGTTTACACCGCACATAATATATAAGAAAATTGAATTGACTAAACTCGTGTATTTTTTTTGTTAAACAAGAGGTCTAAAATCGACCGGAAAGATAATATCTTCCTACTTATTGCCTAGCTAGAATGGTTCTCGGAACAACCCAACCACATCTATCCATCGTCAACAAGCGCCATAAGCCATCCGGAGCTAGAATGGTTCTCGGAACAGCCCAACCACATCTATCCATCGTCAACAAGCTCCATAAGCCATACGGAGGGTCCCTCAAAGGGATAGGACCTCCATCACTCCTTGCTCCATACTTCGCTAACCAATCTGCACACCTATTCGCATCCCTATAGCTCCAAACTAACTCAAAATACTCTCTAGACTCAAGAATATCCCAACAGGCTCTTACTTTATCATTGACACGAACCCTTGAGTTCACACCGCCCTTCACTAGTGCGTGCAACTCACACGAGTTCGTCTTAACAATTAGGGATGTAAGACCCCGATCAACTGCCATGCGTAGACCAAACACTAATGCAAATAATTCAGCTTCAAATTAAATGTATATTATTTTTTTTCGTTAATCAAATTGCACCCTTGCCTTTGAACTCTCAATTTACACAATTTACATTCTACTCCCTCACAAGATACTACTATAGTAGAAGTTTCTACCAAATTAGATGAAAAACCAAGCAGGGGCAAAAAAGTCATTTCGAAGAACGAAAATAAACCCTGTACAGAGAGTGTTTGCTTCGTATGTTTTCTCATAAATTAAATAAATCTTGTAAATTACTTAAGAGAGAGCGAAAGAGAGATTTATGTTAATTCCTTCCATCAAATAATAAAAAACCCAACAGTTTGACTTACCAGCTAGCAAGGGAAACCAATAGTAAAGATGATATTATCGGCAAAACATTCATTTTCACATATTTTCTCCTTCACTTTATGAGGCGAAGAGGGTGAGGTGGACCCCACTTTTCCTTCAACAAGTTTTGCAGCACATAGACGAAGAAAAATCCAAGAGTACTATATATTTTTGTGGTCATCAGAAGATGTTGTAGTGAACACCAAAATAGAAGAAAAATAATGTAAAAAACCCATCAAAACAATAATTCAGTAACTCTATAACACAAAAGATAAGTTAAATTGATACCATGAACATGTTTTTCCATCTTGTCTTGACATTATTAACACGAGAAAATACCATCTGAGAGACCAAGCAACAGCTCCTCCGCTTAGTAAGAAAATGTACCCACTTGTGTTGCGTCTGCTATCAACATCTCCGGCATAATCACTATCAGTATAGTATAGACAGTTAACTCTTCCGACATTCCTCTTTTGTAAAACACACCAAAACCAATAGTCCCTTTGATGTACCTTAACACACGTTTCATTTCGCGGCTTGCATATGTTCTTCTCTTAGGTTAGACATATATCTACTTAACAGACAAACAACAAACATCAAATCAGGCCTTGTCTTCGTGATATACATCAAACTTCCAATAAGCTGCTTATATAGCCTATTAACGTCCCCCTCCTTTGACAGCTTTACTCCCGGTACAATGGGGTTCTTGACATCATTTCCATTGTACAGGTTAAACCTTTCAAGAATCTCACCAGCATATTTATTTTGATGAATAAAGATCCCATCTTCATCTTGTGTCACCTCAACGCCCAAAAAATACTTCATTTTCTCCAAATCAGTCATCTCAAACTCATTCTTCATAGATGAATCCTTGAGCATCTTTTCATCATTTCCAGTGAAGATTAAATCATCTACATAAAGACTAACAATGATAATTTTGTTACACCCATCAGTCTTCACAAAAAATGTATACTCATACTCGCATCTCCGAAATCCTTCTCTAGGCTTCAATTTTTCTATACCAAGCTCTTGGAGCTTGTTTTAAACCGTATAAAGCTTTTACCAAATTGTAAACCTTGTGCTCTTCTCCTTCTTTTATGTATCCTTGCGGTTGATCCACAAACACATCTTCAGTTAGATCATCGTAAAGAAACGCACTTTTTACGTCTAACTGATAGACACGCCAATTCTTGTGAGCTGCCACAACTAAGATCATGCGAATAGTATCCCAACGTGCTACAGGAGCACAGACTTCACTGTAATCCACTCCTTCTTACGCGTAGCCTTTGACCACCAATCGAGCTTTGTATTTTTCAACCTCACCCTTCTCGTTGAGCTTGGTTTTATAAACCCATTTTACACCAATTCTCTTTGCATCACTTGGAAGATCCGTGAGGAACCAAGTTCCATTTCTTTCTATTGATTCCAACTCAGTTTTCATAGCATTTACCCATTTTTCTTCTTTAGCAGCTCCATCAAAAGTTACAGGGTCTTCGCTTGACACAAACATTACGAGTCCAGCAGTCTCGTAATCCTGCAAATAGGTTGGTATTCTTATGTTTCTCTGAGGCCTAGGTAATTGTACTGAAGCTGAAACTTCCTCTTCTTCATTTATCTTTTCTTCAGTAATTGCTTCGGCTTCGGTTTCAATATCCTCCCATATTAATTGCTCAGACTCTCGTTCTTCTGTTTTTAGTCCCCAATCCTAACTTTTCTCTTCTTCGAAAATCACATCCCTGCTTGTGATAACCTTTCTTGTTGTTGGGTTGTATAAGTGATAGCCCTTGGATTCATTGCTTACTTTGATTAGCACACATAATTTAAGTGCCCATACCTTCGATGCCAAAGCTGCAAATCGTTCATTGTTGTTATCTTCAGACATTTCTTAGCCTTAGACGAGTCGCCTTTTGATGCCAATATTTTGAACAGTTTATTTTTTGTCATTTTTTATTGCATAACCCGCCGCAAATCTGGATGATAAAGCTTGTACTCTACATGATGCATCAAGATCTCACAAACCTTTTGTACAAGCTGTCCCAAGCTCGCCAAATTACTCGTTAAATCTGGTACTAGGTATACATCTAAAATGATATGTGTACTTCCATTGACACACAATGTTACTTCACCTTTTCCAATCACAAAAAGTAGAGAATTGTTACCAAGTTTTACAGAGCATCGAAAATCCTCATCAAGTTTCGAAAACCATGACTTATCTCTAGTCATGTGTTTGGAGCAACCTGAATCAAGATACCACTCCCATGTTCTATCTTCTGAAATTGGTGTGTACACCATTAACAACACTGCATCTTCTTCTTCTCCAATCTCTGCATAATTTAATTTATTCTCCATCTAACACTCACATTAAAAATGTCCAAGCTTATAACATCTGAAGCATTCTATCGTGGCCTTGTTGAATCTTCCTCTTCCTCTTCCTCGGCCAGTTCCTCTCCCTCTGCCTCTGCCACTCCGATCTTCATAGGAGACTTTGAGCACTTGTTCATCTGTCTCAATGCTCGATCTTCTCATCTTCTGCTCGTGTACCAATAGGGAGCTCTACAAGGCATCAATTGATAAGCTATCAATATCTTTAGACTCATTAATCGAGCATACTATGTAACTGAAATTTTCTGTCAAAGTACGCAAGATCTTCTCCACTATCTTCACATCTTGCATATCATCCCCATAATTCCTCATGTCATTTGCCACCACCATCACTCTTGTGAAGTAGTCATACATGGACTCTCCATTCTTCATTTCCAGCAGTTCAAAGCTTCTTCTCAAAGATTTCAATTATGCATGTTTTACTCGTGCACTTCCTTGGTACTTCATTTCCATGGAATCTCATAGCTGCTTCGAAGTCTCCTTCAAAGTGATAGTCTTGAGAAGTGATTTGTCAATCGCACTGAACAAATAATTCTTTGCCTTTAAATCCTTTAGTCTAGCCTCGGCAAGAATTTTCTTTTGCACCTCAGTTAGCTCATCCTCATTGGGTGGATCTTCCACACCATCCTTTACCACTCCGAAATACTCTTTCGATCTAAGGAGATTATTCATGAGAAGACTCCAATGATCATAGTCTCCATCAAATTTCGGTATAACGAAATTGCTGGATTCTCCCATTTCTTTCCTAGTCACTCGCCCGTGTTTTCACTCTCCTTGACTCGTGTTTCCCTTAACCCAGAAATTATGCTCTGATACCAATTTGTTGATTTCAAATTGATAATACTCAAGCAAAAGCTGTGAAAGGCTTCGATACATTTTATTAGCAATAGAGCTGACTTTAAATAGCTAAACAAAGAAGACTAAGTCTTCAATACAAACTGAAATTGAGTAAACACTAAACGTAAACAGAAAAAGTGGAGATTAAAAAACTGAAATCAGCTTCTTGACTCTTATATTCTTGGAGCCTTATCTCTTTATTGACCAAAGATCTACCCAAATCCTAACATATATACCAATATGTTTTACATTATCGTTGGATAAGTGGTGTACCTTTAGTCTCTCAGACATTTGACTAAAAACCTTTAGCGCGATTCAAAGATTCCGCCCCTCTGATCCACCACAATCAACAACCTCCGTCCAAGACATCAACCTTCGATACTAGAAGTCAAGCCAAATTGAAGCCAATTCCGACATGATTATGCGCCATCAGTCAATTACTCAAATATTAAAATTGAACCTTTAGTTTGATTAGGTGAATGTTCATATTCTAACCTTTATTACACAAAAATCGAAAACTTTCTAAGTCTTCATCTTAGAGAAACTATTAAGGAGAGAAGAACAATTAAATCTGAAAATAAAGCATTGAGGATGTAGGCTTTCTTGATGGCGATGATGATGATCAGTGCAAGTGGTATGGATGGCAGGAGGTTTTACGGCTAATAGTGGAGAACAAGTGTGAGTTTTTAGGTGGTGGTGGTGTTGTAGATAGTGGCGCCAACATTTGAAGGTCAGTGGAGAGCCATAGAAGAGAGAAAGGATGGTCTACACTTGCACAATCGATATCCATTAAATTAGAAAATAAAGTGAGTGTGAAGTCCGTTAATGTGAAGGGTGAGAGTTAGTAGTGGAGTGTATATATAATAATTGCGAGAATTTTAGTAAACCGTTTACAACCCCTCATGAGTTTAATTATTGATGAACACCAAACTGCCCTTTATTCCTGGAAGGCATATTCAAGAAAACTCAATGATTGTTCATGAAGCTTGCACTTTTATAAAAAATAAGAAAGATACTATGAAATATTACATGATAGTCAAAGCTGATATACAAAAAGCCTATGAATATGTTGAATGGGATTTTTTATACAATATAATGATAAAAATTGGTTTTTGCAAAAAGTGGTGTGATCTCATTATGAACTGTGTAACATCTGTGTCTTATTCTGTGTTAATAAATGGTAAACCCCATATTTTACAAAAACCGACAAGGGGTATAAGGCAGGGGGGACCCACTATCCCCTATACTTTTCTGTATCATTACCCAAGCCTTAACAGCCCTTATCAATAATAAAGTTGAACTTGGTTTATATGAAGGTATCTCTTTAACTAAAAACAGTCATAAACTTACACACCTTCTCTTTGCTGATGATAGTGTGTTTTTCTTAAAAGCTACTGTTGAGGATACTAATAGATTTATTGATATTATTAATAATCATGGTTTAGCTTCTGGTTTAACTCTGAACTTTAACAAGTGTGGAGTAAAATTCAGTAGTAATACCCCTCGCTATATTCAAAAACTTTTTGCTAAAAGAATTAATATGAAAATTACAAAGAATTTGGGAATTTGCCTTGGCCTACCCACTTAATGGGGGAGATCTAAAATAAGGGACCTAAAACTTTTACTGGAGAAAGTCACTAAAAGAATTGACAATTGGAAAAACCTTTTTTTAAATGAGGCAGGTAAGGAAACTCTTATAAAAGCTGTACTTCAAAGCATTCCTAATTACTTTATGGCTTCTTACTTAACACCAAAAAAAACCTGTAAACTTATCTCCTCGCAAATAGCTAAGTTTTGGTGGGGTTCTAAAGGAGAAAAGAAAATTCATTGGGGAAATTGGAATTCCCTTACAAAAAGTAAATTCTCAGGAGGTCTCGGCTTTAGAAACTTACATTTTATGAATCTTGCTATGCTTGGCAAAATGGCATGGAATTTTATGTCTAATACTTCATCTTTACTTTATAAAGTTATAAAAGGAAAATATTTCCCAAACTCAAATTTCTCCCAAGCTAAAATAGGAAACTCTCCTTCTTGGGGATGGAGAAGTCTTTTAGCTGGAAGAGGCTTTATTATTAAACACACTAAATGGAGAATAGGAGATGGCAATACTATAAATTTGCACTCTCACAAATGGATTCAAAATTGTGATGATATAATCACACCTTCAACTACCTCAGTACAAAGGGTAAGTGACCTATTGATAAGCAATACTAGAAACTGGAATATAAACATTATTAAATCTATTTATCCTGAAAATATTAGTAAAAAAATATTTGATATGTTTATTCCTCTAATCCCTCTTAAAGATACTATTTATTGGGAACTTAGCTCTAATGGGAATTATAGTGTCAAAACAGCATATCATTATTTGAAGGAAACTCAAGATAATATTGATAGTAAACTTGAGAATACTAAACCCTCTACCTCACATTATATTAATACAAAGACTTGGAAAATTATTTGGAATCTTAAAATCCCACAAAAAATCAAGAATTTTATGTGGAGAGCCTTAAAAAACCTTCTACCTACTAATAAAAATCTTTTTCTAAGGAAAGTAAAAGAATCTAGTATTTGTCAAATATGCAATGAGAAAGCTGAAAATGTTGAGCATTTATTATTTGATTGTCACTATGCTAGAGCTACTTGGCTTACTTCTGATCTTACTATAAGAACAAGCAACCAGTGTTCCTTTAGTTTGGACACTTGGATGGCTGAAATTATAAGTAAGAATAACTTGCTTGAGTGCAAAGTCCCTTATCTTGGTGAACATATTGCAATTTTATGTTGGCAAATTTGGAAAAGTAGAAATGCATTTCTATTTAAAAACAATAGACCCTGCCCCTTGAATATCTGTACCAATGCGCAGGCTATTTGAAAGGAACAACAAAACATTTTAAAATCCGAGGATGTTGACAATAAACTGAGGATTAATGATAATACTCAACTGAGTAAGTGGGATAATGAACTAAATAATATTGCACCCTATGATGATCAACATGATCTGAGGGTCAATAACAATCAAAAGTTGGAACAAAAGAGGAATATCTCACCTCTTTCAAATATTATTGCAGCAGCTGGTAAAAGAATACAATCTAAATGGGAACCAACCCCAAAAAATTGGTATAAAATTAACTGTGATGCTTCTTATAAAAATTCTAACTCCTCTATTGCGTGTATTGCTAGGGACTGTTTTGGTAAAGTTATTAAATTAGGTGCTTGGAGAATAGGAGCTGAAAATTCCATGGAAGCCGAGGCATTGGGCATCTTGAAGGCATCTTTGTGGGCTAAGGAGTTTAAAGACACAAGATGCATAATAGAGAATGATTGCAATGAAGTCATGGACCCTCTCGCTTCTAACCTTCTTGTATCTAATATAAGAATTGATAGCATTATTCGTAGTATTTATTTTATTAGTGAAAATTGTAATCCTCTATTCTCTTTCATTTCTAGAAAGAAAAACTTAGTTGCGGATTGGTTAGCTAAAAACTCGCCTTTAGGCAATAGTGTTAGCTTTGGTAGGGCTTTGCCCCCCCAACTTGCGAAACTAATCTTGAATGAATCCTCTCCTAAGGGAGTTGGATAATCTTAGTTTATAATAGTTTTGTTTGAATGAAAAAGCTTTTAGTACAAAAAAAAAAAGTATATATAATAATACTGGTAGGTTAGGTATTTTAAAACTTGTTTTATTTGAAAATATCTAAACTATATATTGTAATATATTTTTGGTCAAAACTAAATCAAAACTAAAGCATGACCCTTCTTTATATCTCTTAGCCACTTATATATATTACATTCATTTTTATATTTTTGATAAAATATAAGTTATAGTTATTTAAGAAAAGGGTAAATACCAGTTGTGGCCCCTCATCTTTATCTTGTGTAGTTTTCATAGGCCCGAATCTTTGAAAGGACCCAAATTGACTCTCAAGTTTAATGTTTTGTAACACCGTTGATCTTTTTTCATTTTTCTGTCAGTCAACCATTGGCTAATGTCACATGGCGCCACCTCACCTCCACCTCAACGTTAGATGGTAAAGCCCCCAATATGGTTGTTCTCGATAGGGAATTTTCCAAAATTTACTTGGTCTGCATAGAGGAACCACGAGCGATGTATGGTATGACGGTTTAGAAGTTTTATGGAAATATTGAACGATTGATCCTCAGAGCACATGGTCGACTACTTATTGGGGATGAGCCCTAAATATCATAATTCATGATTTTTGTCCTCCACCCGGTTCCAAGGCCATGTTTTCCAAATCATCTTTAGACACGTTCAATTATTTAATGCTAATGAAATTTGTGGAAACGATACCTAATTCAAATTCCCCTAGTTTTGAATAATAATTAGGAGATGTATGTGAAAAATTTACCATTTGTACTGGACAGATTGAGACCGCAATCAAAGTAGATCTAACTTTGTTAAAGTCCGAGATTGACATAAGTCAGTCACGTTGATATCTCATTGTTCGAATGTTGAAGGACAATATTCCAAGTCTTTTAAAGACATCAAGATATGGTTTCTTAGGTTTGGAATTAATCATATTTTGTGTTAGCGGTGGTCACTCCGACTTACTGCATAAGGGGTGTATTTGTTACACAACACATAATATATAAAAAAAAATTGAATTAACTAAACTCGTGTATTTTCACAACTCATTTCATTTCTACCTAGGTCAATTTATATCACATTAAAACTAGAAAAAATATATTTAATTAGATGCTAACAACCCATGCCCAAGTTCTCAAGATTTATATTTCCTACAACCGTATGTTGAAAGAAATTCACCTTCACGTGTCACGATATTTTCTATCTCATTTTCTTTTACATCTAATAAAATATTATTATCATTAATTTATATAGTAATCAGATAAAAATTTGCAATATAAAAATAACTTTTTTCATAAAAATTATATTTGTTACTGATTTAAAATTAATTGACATATGTTGATGATAATATTTATTATTGTACATATATATTACATTCAATTTTATATTTTTGATAAAATATATATATGTTATAGTTATTTAAGAAAATGATTATGATAAAAAGATACTAAAAAAAATTATAATATTATATTAGTTTTATGATAATTTTTAGTAAACTGTAAGATTGACACAATTTGAATGTTTATTACGTAAGAATGAGATGTCATGTTAAATAATAATTTGACAAATTTTTATCACTTTATGAATGAAAATCTTAAATGTTAAAATAATATCGAGAACATTCTCAATAAACTTTCATAAATATACCTCATAACTCAATTTTTTAGATCTACCATTTATTCATATTCTTAATTTCTGTTTCATTACTCATGTAAGAAAATGATAAGTACAATTTTTACCATGGTTTATAAATGTTTAATATTTTCTTAATTTAAAATTTGTTCCAGAATTTTCAAATTGAAAGAAAAAAAGAAGGTAAACAATTATTACTATTCTATTTGGACAATCTAAAATATATTCAAAATTAACTAGAATTCAAAAATTAAAATAAATAGAGTAACACTCAGGAACTCGTGTTGAATCAAGATTAAAATTAAAGAACCATTTGTCTAACTTTTAAAGTTGGTATACTATACAAATTAAAAAATATTTCTAGATGTTTACGTATTTGTTTAAAAGTGTTTTTTTTAAAACACTTAGAAATGCTTCTACCATTTTAAAAGTATTTTAGATCTGAAAATCATTTTAAGGAGAAGCACCAATCTGATGTTTCTAAAAAAAAAAAAAACACCTAAAATAATTTTAAATTTGAAAATTATTTTTAATAGTTTTTCACATTTTCACATTTTATTCTATTTTATTCTATTTTATTCTAAAAACGTTTTTTATTCTATAATAAACACTTCCAAACGGGTGGCCCTAAAAGTGTTTTAAACCTTGAAAAACACTTTTAGAAAAAACATAAGTGGTTCTTAAAAAAAACATCTAAAATAATTTTATATTTCAAAATTTAAATTTTATTTTAAAAATACTTTTTAACTCTAAAATAAACAATTCCAAACATACCCTTATTCATCCCGTATCAACAAATATCATAATTCATCTCATGGATCCCGAGAATACTCCTACCTTATCTATCAATCCACATTTTCAGTCCGTGCACATATAATTTGGTGTAAAAAACATTTGAATATAAGACTTTGCAAGTAGAAAAGATCCCAAAGACAAATATAGCACATGGTCGAAAATATTTTCTTTCTGACTTTAACTTCTGTATCCCACATGAAATTTGCTACTATTATTTTGGACACATGTAATAAGATGGAACCAACCTACTTTACTGATAGAGGGTTATGAAAGGACTTTGATCTAAACTGAATATAAATTCAAATATTTAATCATCCCCAAGTTGATAATATATCCATGACATGAGTGGTTAGATATTTCCAAGAGTCGTTAGTCATTCCCTAGTGATATATTCTATCGGAAAACCGAAAGAAATCATCAAAATAGTAAAAAAGATTAACATACAACATTAGAAACAAAATTCCCAATGCATAAAAAACCTCATCACAAAACAAAATCATCAAAAAATATACATTAGTCTACACAAGTTGATTTTCCCCTCAAAACATTGTAGTTGAGATAATAAGATTGTAGTAATGTAACATCTGATCGTTCAATAATATACAATAAATAAAATTAGGCTATTATACCCGCTAAAACTTCACTCTTACCCCTCGCATATATCGTATAAACTAATCGAATTGCGTCAAGCCATCCATCTAAATACTCCCATGATTCCGCAATCTGAGACATACACAAATATACATATCCTTTTAAATCAATTCCAATATAAGTCCTTACTCTATCAGAAAAGACATAAAGAGGGTTTTATTACCAGATAAACAGGTCCATGAATAGTACCAATACATAAACCAGCACCAGGTGGTAATGTAAGATCAGAACAAGCAGAAACAGAAAGAATATCTGGAACTTCAACTCTAATAGCTGGTCTTGTAAAACTTCCTGTATCTTCTGTTTTTAGAAATAGACTCTCTGACATGTATCTCTGTTCCGCTTTGTTAATCTGTAACAATATTATTTTATAGCTTAGAATTTGAAATCAATTGGAAATAAATAATTATATATTATATTTATACCTGATGAAGACCTTCATGATTTAGAACAAATTGAGAATGTTTCCAATCAGTATGTGGTGCTAGAGGATTTCCAGGTGGTGGGGCCGTTAAATATCCAACTTTTAGGTAGGGTAAAGGTAGCTGTAAAAATATAAAATAATTAATCTTTTTTTTTCAATTTTTTTTATATCTATAGGTATGAAATTCAGTGTAGTTATCGTTTTTTACCATTGAACGGACAAGCTTCAATGCACTAGTGTACACCTGTATAGCAACAGAAAAGATTATAAACTTTCATGGGCCCAAATTTATTTATTTTTTTAAAAAAAAAAAAAAGAACATACTGAGTAAGTTGGTTTGAGTGCATGTGCAGCTGCGATATAGATAGCAGATTGACTGTATAACTCATCATGAGAGACTTCTTTACTGTTTGATCCTCCAGTTCTTGACATATCCTCAGCTAATCCATACTGTAAATATATTATCCCGTTAAATATAAAATAATAATATTTCTTTTGGAATAAAGATAAAAAAGGCTAACTTAACGAACCAGAACAGTGCCGAGATTATAAATTGCTCTGTGGAAATCAAATTGCAACTGTATTGCTGCTCGGAACTGCATAATAAGAGGGGATTAATTTTTAAAAATAAATCTACAAAATAAAAAAGTTATTTCCCATTAGTCTCTGTACCTTATTAATTGCAGTTTTGACAATTGTTTGCTTTTCACGTGCAGGTACTATTGCACTAAGTTCCTAAAATGCATAATTAACACAATCAAGAGTTTAGCATATCATATATATTGAGAATATGAATAACAATTATTCCTATTTTATTCTTGAAATGAACACATAGTTTTAGAATAATAAGCGAATGGTTGATTTTGAAGAAAAGTTTACCTGTAGAGCAAGTCCCCAGTTATTTAGTGCCTGAAAGCAAGATTGGTTTGAAATTAGAAAGTCATAAGGAAGACAAAATAAAAATAAATTATCAAGTATGAAGCAAAAAAATTATAACTAGATTTATGGAGGTAAAAGATAAAATAAGCATGTGAACATATTTTTCGAATTTTATATAACTCACAAGAGTACGAGACTAAAATTGTTAATTATTATTACCTGGGGACTGTTCCAATTGAGTTGAACGGCTTTTTCGTAATTTTTTGTTGCCTGTAAATCGAAAAGGTATCAGGAACAAATTATTATAATATATGTTTAGTTAATAATATAATATATATTAAGTAATAGATAATATAAAGTAGAGACCAAATTCATACCTGTTTCCAAAGTTCTTCAGCTTCTTTAGTACGACCACGCATCTTTGCTCTATCAGAAATTGCTATAGCCCAGTTATAATAAGCCTAAGATTGATTATAATTTATTATTAGACAATCAATATACAATCAAATAATGATAAAAATACAAAAAATTAAAGAAAGCCAAAAGCAGAACTAAGGGACGTACATCATTAAGTGTAGGGCAAAGACGAGTAGCTTCTTCATACTTTTTACACGCCTCTTCAAGCAAAGCATCTTTAGAAGGTGAAGATGAATCTGGGCTAACATTATCTGCACTTTCCTGCAACCAAAAAATGTTATTTTTTACTCTTTGTTCCAAGGTAAAATTTTCAACATTATAAAAATATGCCACGTCATACCTGGAGAACCAAAGCCCAGTTGTAAAGTGCATCATAGTCATCTGGATTTCTCTCTAATGCAGTTGCATACCTGTGCATAATATAAATGATCCAACCATTTTAATACTTAACAACTGGTAAAATCTAAAAAAAAATGGAATATCATAATAGTCAAAGAAGAATATTTACCTCCTGGCAGCAAATGTGAGAATTCGTTGACGAGATTGCCCCTCCTCATCAGCACCTGTGACGCTAGTTATCAACTCCATAGCAGCATTGTTCTGCTCCAAATACTGTTGATTGCTCTGTTCGCTGAAATCAAATTAACACGGAATATGAGTCAAATACACCCTGTGTTTCTAAAAGTAGCAAATTTACAGCTAAACGTGGTCTATTTTCCATTTCAGAAGACCTCAGAGATATAATTGGGGCTTATATTTGGCTATTTGGCGTAACACAGGACCAATTGTGTAATTAATTTTCAGTTTCTCTAGATAATTCTGGAAATTTTTAACTAAAGAAAGCAAAATTGAAAATTGCAGAGGCTAAATGTAACATTAATTTCAAGATGAATTGAAGAACTGACCTAAGAGGCGTGCCATCCTGTTGCTGATCGGAAGTTTCATCAGGATTGGAAGGATCCTTCTTTAACTCATCCAACAACTCTCTCATCGTAAACGATTTGCTTCCTTTAACATCAATTGATTTCAACGGAACCTCGACAATTGGTTCAGAATCACTTTCTTTCACCGAATTTTCACCATTTTGCTTCTCCTCTTCCACCTCTACCGCCTTCACCGCCTCCACCGCCGCCTCCTCCACCGCATCTATAGCCTCTGCATTAACTGCTTGTACTTCAACTGCATTATGATCATCGCCTTTAGATTCTTCTAAATTACGATCTCCCGCATCAGCCGGTTGTACATCGTCAGTTAATTCTTCCACCGCTGCTTCGTCTTTGGAATCCGGATCGGCGGCTGGTGGAGATGGTTCCGATTCGGGTACGGAAATCGGTTCGGTTTCGGATATGGATAATCCGTTTGGTGATTCAGACTGTTCAGCGGGTGGAGAAGACATACTGAAAATGGAGGAATATTATGTATGTATGTGTGTATATATCAGTCTGGCCGGAACGGAATAGTACCCTGAGCAAAACTGAGCGAGAAGAAAGAGATCTGTTTATGCAACGACTACTCTACTAAGCTAATATTTTAGTACGATTTTGCATATCTTTTTTTATTGTAAAAAAAAAAAGGGAAATGACATTTATTTTTTATTTGAGAGAAACGGAAAGAAAAGAAAAGAAAAAAATATAAATAATTTTTTATTTTTAATGTATTAAAAAATGGAAAATTATATAAAAAACAAAAAGGTCATTCTAAAAATTAAGGGAAAATGACCAAAAAAATCAAAATAATATTATTTTCAGCCCAATAACATCAATGACAAAATTTCTTCCCAATAACATCATTAACTAAATTTTGTCCTTGATGGGAATCGTCCTTGACGGGAATCGTCCTTGACGGGAATCGTCCTTGATGGGAATCGTCCTTGACGGGAATCGTCCTTGATGGGAATCGTCCTTGACGGGAATCGTCCTTGACGGGTAAACATGTAATCTTATAATAGTAAGTTAATGGATGATTCTTTGGGGCAAGTATAATATTATTTTGATTTTTTGGGTCATTGACCCAAAAATTAATTCTATGTTTATTTTTATTATTATTTTAGATTAGAGTCAAATGGAAGAAAATAATTATATTAATGATTATAAGCTAAAATCGATTTTTTTTTCTTTCTTCTATATTTTTTTTCAATACAAATAAAATACATCTAAAATCATCTATATAATTTTCTTTTATAAAAAAATTCTAATCCAAAAAAAAAATCGTTTCCTTTTCTTTTTTATATAATTTATCTTTTCTTTTGTGTTGTCATTTTTTTCTCTCCCAAATATAAACAGACCTTTATTATTTATAGGAGTAATGATATTTGTCACCTTTTTTATATCACCTTTTTATCACCTCCTACGTGTATGCCTACATGTATCAATGAATTAATTTCTCTATCCTACTTCCTCCGTCCATTTTTATTTGTCCACCTTTTTGGTGCACAAAGATTAAAAATAGCATTAAATACTCTTCATTTTTACATAAACACCCTTAATTAATATACATGATATCATTTATTACATTACTTTTTCTACTATTTAAATAGGGTTAATATTGGAAAAAGTAGGAAAAATGTGTTTTGGTATTGATAAAGGGACAAATAATATTGGACATCCTCATTTAGAAAGTTGGACAAATAAAAGTGGACGGAGGGAGTATTTAATTTTTCTCTATCTTCTATTTAAGGAAATCAGAACATATATATAGAAGGGTAATAAAAGGGTGACATGAAAAGGGGTGACATATATCATTACTCTATTTATAGCTATTGAGTCTAGGAAATTTACAAATATGTTCAATATGGCCTCTAATCTTACAAACTTTATTTATTTTGGATTTTTATTAAGAAGTCAGTGATTTTAATCAACAAACAAGTCACATTACAACTAAGCCCATAACTATTCTAACCACTTAAACTAGAATAGCCTAGCCCAAGGTCTAATTAGACAATCCAATAATTATTCAAATAAACTAAATACGGTATAGTTTTACTATCAAATCACAATTTTACCCTAAAAACTCCTCAATTCACTCTGCGTAGCTTTAAGATATAATATTTTTCCCTAACGGGTGTAAAGTGAGAGTCGAGAGGTACAAGGCTCGAACCCCTCCCTGAACATGGGTAACCTAGTTCTGATTTACCTTGGAATATACATGGGGACGTGTATATCCATGTGGGATTAGTCGTGTTGCACGCAAGCTAGCCCGGATCACCCACGTACCAAAAAAAGATAGAATTTTTTTTCCCGGAAACCAAAACCCTAACTCCTCCAATAAATTGCCATATTAGCTATCTTCTCTGGTTCAAAAGTATGCAACTTTACCAAGTTTTCAAGCATATAAGTAGAGATTTTATCAAATATTTCATCTTCACTTGGGAATTGATTACTAAATGCTTCGTTGTTTCTTTCAATCCATACCGTATAAGTTGCTATTGAAATAACTAACCTGGTAATCTCCTTATCTAACCCCTTTAATTTATTTTTCATGAACCAATCAATAATATCATTCCATTTTGCATATTTAATTGAAATGTTTGCCTTAACACAACATTTGTCCCAAATACGCTTGGTAAAAGAGCAACTCCAAAAGAGATGCTCCTTATATTTGCTTGAACTTCTACATAAATCACAAACCGAATTTGAAATGAGGCCTTACTTTAACAATCATTGTTTGGTAACCTATCTAACTATGTTATCCAAATCATAAATCTATATTTAGGAAGACTTTGTCTTTTCCAAATGATTTTATGCCAAGGAATGTCTGCTGATTTATTTATTTAAGCTTCATACACTTCTGTCGTGTTAATCTCCTATTTTTTTTTGTACATGCACATCTGATTGAATCTATACGAATATACAATTCACATCTTCAAATAGATTCTATATTTATAAGTCTTTTCATTCAAACTTAGGTATTTTAGTAAGAGATATTTTAAATGCAAAACTAGGCTGGAAAATTTCATTTAAAACTTTAATGTTCCAAGTATTGTTCTCATAGTTAAATAATTGTTTGATAGTGATTTTTTTTTTGACTTAGAAAGGTGCCTAGGCACCAAAGAAAAGAAACAAAACAGAAAAGAAACTAATAAGCAAGAAACATCATCCTACAGCAAAGTCGAACGGTATTGCTGACATTCCAAAGACAGTGTTGGCTCCGTGTCTAGCATCCTTTGCGAGCTCATCTGCCTGGCTGTTGAAATTCCTATTGATGTACTGAAAGTTAATAGGACCAAATTCCCCAGCTTTTTGTTTGATCTTACAAATGATCTGTCGAATTTTCCATCTCGTTGTTGACACCTGCCTAATACCTTGAATACATTTAAGGTAATCTGATAAGATTAACTTTTGCTTGTTTGGGAAGCTTTCACATAATTGAACACTTTTTAAGATTGTCATAGCTTCTCCTTCCAGCGGTGATTCACACATTACATCTGTTTTTCCTTAGTATTAGGATTCCATACATAGTAGGCATATATCTTTCTCATTCCCTAATTTCCAACTCAAATTAACAAGTAAAAAGTCTCATCCAGCTATTAGACTCTGAAACCCTCGAGAAGGAGATTGGCCAACTTTAGTTTCCAAGGAAGAAGGCAATGAAAATATTTGCCTTTTAAAAGTCTGTAGACTAGAGAATTCTCATTTTGAATAAGATTCTAAACTTGCAAGCCCATCATGGCAATATTCATAAGATAAAGGTCCCTAAATCCCAACCCTACAACTAGTTGGGGTTGTTAAGGTATTTTTGTCATACCAATGCATCTTATTAGCACCGCTTTTTTTGGCACCAAAAATTTGTGATAATAGAGCCAATAACCTCAAAATTTTAATAAGATGAGAATTATAAGGACATAATATAATTAGGAAGACATTGAATAACTTCCTTAATTAAGATTTATTTTCCAGCATGGTCTTCCAACGTTCAATTCTTTTGAAAATTCTAATTACAAGACATTCAGTCTTTTATCTTGGATCTTTTCCAATCAGTGCGGATTTCAAGGGAATTATCTAGATTATGTACTTTTTTCAAATTCAGTTTTTTAACTAATAAGTATTTGATAAATTTAAGGGTGCTAAAGCTAAACAGAGCACCACACTTATTATGACTCATAGAAAGACTAATAGCATGCTTATACTTATTCATGATATCATTGAAGGCATCTATCTCAATATAGTTAGCTTTAAGGTAAAAAATGTTATCATCTACAAAAAAAAAACAGATGAGTAACCAAAGTTAAGATTACAAAACACAAAGAAACTATGTTTTTCCAAAGAAGATAAAAATGTTAGTTATAAATTTTGATATTAACATGAAAAGTTTAATAGTGAGGGATGAATTTGACAGAGAAAGTTATAGAGAGAACAAAAAACTGTAACCGTCTTTGAACAATTACTAGCATATCATAGGACTCAAGAAAAACAAAATGCCAAAATTTCTTGTACAGAAATCACTTTATTCAATAACAAATAAGAAAGCATGTTTTTTTCCTCCAATCTTGATGATTCATTTGTACAAAAACCACTCTATTCCATATCAACTGAGCAGGCATCCTTTTTCCCTCCAATCTTTATGGTTCGTTGAACTGGTTGTCTTGTAATTCTATCTAAAACAAACAAACAATTCAAAAAACCCCAATTCTCTATCTTTTCTACAAAATTTGTAAACCTATCTCAAACCAAACCCTTACCACCGTTGTTGCCAGAATCACATCTTCTCCAGCGACAACGACCCCCCATTTACTCCAAATCCCTTTAGTTTTTTTTTCTTCCTTGTTATTTCCCATCTTTCCCTTCTTAGCCATTTGTTTTTATTTGTCCTCCCCCTTCATGTGTTTATGAATCTGCGTTTTTTTTTTCTGTTGCCGAAATTCCTTCTACTCACCACTTTTCTTGAGAGCTTCTTTGTCCGTTTCGATCTTGAACGGGCCTGTTTTGGGGCTTTTGGGACGGGTTTGTCTTGATTTGGAGCGGTCACGTTTTTCCATTTTATGGTTTCTCTGTCTGATTTCATGGATTGCAGAGGTGGCATAGGGGTCTTTTTCTGCTGCTTCTTTGCCAGGATTGCTGAAGTTTTCTGGGTCAAATTCTGTGGTTCAAGAAGTTGTCTCTGGTGTTTCGTATGTGGTGTTTTGCTTTTTAAATGCATTTATATGGCATTATCTTAGTTTTTTCAGGTTAATTCAACAGGGTATTGGTGGTGATTCACTCTTGGCCTGGTATATCAATTCATTAGAGTCTGTCATGGGAAGTCTTAGGTGTTCTTCGTTTAGTCTAGGAGTTTCTTGGTTGGTTTTTTATTCGTTGAACAACCTAGATTGTGACGGTTTAATTTACCTGAATGAGCTACGTTTGTGATCATTTGGTTATGTTAGTTGGTCTCCAATATCAGTGCCTTTTTTTTTACATGTTTGGGTCTTAGTTTGAAAGATAGTGGGTGTTTGTCGTACACCAATTGTTGTCTCTTATCCGTTGTCATTTACGTAGAATGGAAATTGGTATTATCCTGAATGGATGCATTTGGTTGTTGTCGTGTTCCATTGACGGTTTGGTTTCCCTCGTTCCATCTCCATCCATTACATCCATTAGTGTGGTGCAACTACCATTAGGGATGGCAACAAATCGGTTTTTCGCAAAAATTTCAGAAAATATAACCATAACCGTTTTTATAATTAAAAATCATATCCTAAAGGTTTTAACCATCGGTTACATTTTTCAAAACCATAACCGTATTATTCGGCTTCAGTTTTTTAGACAGTTTTGCGGTTTTTAACCATATTCAAATGATAATTTAATAAATATATTAAATTTCATAAAATAAAACCACACATATAAAAAAACTACAAGGTTTATAAAAAATTGTGTTGGTATTTAGTTAAATTGCATATATATTATTTATTGGATAAATCTAGTATTTTGATTTTGCTTTTAGAATTTCAATATATCTAATTTAACCTAAATTATTATAAAATTTGAAAATATATATGATAATAAATGGTTTTCAGTTTTTCAGTTTTATTTTTATCAAAAACCATAACCTAACGGTTTTAACTATCGGTTACACTTTTCAATACCATAACCTAATGGTTATATAATTCGGTTATCATCGATTTCGATTTTTAACCGTAACCATTGCCATCCCTAACTACCATCCTTGTTGGTGGTGCATCTACAAAGTATGCTTGTTTGCCTACTTTTGCTTGGTGTTTGTTTGATTGATCAATTTTTTGTTCTTTTTGAATGATCGGAAAAAGTTGAAAATCATATGGTAATCAAGATGGTACATGTTCTTTTCCTAGATTTTTGTTTGTGTTATTTTTCTAAAATATCTTTCTTGTGATATTTTTTGTTGTTTCTTATCAGGTTAATTAGTCAACTTTGTTTTTGTTTTTGTTAGTTATGATCTTCCTTATCTATATTATTAACCACTTAGAAAAAAAAAAAATTGGTTTTGTTTTGCCAATGGTTGAATCATGGGTGTTAAAGAACAAACAAAAAAGCCACAATGTTCGTTTGGGCGACAAGAAAATTAAAGAGGTCAGAGAATAGATAGGATACACAAATACACAAAGGATCAAATCGTTGATATTATAACTCAAAAGTAGAAAATAGAATTAAAGAAATGAAGTCTTTTCCATCCCAATGGATCACTTGTCAAGCAAGATATGCAAAGGGTAATTCAAAATACCAATTAATAAAAATCTATGTTCTATAATCTAACAGTCAAATTTATATATATTTAAAGTGTAAAACCGTAACAACACGATAAATAATTCAATACAAACACCAAAAACATAAAACAAGTGTATTAATTCATTTCTAAATAACTTCAAATGGTAAGTTGCCACTTCACTCGAAAACCCCCTCCAAGTGCGGGCAATACACAAAAAAACAAAATAACCACAAAACAGTTAAAATTAAACCAATCTTATTCCATTTTTTCAACAAAGAAAAACCATTTTCAATACTGAATCTTATCATGAAGAGTCACAACTAAATCATGTGCATCATCCAAAAGCTTCCAAACATCAAGTTGACCAGCCATACTATTACACTCCCTCAAAATCTCATCCATACTAGAATACTTCTCAATAATTAACTTCCTTCTTTGCAAAACACACGCAGAAATAGCATAAAGTAACAAATCATCAGTAGGTGGGGCCCTCAATCTCATCCTACCCCAAGCAGATTTCGCAATACTTGCTCTTATCGCAGCTTGATCAGCCCACATAACTTCCCATAAACAAAGTGTTTGTTCAAAATTCAATTCTCGTCTAAACAATACAACCACCATTCTATACACAAAGAAACAATCTTCCGCTTCAAGATTCTCTAAATGTCTGTATAGATGCACATCTTTTGTTTGTATAATCCTCGAAACTATCGTTAATTGTCTTCTAATCCCTACCTCATCGAGACGGAAATTATGTCGCGCTTTTTTCATAAACCCGACAAAACACCAAAACGCTTCGTAATCTTTTTCCATAACTGAAATTATCGGAGTTAATAAATCACTCATACCTTGACAATATCCGATTTCCGGATCATATAAAGCGTAAGCTTCTAAAATAGCGACTAATCGTGAAGCGTGAAATATCCTACATGGTTCGAGATGATCGTAATCTTTTAATCCCACACTTTCAGCTAATCTTCGTGCTTTAACATCCGATACATTAGCTTGAGTAGGCGAGTAAATTACCCATTCTGCGTTAGCTCGTATTGCATCTACACGAATAATACGCTGCCACGTGGAAAAATCTTCGATTATTTCGGGTTTAGGCATGGATCCGGATTTTTGTAGTAAAGAATCGGATTCGAGATCACTTTCTTCGGATTCTTGTTTAAGTAGAGGTGTTTCTTCGGGTTCTGAAGATGAGATTGAATTATCGGATGATTCGGATTCGGATATGTAATCGTGTGAGATTGTGCCATCTGTACTTTCTCTCTCTACGAAAGTACTAGATGGTTTTAAAGTTGGGTTTGTATCGTTTTCAGAACGTGGAGAATCTATTGCTTGGGTAATTTCGCTACTTTCATCGTTACTGTTGTTTCCGGAAGGTTCCGGATTTTTGAAACTGGTTTTTTGTAGTGGTTTTAGAAGTTGTCGACATTTTCTTCTTAGATTTATGTATTCTTTTCTGTGATAATAATGAATGAATATACGAAATAATGAGATTATACAGTAAGAAAGGAGCTATTTTCACCTTTTTGTCGCTTTAATAGCATCTCTTTCTTCTGTTGAGCTGTTCACATCATATCTGTAGAAACAAAACAAAGCACGCTCAAATGGGTCCCACAGTATGAAGTAACTGTTTAGAAGAGTGTGAAAACTTACACTCCGAGAAGGAAAGGCCAAACTTCAGATCGGATACTAGGATCAACACCCTGTAATAAAATGAAGAGAATGAAAGTTAAAACTTTGAAGATTTAAGAGATGAATTAGATATGTGTTTGAATGAACATACTCCACTTCGAACTTTTTTGAGAAATTTGACTCCTCCATCAGAAAGTCTTCCATTCATATCGAATAAACTTTTCCATTGTTTAGGTAAAAGTGCACGTTTTCTTCTCTTCATTGACCATGGTGATTTAAGACTTCCTCTGTTACAAGAAGACAAATTATATGTAATTTAAACCAACGAAAATCGTTTTTAAAAGACCGAAGCTAACTACTATGTGTCTCTGGGGAAGTGTAACCATGTAAGAGGGTAGATTTGCAAGGAGTGGCTAAATTTAAACTATTTTTACATATCAGAGTGACCAATTGCGTAATTAACCCTAAGATATGACTTGAGATTGAGATTTGAGAAAGTGTGAAGCTATTTTCCTAGGTAATTGTAGGTAAGGATGAAAGATGGAAGGAAAATGAAGGAGAGAAAGGAGCGAAAACTAACCGATTAGTGTAAAGAGGTGAGGGCGAAGATGAAGAGGAAGGAGACAAAGAAGCAACAACTAATAGAACCGATCTCAAATGAATCCACGACAATGGCGAAGAAGAATTTGAATTTGAATTTGCCGGTGATGGAGGGGAGGAGGCTGACGTATGACTTCGCCGTAATGTCCTCATCAAAGGTTTGTGTTGTAACAACATCTTTCTAAATCTCTCTAATTACTATCAATCTAAAACTCGATTCAAACTCAAATCGATCGATTAATTAATCAATCGATCGATTATATGTTTATTTTCTAAGGTTTCTAAAGGTGAAAAATAAAAAACTATTTTTCTGGTTGTGATTTTTACCTACGAGAATAGACGAATGTAGCAGCCAAGGCGATTCCGGCCATGGCCGTGACAGCAACAGCTATTCCAACATTTGATGGTGAAGAGAAACTACTCCCACCGGAGAAAGAACCAAAACTGCCGCTAGAACCACCACCAGCACCACCACTTGCCTCTGCGAAGATAAAAAAACCTCCTCCTCCACGACGACCATCACCACCACCAACGGTGAAGATGCCGAACATCAAGGAGAGAGGAGCCACCAGAAGGAGTAGGTAAATCGCTTTATCCGCTTTTGGATGTAAAATTACTTTATTACCCTCGATGTTCTTCCTCCTCACCAAAACCATCACACAACTGTGACTTTGCTTTACTCTCTCCCTTTAACTTTCATTTTCGGAAAGTAGATAAAAATAAAAATAAAGAAATATTTTTCTTTATTATTTTAGTAGAAAGTATTATCAATGTATGTCTTGGGTTGCTTTCTACCCTTCTTTCTAAGATTCGGCCCGTTAAAGTGTGTTGTGGTCCTTCGGTATGGCCCAATATGAATGAGCACTGTTTTTGTGGCAGAATTTTTGACGACCAACTAATTAAAGACGTGATACACATCTAATGCATATATGATTATTGTTACTTGTATATCTAATCAGTCAAATCACTACTAGGTTTAGAAATTCTCATTGGGCTTAATGTCTAATCCATTGGTCCAGAAAGCAGGGGTTTAATTTTTACATCCCCAAGCAAGTACACTAGACTTGTTAGAGTATACTAGTTACATTGAGGTATCCTTAAATGTAAAAATGTATCAATAACAAAATATTTGACATGATATAAAAATATTTTCTATATTATTTGTATTATCATTTAGTGGCAAAGATATCTTGAAATGAGAGTTGCATTTAATAGTATACTCTTAGTGATAATATAAATATTTTTAAAATATTTGCATTTAAAATAGCTTTTATTTGGAAATAATAGCTTTTATTCTCTATTTGTCTATTTCAATAACTTTTAAAAGTCTTATTTGGGGTTTGCGACCCCCTTTTTCTGGAGGACTTTCTTTCCTCTACTTGCTTGTACTTCTGTGATCGCTAACAATTTGCCATTGACTGATTTAGCTAGCCAATGCTTATACAACAAACCTGACTTGGTTTTTTTCATATAAGTTGATGGTGCTTGCTATTGAATGTCTTGATTGCACATAGCTCTTTTATGGTTCTTTGTAGCATACTTTATATGTTGCATGAGAAACACTCTTTGAAAGGTAAATGAATGATTATCCCGAGGCTAGAATAGAAAAGTTTGTCGCCTCTTTTTTGTTTAGAAGGTTCAAATAAGTGTTTGTAAGATGCAAAGTAGTGTATTTTTATGGTGTTTTTTGTCCTTTTTAGTAAAGATCTACTATGATGCTTACGGAAGATATACTCCTATCTAAGCTAACTATCTTTGTTTGATTTTTCTTTTTATTATGTTTGCATGTATAAGAACCTTAGTTGAAAGTACTATTTATGTTTTTAGAATAATAAGACTTTTTTGTATAAATGTGTTGAAAATAAAGTTCTTCTTTTTCTTTATTCTATAGTGGATACAGTAGCACGTAATTACATACATGTTATTAAAGTGGTAAGAACGGGTTTCGTTCTAGTGCCCGAAAATAAAATTCCAAAGATTTTCTGTTACAGAATTGTAAGTGAGATAAAAATATCATACAACTCCTCCCTTATGTGCTAATGAAAAGAAAATAATATTATGATTGTAAATTTAGTGTTGGTAGGGATAATATTTTTATAAAAAATCTCTAGCATGTTTTTTTTTTTCAAAATTCCTAGGCGTAGTGCTTTTTCCCCTATGCCACCTATTGTACTAGTGGAGTAGAGTTGGCCTACAATAACGACTTCATAGGTGTAGCCTTTCTCTCAGTACTAAAAGCGACAATTGAAGCATCTAAGGCTTCATCAACGGGGAATACACGACATAAGGACTTAATTTATTTACAAACCTCATCTCTGCCCTTCAACTGAAACAAACTATCAACTAGGGATGAATCGTCAAATAAGGAAGAAAGAAGGATAATTTTGAAAAGAAGGACATTAATGCTTTATGAAAGCAATTTGGTAGTCTTAGTCAAACTTTTCACTGCCCAGCAAGAACTAAAAGAGAAGGAAATAACTTGACGAGAAGAACGTGGAATATAAATACCTTTCAGCAGTCTCGCTACCAACGACTCGGGTGTCGTCAAAATCCTCCAAGCCTATGCCACCAATAACGCAATGTTCATTATTTTGAAATCGTAAAACCCAAATCCACCAAGCACTTTGTTAAATACATCTTTTTCCCATGTTGCCCAATGAATCTTCATGCGTTCTGCCTAATTCCACCAAAAGTTGGCAATCACGGATGCCAATTTCTTGGAAAAAGTCTCCAAAAACAAGATAATCGACATGGAGTACACCGGGAATGCCTGAAGATCCGCCTTGAGGTTGACAGATGTTTGGTGGAGTAGGATTAGGGTTAGGGGATGATGCTTTCAGGGAGTGATTAGGTTTAACAGATTTGGGTGAGCCAAAATATAGTATGTCTTGGAGTGGGTTAAAAGATGGGTTTAGGTTTGTTGGGCTCGAAATAGTGGTGAGTTTGTTTGAGACAACTGTGCTTGGGTTATTTGGGTTTGTTAGGCTCAGAATATTGATTGGTTTATTTGGTCAGGTTGGGCTTGGGGTAGGGTAAATCCCCGATTTAATATCCTCTACGTGTTTATGGGGACTCAAAATTTTTAGCAATGTCACCTGCCATGTTGGCAAGGAGATATTTTTTTATATTCTTTTCTTCTCTTCTCTTTCCACTTTATTCTATCCTCCACCATTTTTGTCTTGTATCCTCCATCCGTACCAGTTCTTATTCTCACCTTCTTTGTAATTTGTCTCCTAGTTTCTCTATTATAATCCAGACTACCACTCGCGATGGTACTCACAAATTTAAAAAACATGTCAGTCCTTTTTCACATCCTTGTTAACGTCGATCTGGGTTGATTGGACGAGACCGATTCAGGGCTACTTAGTCTGTCGTTCCAACTCAACTAATACCTTAATTATTATGATTCTAGCTTAAATCTGTAAGATAGGTTCGATTGTGATGGCCCTCGAGTTGATAGCGTGACCCAACTGCCCAATTTGGGAGTAATTATTTTATTGGTGCAACTGTTTTCTTCATGACTAAAAAGACCACAACCGTAAGAGACTTGGCCTATGTTCTCGTACTTGAATTTTATCCAAATTAGAGTTTTCTCGTCTTCCCAAAAATTAATCCCCAGAACTAATAGGGTTGCTATATCCCACTAACCTCAGACTTTCGTGACAAAATTTTCATCAATTTCTAAAGTCTCGGGTAATTTTACTTTGTGTACTTAGCCAAAATAGCTTGCTATTTTCTCAATGCATTTCACATAAAGTAGTGTAACTGGGATACCTAATAGTTGAATCCATAAAGTGGCTCTCTTGACTTCATTGTTGTAATTGACACTATATTGATTGTTAGCAAAATGCTTTCCCATAATGGTCCAAGGTCTTTGGTCCCAAACTTTTAGTTTGTCCTCTTTAGGCCCAAATTTAATAATTACTGAGTTAGTACTCAATCTCTCTGTTTCAACTTGATAGTTTAGAGCCCAAAACTTGTTGATATGATTCTTAATTAATGTAAATCCATATGTTCTTGAAAGAGTAGTTTTGCAACAAGTTTAGGTTCATTTATAGTCTTTTATTTTGATTCTTGATCTGGTGTGGTAACAAGTTCTTTATCTTTTGCCAAGATGCATAGAAATTCATTTTACAGTTTTGTAGATGATGGGAGGTGCTTTAATCAATTGAAATTTGATAACAGATATGAATAATACAATAGATATTTAAAAAGGCAAACTCGAAAAGGAAGAAGGGCTTATAAACCCAAACTTATGACTTAGTACAGAGGTTTTATTTATAAGGCATGAGATTTTTTGGGGATTTGTGATGTTTGGGATTGAAGATACGGAGGGGGATTCGAGGGGGGAGGTAATTAGAATGCAAAAAAGTTGTGGGTTTTTTAGAACAAAAGAGTTAGAAAAAGAAAAAGAGAATGAGAGGAGCAGAAAGAGCTAAAGAAAATTTCATAAGTTTTGCACCAAAGGAAATAGCTGGACCAGCTAACTAAAGTTCTAGTTATCTTGTATGCAGAATGTATTATTGCATGATCAAAAAAAATTAATATTAATTTTTTAATTAATAATTGTAATTCTATAGTTTTTTTTTTTTGTATTTCCATTAATTAAATGAATTTTATTCCAATACACTTAAAAAAAATTATTATATTTAGTTGAATGTTGGAAGTATTTTTATAGAATTTTGAATAAATGTTAGTTAATGTTGAATATGATGATTTTGTTTTTATGTAACATTATTCTTTTTGATGTTTTGTAGATGCATTGTGTACGATTATTAGTTATATAGTGTTTTCTATATAATATTGTAATGTGAGGTACTTAATTTATTTATTTTGGGATTTTATTTTATTAATTTTTTTATACAAGGTTTTAATGACCCTAAACAACGTTTTTATGTAAAATAAAATTTGAATGAAAGTATACTTTTATCAATATGGAATTTTGATTTAAATTGTTGTAATTTTATAACAAAAATATTATATTTTTATGCTATAAAATTTATTTTACCATAGATGAGGATCCAATTAAAACTTTTGACTAGGGTCCAAACTCTGTAGGACCGATTCTAACACAACCTTAACTATGCATCTATCTTTGTACTGAGTGCGTGAGAGCATTTAGACCTTTTCTCTACTTGAAAGTTTCCCTTACCAGGAGTAACACGTTAGAAGAAGTATAACTTGCTAATCAAACTAAGATTTGAACCAATGTGTCACTTATGGAAGACATGCCCTACAAAACCAACTAATATTTTGAAACTATATTCTCGTAATAACTACATATAAATATAGGTAATTAAGTATATTTTGAGGCTCTCTTTAATTTTAGGTCCAAAATGATTGTTTTGGTTAGTTTAAACTCGGACTGACCCTGTGTTTAAAAAAAATTAAGTTACTATTACATTTATGGTTAACAACTTAACACATACTTATCTTTTAGAGTTTTTCATTCTCACTAGGTAAGGATCCACACTCTTTTTCTTCATACATGTGAGACCTAAAACCCGATTAAAACAAGATTACAAGATAAACAAGAATCCTACTGGGAGTCTCGTACGACTCTAACCGTCGCACATTCTCTTCTATATTTTGTAATAAAATCCCAAAGGTAATCTGGAGGATCATTAATTTCTGTGCGCCCTGTTCGCGCCTTCGCGCCTTCCTTAGCTAGTCTGTCCGCACAAAAATTCGCTTCTCTGGAGATATGGATCAATTTAAATTCATGTTGACTGCGTAACATATCCCTACATTCTCATATAATATGAGCGCACCGACTACTTGAACTCCCAGCGCCCTTCACTAGCGCATGGAGCTCCTTCGAGTCAGGATCCACACTCTTACATTTAACTAAAACTATATTATAAATCAATTTATACTTAATAGAATTCTCAGGATAATATAGAACCAAAATTTTAAAAATCAATTTTGTTAAAATTGTGAAGTCATTTTTTTTTGTTCGAAAGCGTATAATATATAGATAAATAGTTAAAAAAATACTCTCTCCGTTCCTAAAAGGTTGTCAAATTGTTGTTTAAAAAAGGTTGTTACTTTTGAAAATCAAGACACTTTTATATTCTTTATACCATTTTTACCCTTAATTAAATATTATAATTTACGTTCTCAATATATATTCGAGAATTCAAGACATTTTATGGAGAACCTTTTAATAACCATATGGATAATAAATGACATTTCTTATTTAGTGTGCAAAAGCAAATGTGACGACCATTTTAGAACGGAGGGAGTATAGCTTAGTCAATCTCGTAGGGATCATTGTCTAAATATAAGATACTTGCTAACTAGGTAGGAACTGAAAAGTCTCAGATACCAAACAATATGCTCATAAACTCTTGTTTGACGACCCAGTTAGCAACCATATTTCTTTCCCTAAAGATAGGAAACAAGATGGGTTTGGTTTACTCCACAAAACTATAAATTTTAGAAATGATATTTTAAATACTATTACACAAAATAATTTGATTGTTCATTAAAGGGCGCATAATACTTCTGCATCATTCTCATTAAAGACTTTTCTCTATGGATAGTTTTCAACCATCTCGGTTGCTTTCAATATAACCAAAGCCTCTGCCTTAAGTGACAAACTCTGCGCTATCTTTTCACCTATATTCTGTCAATAAAGCATAAAAGCATCATTAAAATCTCTAATAATACAAGTTATTACAACTTCTTTATCAAAAAAATGCATCATAGTTGATTATAATAAAATTAATGGGTGGTTTACTCCATTTTCCTTTATTTTATTTTCTTTTATGTTTAATGTATTATTTTTCCTAATTTCAGTTCTCTCATTATTATTTTAGCTATCCCATATGGTCCGGTTAATATTTATGTTACCATTTTTTATTGAGTAAATAAAATTTATGTCGTTTGGGTTACTGATTTTAAAATATTTTTTCCAACTTTTTTAATTGTGTGATAGTGTATATAGATCATACTCTATATTAATATAAATAAAGTTATTTCTATTGTCCTAATTAGTTGTATTTGTAGTTTACAAAATTATGTCATCTAAGCCCGTCTAGCTCAGTTGGTAGAGCGCAAGGCTCTTAACCTTGTGGTCGAGGGTTCGAGCCCCTCGGTGGGCGCTAGTTATTTTGTTAAAACAACTTTTTTATGACACTAAACATAGCAAGTCGCGACTAATAAAAAAGAATTAAGGGTTTTAAATGGAATTTTTTGGTTAAAATATAAAAAAACAAAAGAATTTTGCAATTTTTTCACTTTAGTCAAGATGCAAAATTCAGGAGAAAAAAACAGAATACACTGGATAGCATGGGAAAAAGTCACAGTGGGGAAACTAATTGGAGGGCTGGGTTTCAAAGATTTCAAAAGAATGAACACAACAGGCATGGAGGATTATGGAAAACCCTGATAATCTCGTTGCTAAGCTACTTACAGATATTTATTTCAGTAACAGTACGTTATTATATATTAAACTTAGGCAGAGTAGAACTTGAAGTTGGGCTAGTATAATTGAAGGGAGGGACCTTATCAAGAATATGGAATATTTGTTATTGGGAATGGGAAAAATATAAATATATGGGAGAGTTGTTGGATAGATACCGACTGGAAACTTGAAAAGCCGGCCGATTGCAAAATCACAAAGGTTAATCAACTGTTTGAACAAGGTACAAAAAAATGGAATATAGAAATACTAGATGATCTCTTCCCAGAACCAATTATATCTCTTATCAAAAGAATTCATATATTGGATAATACTAGAGAGGATAAATTTATTTGGCCACTATCAAAGGACGGAACGTATAATACGAAAACAGGATATAAAGTAATCGCGGAAGAAAAAGTTATAAACAAACCTCGTACAACAATGAAGGTAATAAACCATGATTCGCAAATTTGGAAGACAATTTGAAAATCCAATATACCAAAAAAAGATCAAGATGTTCATGTGGAGAGTTATCAACAATGCATTACCAACAAAGATAAACCTATATAAACTAATGTGCGGATTCTGGGAAATGCATTTGGTGCCAAGAAGATGAAGTGACAGTAGAACATCTACTACTCAAGTGAAAGATGTGCAAAGAAATATGGGCAGGACCACCGTTTCAAATCATAATAAGGGAAAACATAGAGGAGATTATATAGGAAAACATGGAAAAATGGTTTATAAAAACAATTGGAAGCTTTACTTACCAAAGGGGGATGGACTGAGGAAACTACAAGAGATTTTATAATGATAAACCTGTGGAATATTTGGAAAGGGAATATGAAGGCGCTGCATGAGGAATCCCTGGTAGACGCCAGCTCTATCATTCAATCTTCAAACAAGCTTATGTCAGAATTTCACGGAATAGACTGGAAAAGAATTGGTGGGTCCTGGGTGTTATAAAATTAGTGCGAAAATAAAAGGAACCACAATACCGCAAGTGTACGGTTGTCCAAGTAATACTCCGACAAGTCGGATTCGTTCTCAGGGATTGGACGGGTATAACCCAAGTGTTCAACAGATAAATAGTAATAATTGCAAATACAGAAAATAAAAGATAAAATATATTTATTTGGTTTTTTTATTAATCCTAAGAATTCAAGAAAATAAATTACTGAATATAAATACTAAAAGACTAAGATGCAGATATGAGCTATACTTGAGTCTCGCTAGGGAATCACCTAAACTTACCTAATTAATGCTTTCTTTAAGGACAGAACTGATATTTCTATACTAGTCGGGACTCTATAATCTCCTAGCCCCCGTCAGGGTGGACCTAGGAGCTATTCTCAGGTGTTACAAACCCCGTCAGGGCGATTATAATCCACCTTCGAATGAATACTATTTTACCCAATTGGCTATAAGGTTAACTAAGTCCGTCAGGATCAATAATTTCTACCTTACGTTTATTATCTAGTTCAGTAATTAAACCCCCCCGTCAAGGCGATCACTTCCCCACCAAAGTGAATAGCTAAATTACTATGGCCTATCAGTAATTAAAAATCTTTGTTGTGCATATCCAATATGCTAATATTCATTTGATAATCTTTATCTTTATATTATCACTTGCGAATATTCTTGTAGAATTTACATTACCAAATTTGCATATGATAATGTTGGTAAAATATCACATATAGTGATATTTTTCAAATATAAGTGATAGAATCACAAAATTATTCACTTTTCAAATTTAATATAGTCAAAATATCTCTATTGAACTTAATGGTAAATATTAGATTATTCTTTGTTTTTCTCTTTTTCTTTTTACATAGCTTCTTTTTTTTTTTTTTTCACGGTGTGAAAGATATAATATTGCTTTTTGCTTCGTTTTTTCACATGAGTGAAACCTTTAAATCAAGATGATTATTTATATTAAAACAATATATACGTATTGAAAGCAGAAACTATCACTGCTATTGCTATTGATCGAAGAACTGATCAAAAGATCTAAGAATCGATTGAATAATTTTTTTCATGTGAATTGATCAAAGGATCAATAAAATAATAGAAAGCAATTGCTTTATTTGATAAACAAAAAAATAGATCAAAAGATATATATTTTCTTTTAATCGAATTGATCAGAAGATCAATAAAGTAATAGAACAAAGATCTTTTGTTGAGATAATCCATTTGTATCAATATAATACTAAATCATACATCAAGATATAGCGTTATTAGTGCATAATATAGCTTACCCTTTTTTCTTTTTCTTTTCCTTTTCTTTTTATTTAGTAGAGGAAGTGAGGAACTACACGAATTACAGTAGTGAACAACAATACTTTTATGTCCAAAAAAAACAGATGCTTATATATAAGCTAATTATATTTGATTATTACTTTTGCTTTGTTTTCTTTTTCCATTTTACAATAGTGACGGGAGCCATTATCGAAAAGCAATGTGATAATATAAATCATTAATTTTGTTCGTTGAACAAAATTATTTTATTTGTGAAAAAAAAATATAATTAAGATTTTTTCTTTATCTTTTTTTTCACTGTAGTAAAATAAAGGGATAATGCCCATTTAAATCATGAATCACATTGTCTATGCCCAAATGTTGACAGGTGAATATTTCTTCCCAAATAAATTAGGTTGTTTCCCATTTAAATCAAATTCATATTGTACAATTACATTGGTACCCTTCTAGTCAAAGTCAACATTTTGTTTTTTTTTAATTTCTCGCCGCCGCCGTATATAAAGGCTTTTAAATTCATTTTGTTCATTAATCTAAACCCAGTTTCAATGATTTCTTTACAAGTGAAATTGATTTTCTTCATTAATGAGTCCATTAATTTTCAATTGAGAAGATATTATCTCCAATTGAAGCAAATTCACTCCATTAATACATCGTCTTTGTCAATTACGTCGCAGATGAGAATTTGTTCAATTTTTCGCAAATTTTTCATCATCTATTTATGCATCATCTATTCCTGCAAATTTTTCATATTTCTTTATTATTCAATTTCTTTCGATATCTTCAATTTTCCAGGTTTGTTCTTCTCTATCTACAGTTCTTAAGTTTTTAGTTTTTCGCGTTTTTTTGTTTCTTCAATGTTTCTTCAATTCATAAATTTGACGAATTGGTAGGGTCCTGTGTTAATTGTTGATAGTTTTTGCATATTTTAATATGTTTCGGTGTTTGATTAGACATTTATGTGTTTTTTGCTTTTGATTGTTTATTCAAGGTCTGCGCTGCAATTTTTTTTTTGATTCTTACCTGAGTTTCTAGAGTTAGTTGCGAGGTCCTTCTCTAGTTTTAGTGTTACTTAGCTTCAATCCTTCAATGTTTCTTCAGTTTATTGATGGGACGAACTGGGGTTTGGTTTTTGTGGTTTTTGGTGTGGTTTATACATAGGTGGGATTATTCATGTTCTGTGTTTTTCGTTTTCAGGCTTTGTATTATGGCATCAAATCCTATTGTTGAATTTAAATATGGTGATCAACTTGCTCTGTATCTCTTTGACTTTTTCGATTCATTCCAGTAGATCAAGGATTATGTTATTGGTCGGTAAATAGATTTGAGAGTTGCTTGTTAGAATACAAATACACTTTTGGCAATCAAAAGTCTTGTTTAATGCTTGGTGAAGCTGATTTTGCTACTATTGTATGGTTATTTCATCATAATTTGTCAACTCCATTGAGTAACCTTCTTATTGAGATTAGAGTTATGATGATTTTAAAAAAATTAACACTCTTCAAACGATCAATTTGTTGTTGTGCAGAAACTATTCATACTGATTGAAAATAGAGATGGGACAAACCAGATATGGGACAAATCCCATCTTAATTTTTTACGTCGCGAAACAGCACATCACCATCTCTAACACATTCTATCTTTAATTAGTTTTACAATAGAGATGGGACAAATCCCATCTTAGTTATGCAATAGAGATGGGACAAATCCCATCTCAATATTAGAATGGAGATGAAACAAATTCATCCCAATCTTAAAATTAGAGATGGGACAAATCCCATTTGAAAAAAAAAAGTAAAAAAAAACCAAAAAAACAAAAAATTAAAAAAAACCGAAAAAAATCATAGTCGTAAATATTAATCTGTCTCGTCCAAAAATGCAATTATTTTATTTTTTTTATTTTTTTAGAATTAGTTATGACGATTTTAAAAAAATTTCACGGACGCGCGCGTGTGATGGAATTAGTAGTAGTAGATGGTGGTGGTATAGGCGGGGTGGTAGGGGTGGGGGTGGTGGAATAGGGTGGGGTGGTGGGGGTGGTGGGTGGTGGGTGGGTGGTGGTGGGGGGGTGGTGGTGGTGGTGGGGGTGGGGGTGGGGTGGTGGTGGTGGGTGGGGGTGGGGTGGTGAGGGGTGGTGGTGGTGTGGTGGGTGGTAGGGGGTGGTGGGTGGGGGTGGGTGGTGGTGGGGGGTGATGGGTGGGGGTGGGGTGGTGGTGGGTGGGGGTGGGGTGGTGGTGGTGGGTGGGGGTGGGATGGTGAGGATGGTGGTGGTGGTTGTGATGGTTTTTAATTAATGTTTCTTATTATTTAAAAATATAGATGAACTTTCATGTTTAGATAATGTTTGATTTAAATGGGAATAACAACTACAATAAGGGTATTTTTGTAATGTTTGAACCTAAAATATTGTGTAATCTAAATGGGAAGGTAGTTTGTTATTTTGATTTAAGAGGGCATTGACCCTAAAATAAAACTACTTTTTACAGCTGCAGCCGAAAATTAAAGAAAACGGATCTTCTATTTTTTATTCATAAAAAAATGAATTATTTGTGCATAGCATCATTTTTTTTTCTACACTGATACACGAAGTAAAAAAATGGATTGCACTTTGCTATACTTAAAAATGAATTGCTTGTGCAATCATCATTACTTTTACTATTTTAGTGGATCGTGATTGATACATTAAAATATTTGCAATAATTAAAAATAATGATACATATGGTAATTGACCAAAACATGAATATTATTCATGGCAATGATATATTTGGTCAATTCTTTTCTTTTGATATTTTTTTTTTTTTCACCATTGTTACATATTCTATGTTTTTTTTACACTAATAAAAAAAACTTGATATTTATGAATCTATAATGAAAATAATAATCACAGCCATATTCTTCTTTACAAAATAAGTAAGCTGTTTTTTCTTTGATCGAGAAAAAAAATTCTCCATAATACTGTGTTTTTTTTTTTCTTTAAGATCAAAACTTATATTTTTCCTTCTGTGGTAAATCTTTTTCATCCATTAAAAGTAATGGTATGATTCGTACTGTATTATAAATCAAAGGGTCTATCCTTTTTCTTTAGTGGAACTGATTAAAGGATTTATTCTTATTTTTAAATAAATCAAAGGATCTACATTCTTTTTTTCTTTCTTCAATGTAATGAAGTTCTATGAAATCATAAGAGGAATTCATTTGAATCTTTTTTTTCAAGCACTTCACAGCGGTGAAGGCAAATGAATTAAAAAAAAATTAGTTTGAAGATTAGAATTACCTAATACTTGAAAGGTAGAGACTTCGTGCTGATAACGTGTTATAAACAATAGAGAAAGAAACAAGAGAGTTATGTTTATTATCAGAGAGTCCATCGATTACATAGTGGGAGCTCCTATTTACAGGTGATAGGAGACCCTATGCCATAGTGTTCATGGGCTTGACTACTAGCCCATGGGCTGGAATGAATATCCACTAAGATGGGTTTATAACAATAAACAATTAAAACTACTTAAAGATTAAACACCGGGGTCACACGCTGCAATCCTCAGCAGCGGCGCCAAAAACTTGGTGGGTCCTGGGGTGTTATAAAATTAATGCGAAAATAAAAGGAACCACAATACCGCAAGTAGGGCTGCAAACGAATCGAACCGAGCCGAACTTTAGCTTTCTTGAGTTTGTTTGCTAATATTTTAGTGAGCTTGAGCTTGGTTTGAGTTTGATAAGAAACGAGCCGAACCGAACTCTAGATTTCTTGAGCTTGGTTTGTTAATTAACGAGCCGAACTCAAACAAACCCTTAGCGAACTCAAACTCGAGCCCTTGGTGAGAGTATCGGTTCATTTGCAACCCTAGATACTAGAAGTATATTTATTAGATATATAAAAGATATACTTATTAAATATAAAATATTTTAGTTACGATTAATTACATATACAAAAGTTTTACGTAGTTCTGACTTTTTGTGTGTATATATATATATATATATATATATTTAACTTTTAATTGAATATATCTACCAATCCTATTAACGAGCTCTTACCGAACCCTTACCAAACTGTTCACGAGCTTAACGAGTCGAGCTTATATAGGTTTGAGTTTGTCTCGTTTAGTAAACGAGCCTGAATTTGAAGCTTGAGCTTGGCTTGTTTAAGTAACGAGCCGAACTCAAACAAACCCTTAGCAAACTCAAATCGAGCCCTTGGTGAGAGTATCAGTTCATTTGCAGCCCTAACCGCAAGTGTACGGTTGTCCAAGTAATACTCCGACAAGTCGGATTCGTTCTCAGGTATTGGACTGGTATAACCCAAGTGTTCAACAGATAAATAGTAATAATTGCAAATACAGAAAATAAAAGATAAAATATATTTATTTGGTTTTTATATTAATCCTAAGAATTCAAGAAAATAAATTACTGAATATAAATACTAAAAGACTAAGATGCAGATATGAGCTATACTTGAGTCTCGCTAGGGAATCACCTAAACTTACCTAATTAATGCTTTCTTTAAGGGCAGAACTGATATTTCTATACTAGTCGGGACTCTATAATCTCCTAGCCCCCGTCAGGGTGGACCTAGGAGCTATTCTCAGGTGTTACAAACCCCGTCAGGGCGATTATAATCCACCTTCGAATGAATACCATTTTACCCAATTGGCTATAAGGTTAACTAAGTCCGTCAGGATCAATAATTTCTACCTTACGTTTATTATCTAGTTAAGTAATTAAACCCCCCGTCAAGGCGATCACTTCCCCACCAAAGTGAATAGCTTAATTACTATGGCCTATCTCCGATTAGCTAATTCATTGATAGTGAAATTAAAATAAAATAAGAAACAATATGAAATACCTAATTCAAATTAAACTAGAAACTAATCCCAAATTGAAATACATGAATTAAGTAAATTAGGGTTCATCCCATTACGATTCTCAAGTAATTAAGGTTTAGCTCATATTACAAGTAAAAACAATAAAGAAATTAATAATATACATGTTCCTATTAACAGAAATAAAATAAGAACCTAGATAGAGGAATTGGCTTGAACTGTTGTTGGAGATATAGACAGTCTCCAGCTTCTGTTCTTGCTTCTGCCTCTTGATGCTCTCTCTAAGGATGTTAAGAATTGAATGAATTGTGAGAGGTACTGAATTATGAGGTCTAAGGGGTGTATTTATAGGTGTTGGAAGACCCTAGGTCGAAATTGCTTGGAGTGGAAGACAAGTCAAGGACTCTCAAATTCGTAGCTCTAAAAGATAAGATTCTGCTGATTTGATTTGATCATATCTTTTTCAATACTTATCCGTTTGAGAAGTTCCAATATATGAAACTGCTTGTCTTGGAAAGCTCTTTCTATTGGTGCAGACCATTCGTCCAGAATCCATGCCAATATTTTATTATGATTTAATCTCTAAAACGTGGCTGGAATTTCAGATTCACAAGGCAGCTTTATCTTTTCCTTCTTTGACTAAATCTTTCCTACATCTTATTATTTCCATGTAAATCTTCTTTCCTTTCATCCTCATCTTGACTTGGTCTCTAAGTAATTACCATTTATCTTTTAAAGCTTCACATTAAATAAATAATTAAACCGCATATGCTTAAAAAGAATAAACCAATAAATCAAGAAATCGAAATAGGAAAGTGCACTCTAAAAATAGAAACTCGACTAGAAATTATTTCCTAACACTCTAAAATACACTAAGACTTGATTCTCACTTCTTCTCCTTGGATTGGTCTTTCATGAGATTTCAAGAACCAATTAACTTTGCATTAAAAATAGTCAAATTTACGCACAAAAGCTCAGATTCTGCAATTAGTTAATTTCCAAGGGGAGAAAGTGCAATATGATCAAATAAGCTTAAAAGTCTATCAAATAACTCATTTATTCACCTAAAAGGATGTCTCCAAAGAGCTAATAATTAGAACAAATAGGGAGACATCAAGACCCCAAACTCAAACCTTTGTCGTCCCGACAAAGTAAAATAAAAACAAAGGATCTTTTAGGTGAACGCAGAAGGTAGAATCTAGTAAATAATCCCAAAGAAAAACTTAAAACAAATTTCATATAGTCTAATCTAGGAATTAATATACACCTACACTTATTATGCAAAATCAAATACAAAACAATATCAATCCAAAATTAATTTCACAATGCTAGAAGGTTACGCTTATTACTTATCTCAAGATGGTGGCTATAGGGTGTTCCTCGATCTTTACTTGTGTTGAATGTTCCACTTAGAATAATCCCTATTAACTCACTGTGCATTTAGGAATCACGAGGACTTTACGGTTTTAGCATAGGCTGAAGGACGGTATGGTATGTATATTTGGTAAATTTGAAGTGAGCTTTTGGCTCTCTCCTCACTTACCATCAACAAAACTGTCCAAGAGCTTGAGTTTACACTCGAATTACGTTCTCACTCAACCCAATTAAAGCGCTTAATTAGCGTCCCCTAATTAACCCAATAAGCACTAAGGATGATTCACCTAAAAATTTCCACTTTGCCGGTCCGAATATGTATATTCTTTTCAAATCATTCATTTTTTCTTATAGCTATGACTCTCTTTATGATGTTGAGATTTCATGCTATTTTTCACAGTTATGCCTATTCATAACTTGAGCTCGAAGCTTCTTTTCCATTCACTATTACCCCGGCAAAGGGTTACAATATAATAAACCTGTGAATCATCATCATATATAGCACAAAGCATCATTGATAAGCTCAAAAAAATCCCAACCCAATGTAAATTCCCATATAGTGGACCCACCACCCCAAACTCAAGCTCAAGACAGGAAGTCTCAGGATCGTGATTCAAGTGCGGGTCATATGGTCATGCCTAACAATCTAAAGGGAAATTGGCTTATAATGTGGCGACAAAAGAAAGGCTTAAAGGCTAAAAATTTGTCTAAGAAGGATAAAATTAATTCAGGGATAGAAGGCCAAAAAGGGTTCAAAGGGCTAACAAAAAACTGCCTCTATCATCTTCCTATTTACACAACTTGTCTCTAGTTCATACCTAAGTGGGTTCTCTACTCATTTAGATCTCACGTTCTATAAACCACCCATTATCCTTAAGTACAAGTTTACTTCTTTTGCATTGTTCATTAATTTTTCCTATCAATTATCTCATATTTGCATGCAATCAAAGTACAGTTTACACTAACTCCTAAAGTCAACTATTTTCTATCATAAATTTATAAAAAGCATGCTTGATGGGGGCATTTAAAATACTCTACAACTCTACTGTGAAAACATTCCTCAAACTAAAATTGAAAAAAACTGTAAAACACATAAAATTGGGATGAGGCAACGAACCCCACCCCAAACTCAAATATCTGAACCAGCACGAAGCTGGTTTCCATGGTTGCGTGTAGGTTGAGCTCCTTGTGTTGCGTAGGTGGCATGTGGAACATTGCTCACTCCACGTAATATTATGTGCATAAGCTCCAACTCTTTTGTGATTTTTCCTATGGGTTTCAACACCTCTTCATGATTATCCTCCCAAAATTCTTTCAACTACATCTTTCAACACCCAAAAGTAATACAAGGTTCTTCAACTTCTTCTTTCTCTTCATGGTATTCTTGACCATCCAATCTTCGTCACCTCAATGAACCCCAAACTCAAAACTTCAAATAATCAAGAACTAGAGAAGAGTTTTGAAATTTGATGTTTTGAGGATTTGTAATGAAGGATTTAGGTGTTATATGAGATGGGTAATGAATATGTAATAGCTTGGGGAAGGTTTAATGAATAGGATTGAAGCTTTGATGAAGAGGCTTAAGGTTGTAGGAGAAGATTTCTTGATTTTCTTGAAGGATTGTGGTGTTAGATGTGTGTTTAGAATGAAATAGGAGGAAGGATTTGATGTTCTTTGGTGTTGTAGTGGTCTTTGTGCAGGTATATAAGGGTTAAGGTCTGGAAAATTCGTTTTTGAAGAGGCTAGGGTTTATCTCGTTAAGGTAAGAAGTTGACTGGGCCTTGATCTCTTCACAAACCGCCTGGCGCGGTGCATACCTGCGGTGCATGGGTGTACCGCGGGGTACACCGCAACGCTGTTGGTGTGAATTTCTCGCTTCTGCTTTATACCCGTGCTAGCACCCCGTGGCACGCGTTTTTGCCGTGCGGTGCAGGGGGGCGGTGCATGGGTACTCCGCGCCTGCTCCGTGAAAAAACCCGCGGTACATACCCCGTGGCACGCGTTTTGGGCGTGCGGTGTAGGGTGCGGTGCACCGCGGCTATCAGCTTCTCTTTTTCTCGCCACTGGATAAGACCCGTGGTGCGCGACCCGTGGTACGGGTTTTTTTGGGCGCCATACATCCCTGCGGTATAGGGGGTACACCGCGGGGGTAGTCCGCGCCAGCCTTTGAATTTTCCAAAAATTTTCTGTTGCGTTTCCTAGCACCCCAAACTCGATTCCTGCACCAATAACACACTACCTTTCTCATTTCTTTTAAAAGTAGACACTAAAACTTGACACTTGACTTAGAATTATACACTAGAAATTGAAAAACATAAAGCAAATTAAACATGGGTTGTCTCCCAAGAAGCACTTTTGTTTATTACGTCTTTAAGTTCGACGTGTTACCTTCCATAAAGATGGTATTGAGGCCCTTGCGGTTCTCCTCCGCTTGAATTCACCTCGTCCTTGGCATGTAAGCTTCAGAACCTTCCCCCTTAAAATTTTATTCAATCGATCTCTGAAAGGGGGAGGGTAGTATCTCCGTTTCGCCTTCTTACTTTCATGACGAAACGTATTCTTCACCACACGATAGTAGATAACCGTCCTTAACGGTATAAGCTCATTTTTATTCTCTTCAATCTCACATTCCTCTTTAAAGTGTGGTGGGTAGGTGCTTCTCCGTGCCGCTTTACTCTCGCGGTGTAGCACCTTTCTTGCGTAGCACCTATTGATCATTTTTAATAATAGAGGTGATTCCGATATTTTATCTCTAATGATGACTTGTGGTGGAGATAGTGATTGGTGAACTTTTTGTGGTGGGAATTCGATTTCTCTTTTATTATGAAGCTTTAACTCTTCAATTGATTTCTCAACCACTTCACATTCGTTTTCGCTTTCAACCCAATCTTCCACTATTACTTCATCATATTCTTGATGTGGAACCTGAATCTCGATCACCTCTTTTTCTTGTTTGTGTTATGTATCATGATCCTGTGCACGCGCCATAGGAATAGCAATCTCAGTTTCAATTTCTAGGATTTTCGTTGCTACTCCTTCTTCCACCATGCTAATAGGATTGTCAACCACATGGTGGTCTTCATTTATAACCGGCATGATGGTCATATCACTATCACTAATATCTTCCTTCAACACCTCCTCCTCAACTACTTTTCCCGGTTGATCGCTTCCATCCCTCGGGGGAGTGGAATCTTCATAAGACATACTACCCCATTCTTCTACCATCTGTTGCATGCGTGCATTGATGGCGTTAGTTTACTCTACTAAGCGCTGGAGTTCTTGCTGATAGTGATGAGGTGGAGGTTGTTGAATGTTTTCAACCCATTGGTTGTTCGATGCTTGCTCTTGCTGATAGTGATATGATGGTTGTTGTTGATTATTCCCGATCCATTGGTTGTTCCAATCATGCTCTTGCGGGTATTGATAGGATTGTTGGTAGAAGTTACTACCCCATTGTTGTTGCCCGAAGAGTCTTCCCAATAGTCATATGGATCGGGATCTGGGTAATGTCCTCTATACATCTTTCAATAAAATCTCTTGATCATTACCTGAATATAAGAACCTGTAAAAGAAAACAAAGACAAAAAACCAAGCGTAAAACTGAAAAAAATAAAAATAATGGGAGAGTTCTGTTTATTATCAGAGAGTCCATCGATTACATAGTGGGAGCTCCTATTTATAGGTGATAGGAGACCCTAAACCCTAGTGTTCATGGGCTTGACTACTAGCCCATGGGCTGGAATGAATATCCACTAAGATGGGTTTATAACACTCCCCCTTGGATATTCAGTCCCTAAGAATATGCCTCGTTAAAACCTTCCTAGAAAAACCTAGTAGGAAAAAATCTAGTGAAGGAAAAAGAGTACATTTCTTTATACGCTAACTAAACTACCTCATTAAAAACCTTTATCAGGAAAACCTATTAGGACAAAACCGTGATGAAGGAAAAGAGTGTAGTGCGCATTTGTCTCCCCCTCTTGTCAGCTTCTTAAGAAAGATCTTGAAGTCGCTGCATGCTAATCTTGTGTATTAATTTCTTGAACATAGATGTAGGTAATGCCTTTGTAATAAATCGTCTGAATTGTCACTTGAGCGAATTGGTTGAACATCTACTTCACATTTCTTCAAGAGTTCATGTCTAAAGGATAGTTTTGGAGATCTGTTTGGTTCGATCATCTTTGATGTAGCCTTCTATGTATTGAGTGATACAAGTAGCATATTGTTCAACTTTGTTTACTTGTCGAAAGATTGCATTCCGCTTAAATATTTAATTTTGAGAATATACCTCATTAAAACTTTTCTAAGAAAAACCCAATGGGACAAAATCTTAGTAAAGGAAAAAGAGTATAGTAATTTTCAATACGCTTATATGAACCTTGCAAGGAAAAACCAGTGGGAAAAAACCTATGCTAAGGAAAAAAGAGTGCATTACGTAAATGTCTCCCCATGATGTGAGTATAACACAATGGTGTATAACTTGAGACATTTAATAGGAGTAATATATAATACGACATATATTGGATCGACGCTTTTATCATATATAATGATTTAAAAAGCTCGACGTAAGACTTATATGAAGTCTTTCATAAAAAATAATAGCAAATAAAAGTGCATCCACCACCGGAGACTATATCTCTTTAATAAATAAATTATATGTGCTACAACATACTATCTTATATAGGGACTCCCCCTTGTAGCACATTCGTTTCACAATTATGAAAATTTCACGTCGTATAAGTGAAATTAAAAAAAATATTTGCTTTATTTATGTCTTTCTACTGATGGCCAGTCAGTTTATTTAGACATTTTAATTAAAATAATCCTCGATTTCATCCATATATTAATAGTTATTACGCGTATATATAAATATTTGATCATGATCAATTTATAGTTAAGTTCCAATAATTTAAAAGTAGTAAAATAACTGATTGAGATTTCAATATATAATCAGGTACCTGATACTCAGTAGAAGTATTTTAATTCTCAGTTATATACACTACTTTGACATTTAAAAGATGTCAAAAGTCTCATAATTAACAACTTGCTCATGTTGTTGCTCCTTTATGCTATCTTTGGAACCAAATAGATGTATTGCGATTTAAGCGTACAATAATCTAATTTTATAAGATAGCTCTTTTGAGACATAAATTTAATTAGGAGCATTAAAAACTGGTTATTGTGACTTAGTCACTACACCTTTACAATATCTTCAATCATTTGAATGAGTATACGAGGATCAATGTAAACAGTGTACTTTTATTTCCAGTTATATTTTTTTATTTCTTCCCTTATTCCTGAGAAATCATATATAAAATGTTCTCAGATTCCATCTTTGTGTACGGTGGTGAAGCATTTGTAATAGAAATTGCACAATCAAAATATCTTGATGGATATAGTTTTTGGTCTTTTACCAATAAGAGTATTTACTATGAGCATTAGTCTTAGCGATTCGGCATATGCAATACAATAAATAACTTTGCTGGACTTGTATATCCCTCTGAATTCGTCTTGAAAAAAGATAGACAATTTAATATCAAAATATATAGGATAAAAATCTTTGTTGTGCATATCCAATATGCTAATATTCATTTGATAATCTTTATCTTTATATTATCACTTGTGAATATTCTTGTAGAATTTACATTACCAAATTTGCATATGATAATGTTGGTAAAATATCACATATAGTGATATTTTTCAAATATAAGTGATAGAATCACAAAATTATTCACTTTTCAAATTTACTATAGTCAAAATATCTCTATTGAACTTAATGGTAAATATTAGATTATTCTTTGTTTTTCTCTTTTTCTTTTTACATAGCTTTTTTTTTTTCTTTTTCACGGTGTGAAAGATATAATATTGCTTTTTGCTTTGTTTTTTCACATGAGTGAAACCTTTAAATCAAGATGATTATTTATATTAAAACAATATATACGTATTGAAAGCAGAAACTATCACTGCTATTGCTATTGATCGAAGAACTGATCAAAAGATCTAAGAATCGATTGAATAATTTTTTTCATGTGAATTGATCAAAGGATCAATAAAATAATAGAAAGCAATTGCTTTATTTGATAAACAAAAAAATAGATCAAAAGATATATATTTTCTTTTAATCGAATTGATCAGAAGATCAATAAAGTAATAGAACAAAGATCTTTTGTTGAGATAATCCATTTGTATCAATATAATATTAAATCATACATCAAGATATAGCGTTATTAGTGCATAATATAGCTTACCCTTTTTTCTTTTTCTTTTCCTTTTCTTTTTATTTAGTAGAGGAAGTGAGGAACTACACGAATTACAGTAGTGAACAACAATACTTTTATGTCAAAAAAAAAACAGATGCTTATATATAAGCTAATTATATTTGATTATTACTTTTACTTTGTTATCTTTTTCCATTTTACAGTAGTGACGGGAGCCATTATCGAAAAGCAATGTGATAATATAAATATAAATCATTAATTTTGTTCGTTGAACAAATTTATTTTATTTGTGAAAAAAAAATATAATTAAGATTTTTTCTTTATCTTTTTTTTCACTGTAGTAAAATAAAACTACTTTTTACAGCTGCAGCCGAAAATTAAAGAAAACGGATCTTCTATTTTTTATTCATAAAAAATTGAATTATTTGTGCATAGCATCATTTTTTTTTTCTACACTGATACACGAAGTAAAAAAATGGATTGCACTTTGCTATACTTAAAAATGAATTGCTTGTGCAATCATCATTACTTTTACTATTTTAGTGGATCGTGATTGATACATTAAAATATTTGCAATAATTAAAATATTTGCAATAATTAAAAATAATGATACATATGGTAATTGACCAAAACATGAATATTATTCATGGCACTGATATATTTGGTCAATTCTTTTCTTTTGATATTTTTTTTTTCACCATCGTTACATATTCTATGTTTTTTTTACACTAATAAAAAAAACTTGATATTTATGAATCTATAATGAAAATAATAATCACAGCCATATTCTTCTTTACAAAATAAGTAAGCTGTTTTTTCTTTGATCGAGAAAAAAAAATTCTCCATAATACTGTGTTTTTTTTTTCTTTAAGATCAAAACTTATATTTTTCCTTCTGTGGTAAATCTTTTTCATCCATTAAAAGTAATGGTATGATTCGTACTGTATTATAAATCAAAGGGTCTATCCTTTTTCTTTAGTGGAACTGATTAAAGGATTTATTCTTATTTTTAAATAAATCAAAGGATCTACATTCTTTTTTTCTTTCTTCAATGTAATGAAGTTCTATGAATTCATAAGAGGAATTCATTTGACTCTTTTTTTTCAAGCACTTCACAGCGGTGAAGGCAAATGAATTAAAAAAAATTAGTTTGAAGATTAGAATTACCTAATACTTGAAAGGTAGAGACTTCGTGCTGATAACGTGTTATAAACAATAGAGAAAGAAACAAGAGAGTTCTGTTTATTATCAGAGAGTCCATCGATTACATAGTGGGAGCTCCTATTTATAGGTGATAGGAGACCCTATGCCATAGTGTTCATGGGCTTGACTACTAGCCCATGGGCTGGAATGAATATCCACTAAGATGGGTTTATAACAATAAACAATTAAAACTACTTAAAGATTAAACACCGGGGTCACACGCTGCAATCCCCAGCAGCGGCGCCAAAAACTTGGTGGGTCCTGGGGTGTTATAAAATTAATGCGAAAATAAAAGGAACCACAATACCGCAAGTGTACGGTTGTCCAAGTAATACTCCGACAAGTCGGATTCGTTCTCAGGGATTGGACTGGTATAACCCAAGTGTTCAACAGATAAATAGTAATAATTGCAAATACAGAAAATAAAAGATAAAATATATTTATTTGGTTTTTATATTAATCCTAAGAATTCAAGAAAATAAATTACTGAATATAAATACTAAAAGACTAAGATGCAGATATGAGCTATACTTGAGTCTCGCTAGGGAATCACCTAAACTTACCTAATTAATGCTTTCTTTAAGGGCAGAACTGATATTTCTATACTAGTCGGGACTCTATAATCTCCTAGCCCCCGTCAGGGTGGACCTAGGAGCTATTCTCAGGTGTTACAAACCCCGTCAGGGCGATTATAATCCACCTTCGAATGAATACTATTTTACCCAATTGGCTATAAGGTTAACTAAGTCCGTCAGGATCAATAATTTCTACCTTACGTTTATTATCTAGTTAAGTAATTAAACCCCCCGTCAAGGCGATCACTTCCCCACCAAAGTGAATAGCTTAATTACTATGGCCTATCTCCGATTAGCTAATTCATTGATAGTGAAATTAAAATAAAATAAGAAACAATATGAAATACCTAATTCAAATTAAACTAGAAACTAATCCCAAATTGAAATACATGAATTAAGTAAATTAGGGTTCATCCCATTACGATTCTCAAGTAATTAAGGTTTAGCTCATATTACAAGTAAAAACAATAAAGAAATTAATAATATACATGTTCCTATTAACAGAAATAAAATAAGAACCTAGATAGAGGAATTGGCTTGAACTGTTGTTGGAGATATAGACAGTCTCCAGCTTCTGCTCTTGCTTCTGCCTCTTGACGCTCTCTCTAAGGATGTTAAGAATTGAATGAATTGTGAGAGGTACTGAATTATGAGGTCTAAGGGGTGTATTTATAGGTGTTGGAAGACCCTAGGTCGAAATTGCTTGGAGTGGAAGACAAGTCAAGGACTCTCAAATTCGTAGCTCTAAAAGATAAGATTCTGCTGATTTGATTTGATCATATCTTTTTCAATACTTATCCGTTTGAGAAGTTCCAATATATGAAACTGCTTGTCTTGGAAAGCTCTTTCTATTGGTGCAGACCATTCATCCAGAATCCATGCCAATATTTTATTATGATTTAATCTCTAAAACGTGGCTGGAATTTCAGATTCACAAGGCAGCTTTATCTTTTCCTTCTTTGACTAAATCTTTCCTACATCTTATTATTTCCATGTAAATCTTCTTTCCTTTCATCCTCATCTTGACTTGGTCTCTAAGTAATTACCATTTATCTTTTAAAGCTTCACATTAAATAAATAATTAAACCGCATATGCTTAAAAAGAATAAACCAATAAATCAAGAAATCGAAATAGGAAAGTGCACTCTAAAAATAGAAACTCGACTAGTAATTATTTCCTAACACTCTAAAATACACTAAGACTTTATTCTCACTTCTTCTCCTTGGATTGGTCTTTCATGAGATTTCAAGAACCAATTAACTTTGCATTAAAAATAGTCAAATTTACGCACAAAAGCTCAGATTCTGCAATTAGTTAATTTCCAAGGGGAGAAAGTGCAATATGATCAAATAAGCTTAAAAGTCTATCAAATAACTCATTTATTCACCTAAAAGGATGTATCCAAAGAGCTAATAATTAGAACAAATTGGGAGACATCAAGAATTAACAACAAAAAAAGATTCCTAAATAGCAGTGAAGAAGCCCCGCCACAACAAAACCTGAAAACGGAAGCCGATATCATATTTAGTTGTGATGCTTCTTTTAACAATAAATATGAACAAACGAGGATTGCTGTTATCAGTAACCAAGGGAGTCCAGACACTATCAAAAACAAGTTTACAATAGAATGCAATTCTACTAAAGAGGGGGAAGCTTTTGCAGTATTCAAGGCAGTGGAGCTGTGCAAACATTATCTAGGGAAACGGAAATATAATTCGTTCTGATAAACTTGAGGTTATTCAAGATATTAAGCATGTGTTAGCCACATGTTGGAACATCTAACCTATCCTTTGCAAAATTATCCAGGACTCTGTTGAGGTGGGACCAATTTCATTTATTCACGTTAGGAGTAACCTCAATAAAGAAGCGGATGAAACTGCAAAAGAAGTTAGGCATGGGGCTCTACGGGATCGGCAAAAACCCCTTAGTTTCTTTAATTTAGCTCTTAATTTTTGTAAACTAGGTATCGGTTATATTTTAAATTTTCTTTGGGTGCTTCTGCACCCTCCGTTGTTCAAAAAAAAAAAAGTTGCAAAATGCAGAGCCGCGTCTACGGCCATATTCTTCTCTTGGGTTTTTATTTCTCCACCGCCCAAATTGCATCATACGCACTTGCCGTATAAACTCAGCCGACTAGGACGGCAACTAAATATTCCTTTTTAGTACATCTATCGATATTTAGATACACTTGTTGTGTGTATGATACACACGATGACACTTTATACTGTAGTACCAATTCATGATCACACTTAAATATTCAACTACATTTTCTAACTACTTCCCCCTACCCAGCTGTAATTGAAGTAGTAATTGAGTAGTAGTTGGACCAAGAATTAATATTCTCCAAAACACAACGTGTTAGTTCAACTATAAACAACCAACTAACACTCACCTACACATAACGTACAGTTTTCAAATTCACATATATAATCCTTATCACAATTCACAACTCAATCTCAATATCAATTCACAAAAAATGGCTACAGTTGTTACATTACCTGAAGATCAACTACGAGCAGGAGCAGAAATTGTGTACGGAGCTGAAGAATGTCACAAACAATCCATAGCTCTTCTCGAAGAACTTGGTTTCCCAAAAGGCGTTCTTCCTCTACAAGATCTTGTAGAATGTGGAATGGTTCGTGAAACAGGGTTCATTTGGATGAAGCAAAAAGCTCCATATGAGCATGTGTTTGAGAATAATACTCGTGTTAGCTATGCAATTGAAGTTACTGCTTATGTTGAGAAATTGAGAATGAAGAAAATGAGTGGTATAAAGAGTAAACAATTGTTTATGTGGGTGCCTATAGCTGAGATGGTTATTGAAGATCCAGCAAGCAAGAAAATTCACTTTAAGACTCCAATGGGGCTTGGGAAATCATTCCCTATTACTGATTATATGACTCCTGAGGAAAAACAAAAGTATTTAGAGAACTGAGGCATGCATATGTCTTGGAAATTTCAAGTAATTATTGTGAATGGGATGAATATGTAATCTGATTGCAGACGTGATTAAATTGTTAATTTTATTTAGTTTTAATTTGGATTTGAGCCTCCGAGAATTGGATGATTGTATTAATTGTCCTTTAATTAAATAAACACTACTACTATAATGCAGGGTTTAATTCCAAAATCATGAAGTAGGAAAATGCAAAAACCCAGATTGTGACCCTTCGTTAGTATCATTGAATGTGAGCTTTGTTTTCACATGACCTATTCTGTCGATACACAAATGCACCGATGACACATAGTAGTATTGCCTCAAAAATTTTGCTTGGTAATCCATTCAGATGCGCTGTTTATTTTATTAACAATTGGAGAGAAAGTAATACTATTGCAAACATTTTAACTAGCCAGAATAGATGAGGCAAGATTACAAAGATTTAAGGTTAAAACTGGAGTCCTATTAGCTAAAGGCGTTGTAGTATCATGTTTCATGGCTTTACAAATTTCCTGGCTTTTAAAATGGAAAACCAACGTCCAAAAAGAAAAAAAAAAAAAATGGAAAACCAAAAATATTCAGCAGTTTGTTTTAATGTGATACTACTATTAAACATGGGAAGACGGAAAGGCTTTTTGCAAATTGAACATTCACAAATTGAACATTCCCACATCGATGGGAGTAGATTTATCATACTGGGATTTAAGAGGGTAGAATGAGAAAAAAATCATTTATTATATATTGAAATTTTAAATGTGATAAATATTGTAGAATAATTTTTTTTTAACTAAAAAAACTATTATTATAATAGAATAAAGGTAGTATTAATAGTACTTTATAATTATTACATTATTTATCTTACCTTTCAAATAAGTATCCTTATTTCCAAACTCTTCAACTATCTCACAACCTTTGCAATATGCTTAGAACTTTTATTTCCAAAATACTTTCAACTTTACATAGATTAGCACTTCTTTTCACAAAAAAATCATGAGAATCTTTTACAGTACATGTATAAGTTTGCACCTTTTGCTATTACATTCACTAGTTAATTTAAAACATGTTTTTTGGCCGTGATTTCCACTTTTCAATATTAATATCATTGTTTACCTAATTTAAATTTTCAAAATTAATCACCTTGTGAAATTTTTGTTTTGTATTCTCCACCCTTTCAGGAATGGAACATCATCATGAGTGTTGATTTTTTTTTTTAAATATTCATTTTGAATGTTACTGGCTCTTTCAATGCATTTTAAGGGGTAAATGACTTTATTTTCAAATAAATATTCATTTATGTATTTTCATATGCACCATATCATAGTACATAGGAATTCAGTTAGGAGCATTCCCTTCTTATATATAGTGATTAAGCTTAGGAAAGGGGAGAAGAGAGAGAGAGGGGGGGGGGGGGGGGGAGTGGAGGGAGCAAACCATACTATATTAGACCAAGGACAAGAACCTGTTTCTTTAGTCAAAACCTGGTATATATATATGTGTGTGTGTGTATGTGTGTGTACGAAATCTAGGTCATGGTCTAGGTTTTAGAGTCCTAATCTAACTTAAAAACCGTTTTCCTTAAAAAGTGGTATGGTTGACCCTTCAAATTCCTTGTCGATTTTACGCATGATTTAAAATACTACATTTTCCAAGTCCGGTCGGCAACTTTTGCATTGTCTAATAACGACTTCTTTGGTACTCCAACTCTTGATTTTGTTTCGATCTTCTTTCCGTGACTCCTTATCCATGTATTGACATCTAATATCATCATTATACCTAAGAACTTCACATTTAACACACAATTATATCAAAAATGCTCTAAAAGTAACAAACCTCTAAAACAAGACAAGAAACGAGAAACTAACAAATAATAGGGAAAACCCATCGCTAAGCATATAATACACCTAAAATAATATCTCGTAACTATATTTGATCACAAATATGGAGACATCAATTGGCAACTTAAAAGTGGATAATTTTAATGTCTCTGGGGTCAAGATCATTAGATGTTGTATCTCTAGTGTTGTGAGATATCGATCTAGTAAGCATCGACGAAGAATTTATGAGTGAAAGTAACAAGGTAAACCCTAAATCGACTAGATTTAGAAGATAAATCTTTAACCTCTTTCTAATTTCTTTCTCTGGAATCTCTAAACTCGATAATAATAGTCTTGATAATATTGCAACAATTGTTTACAATAATGTCCGAACCCATTGAAAAATCATTATAGGACTTCTTGGCTTGCTGATTAGCTCTTATGATCAAGTGTAGCAAAACTACAAGGATAATTAATTTGATTATGTCATTTCATTAGACTCCATAAGTTGCTATTTAGGTTAAAAATCTTATATTTAGGCCCAAGACTAATATTTATACAAGAGGGGGATGGGGGTTACCTATTTTTTTTATTAACATTTTTTCCTTAAGAAATAACAGGTAAATTCTCAATGTATCCCTAGAAAGAGAGGGGGAGGGGGAAAATGGGCGCCCCCAACCCCTAGATTCTTCCCAGTATTCATCTCATTTAAATTTGAATGTCTACAAATGAAAACCTCTAATTTTTTAAATTGCAAGAGTCGTCCTAAGATGGTAGAATCAATTCTACAATTGGAGATATTTTTAGACATAAATTATGCATGGCAAGCAAACCATGTAGCAATACACATACAAGAAAAAATGCATATATTTATCATGCACACCCACCTCCGAGTTATACCGCGTCCAACAACAGCGCTCTACTCACTGACTCGACATTTATATATACCCATGCCCACAATAGAATCGACATACTCTGAGTACAATCTAAAAACTCTCTCTTTATCTCTCTAGAATGAATATGGTTATTACACGATCGGGTTAAGTCTCCATAGATCGATAACAACAATGTTGATGTTGAGGATTATAGTTTTATCGAAAGTGCACCTCATTGTGGTCCCAACTTAGTGTTTGATTTCAGGAAGGCTTGGAGAAGCGAGCAGATCCTGACACCTCCATTCAGATCCTTGAGAGAGTTAAGATAAATCTTCTCGATTGTTACTGAGAGTAAGGTCCGCAACTAACAACACTTGTCACCGTTCAATGATCTACTCCACCTCTCTGTTACTGTGTTTTTGGTTATGTACTTTATCATCAGGTTGAGTGTGATCCCGAGTGTGATGAGGGCGTGATTTCTATACTTATCACCTACCATAAAGTTTTAAATATTAGGGTAAGTATTCAAGCTCCAAATAAAGTTCTAGATTTCTTTGGGGATAGTCTTAGAGGGGAATTGATTGAGTCTTTATCCTCCTCATTATGAAGTAATGTTTGAGACCAATGGCTTGTTGGCTTGAACCACAATGCACAACTGTTCATTGTTGGTGATTTATACACCTTTTTGTCTTTCAGATGAGTTCGAGGCTACTTGTTTTGTCTTTTTTCAGTTTTCTCGTTTTGATTAAATTTATGGCAGAAACCATATTTTGTGTTAATGAAAGTACTTTTTCTAACCAGTTGGGATTAGCTCACTGGTCAGGGACTTGGTCATCCAATCTAGTGGTGTAGGTTCGAACCGAGTCAATGATTCCGAATCCAAAGTGGCTCTATGTAACAAAAAAAGTACTTTTTCTTTCGTTAATTGTGTGTGTTTCTATTCTGGTATAACTTTTTTTGTTTACTATCCAAACAAATGATCCTTAGACTTATATAAAACAACTAAGCATCATAAGTATAAAACTCAACTTAATCGTATTTGATATAATAGAACATATGATTTCTTTCCTAATAACAACATCTTGAACTAAGAAGTAAATTAGAATATAAAGGTTACATATTGGTGATCCAATATACTATCAATGCATATGTTAAACAACACGGCTTTGCCTTATTATTAACTATTAAAAGATGTAGATAAATCCTACCGAGATGATCAAAATTTAAATAATAGCCATATTTGACTTATCTTACTTGGGGGAAATTGGGATATAACTGATGCTACTAATAAATACTTGTAGAGTTAAGCTTGCAAGGCAAAATAGGATCACCTTCTTTAACAAAATAAAATTTAAACAGATGGCAAATATATGTCGTGCATACTTGGTGATAGATAATGTCAACCGTATTGTATACCCATATAAGCTCAGTTAAAAATCTTTATGGCTGATTATCTAGGTGTCAGAATAAAGACAATGAATTTGAACCACATAAGTGATTAGGGGTTGTGTTGAATCCTCTAAGACAAATGATATTTAAGTTTCTCCAATGAGTACTTATCAATAATGATGGTAGTTGATATTTCAAAACAAATACTTATACCTTAGATCATAAAAATGATACAAAGGTGATGACGGCTCCTCTAAAATATATGGTAGCTTTACGTCGATAAGGAATACTTATACTAGTTGGCGGTGGCTAAAATTTGAAGGAATACTTATACTTTAAAAAATAATTTTTTTATAGAGGTTCTACTGAATCCTATGAAATTGATGGTAGCTAATTATCCAAAAGAAATAATAATATGAACTGATGATAGTTATGTTTTTTTGAAAGAGTACTTATCACTGAATTGTATAAGTGGTCTAGAAGTTTCACTGAATCTCCTAAAATCAATGGTAGCTAAGTGATGTGTCCCGTTTTGTTCTAATTATTAGCCCTTAGGAGGCATCATTTTAGGTTATTAGTTGTCTTATTTGATAGTCTTTTAAGCTTATTTGAGTATATTGCGTTTTCTCCCCTCGGATTTGTATTATTTGCGTTTTAGAGCTTTTGCGCGTTAATTCGTTCATTTTTAGTGTAAAGCTCTTAGGTCCATGGATTAGATGGAGCACCAAGATAAGGAGGAGAAACGGGAATTAAAGTCATAGATCGAGTGTAGAAGTCAAAGGCGAGAATAGATGATTCGAAGAATTTATTAGAGGAGAATGAAATCTGGAAGACTGTTAAAAATCACCGTTTTTGAGTCACTTAGCCACCGATTCAGCCTTAGAGTTGTGAAATAAGGAATTTGCATCTTTGAGTCAGGAAGATTTTGCAAGTTGAACGGAGTGATTCTGGTGTGGCCTAAGGTGTGATAAAATAATGATATAAATAAGTGCAAATACACACCCTAAACTAACACTGTACTGCAAGTATTACAGGACGTATACAAGTTTTAATAATAAGAAGATTCGTTCCTCAGGGACTGACGAAAGTTAGAGAGAACTTATGCAACTTATCAAGTGCAGATATTAAAGATAGATAATAATACGCAAAGAAAGAAAAGGAAAATAGATATTTATTTGGTTTTTAATAAGAAAACTAAACTACAAAATTAAAGACAGAAAATAAATAACAGAAAAGTAAAGAAGATAGTATGAACGATATAACCTAGGTTTTACTAGTATGCACTAATCAATCTAATTCTATCTATTAGATTTAATTTATAAGGGAGAATATTAGCTCTTGGTATACTTAGTCAGGATTCTAAATTCCACTACCTTAGACCTTGAGAGCGACTAAGGGGGCAACGGCACAACCAAGAAGTGATTTCAAATAGGGTTATCAAACGCCACTAAGGCCCTAAGCAAATACTGCAATCTTGGTGATATGGTGGTTAAAACAAACCTTAATGACTATCTAGTTAGAAGTATGTTTTGTCAGAACTGCTATCGACACTAGACGTTATGTGGTGGTTCAATAGTTAAACACCCAGTTACGGTGACCATCTAACTACTATTAAGGTAATCCTATACGCATGCATTCGCAAGGAAAACAATCATTAAATCAAAACACATAATCAAATATAAAGGTAAGTAGCTAATATCAGATTAAAACATATAATTCCCAAAGAACTTAGATAAAAGAATTAGAATTCATAGTTTATACATTATGCAAAACCTAAGCTAAGAGAATTAGTTCATACAAAGAAAAGAAGAAGAAAGAATTACAAAATAAGAGGTTGAAGGAGACATGATTGATGCACAGCTTCCTCCAGACTTCTTCTCTTGTGTTGCAGCTTCCTCTTGGCCTTAGGGTCTGGCCAAGGATGATTTAAGAGTGTTAAGAGGCTGTATTTATAGGGTATAGGTTGACCTAATTCGTTTCTTGGAGATAACTTCAAGTAATGGGCTCCTGACCCAACCCAAATTCGTAAGATAAACACTGCTGCGTTGTTTTGGTCATAACTTCTTTATTATTGGTCCGATTTTGCTCCACAAGATACCAAAAGAATCGCAACAGAATTATCTAGTCCCTATAGGAGTAATTTACCAAATTCGGCCTCTTTATTAGGTAAAAACGCCTATCTTTGCAGAATCCCAGATTTAGGCAGCTTTTCCTTTTCCATCTTTTTAGCAATTATTTCCTTATCTCCAATTTCCATGCATATCTCCTTCCATAAGTTGTTGTCTTTGACTTGGACTCTAATTAATCTCCATAATTATCTTTAAAGCTTCACACTAAATAAACAATTAAACCCAATATGCTCTAAAAATAATAATTCTACAAATCAAGACTCAAAATAGGAAAGTGCACTAAATTAAGCTAGAATCAACCTATAAACTAATAAATAAGCCTAAAATGATGTCTCATGAGTATATTTTATTATCACAAATAAAGAGACATCAAGACCCCCAACTCAAAGTTGTATCGTCCCGATACAATAAAAGTAAAGAACAGTAGGGTAGTCAAGAAGAAGTAGGAGGAGAATAAGAACAGAACACAATGAATGATCCTAGAGCAAAATATCTAAAAAGTCTCATGTAGTAATGCTCAAGAAATAATTCACAAATATGCTTAATATACATGTAATCAACAATCCATAAATTCAAGTTAAGATTAATTTTGCAATGCCAGAAGGAGAGGATGATAACTTAGTTCAGGTTAATGGCTATAGGTTGTTCATAGGTCCCAAATACAGCATCCAATGGTCCACTTACCTACTACCTAATAGCTCAATTGTTTCTCCATCTAGTAGTTAGAAATCCTAAGGTCTTGGTTATAACTTGGCTTAAGGACGGGTGTGGTATATTTGGATAATGAAAAGTGAGCTTTTGGCTCTCTCCTCACTAGCCATCAACGAATCGCCCTAGAGCTTGAGTTTTCACTCGAAGATGTCCTCACTCAACCCAATTTATTGATGCTTTTGATTTGCATCCCCAATAATCCCAAATAAAACCTTTTATGATGATATACAAATTCCACTTTGCCGGTCCGAATATATATTCCTTTCATATCAATTTTTTTCTTTTGTATAGCTATGACTCTCTTTTCGAAATATCACGCTATTTTTTTTTCATATATATATATTCTTTCTTTTTAATGCCCTTGTTGGCAAATTTAGCTCGTAGCTTCTTTTTCATTCACTATTACCCCGGCAAAGGGTTACAATAATAACAATTCATCATCAATAAAATCACAAAGATAATTCCCAAAGTTCCCTAATTATGAAACCCACCACCCCAAACTCAAGCTCTAAAACGAGTTGTCTCAGGTTTTGCGATTCGAGTGCGGGTCATATAGATAAATCCTAAAAACTAGGGTATGGATTATAATGTGGTGTAATAAAGGCTTTAGAAAGGCTCAGAGGGGCTAAGACGGATAAATAACAATAATATTAAACAAACGGGTGAGAAAGTCTAAAGGCTTCAAGTGTTTTGTCATGAAAGAACTGCCTTACTCATTTTTCTAACTACTGGATTTCGTTACTTTTTCACTAATAGTTCATAGACAAGTGGGTTTTCAACTAATTTTAAACCTCACGTTCTACACACCAAATAACTATTCCTAAGTTTCAACGTGACTTCTTAGCATTGCTCATTAACTTTTCTATCTTTTATTTCCTGTTTTCATACATGCATCTAAACAAACTTGTAACATCTTTCAAAAACATACTACTTACTATCATTGACCAAATAAAATCATGCTCAATAGGTACATTCAAAGATATTCTATGCCTAATTCAACCCAAAAAAAAAAAATTAAAATTTTATGAAAAACAAAAAGGAAGATGAGGACAACGAATCCCCACCCCCAACTCAAAAATGAGCCGTGTCCCCACGACTCGAAAAAGACTCAAGAAAGAATAAAATTTAAAATTAGCATACATATTGCACATAAAGAAATGGTAGGGAAGAAAGAAAACATACTCTTCGCGGCTTTTTCCTCGCCTTGTTGATACTCGGATTAAATCTAATGTAACTTCTTCACCCAACTTCTTATTCGCTTTTTGTTCAGGACACGTGATCATAATAGGATATTTCATTATATAACGTCATGGGAGAGATCGAAAATCCGTATCACCTCCTCATAGATCAACTGTGCCACATCTTCTTCTTCTCCTCATAAAATACAATTCACAAATAACCCAAAGCATTCCAAATCTCCATGAACCTTCGTGTATTCACCATCAACTTCTTCTTCAAATACTTTCTTATAAGAAAAAGGTAGTTCCTTTAATCGTTACTTCGGAAAGCTATCATGGCCATTGAAGCTTTCTCTATTTCTTTTGGGTATAAGGTCTTTGATCTAGAGAGGTCGTGTTGTCTTCTTCACTAAATTTGGAACCTTTTTGCCCATTGAATCAAACACAGCTAGCTAACCTCTCTTCTCTTGACTTTTACCCATTGAATTGGAACTAGGACTTGTCTCACTTGATTTCTTCTCAATTAAATCCAACACCTTGATTTCTTCATCTCCCATACAGTAGATAATGTTCATCATCTTAATTGACCCCCAACTCAAAGCTTTAACCACTCTTGAAATTTGAAACTCTTGATTATTGGTTGTACAAGCTTAATTTGGGTTAGGAAAGGTGATTGGATGATGATTCTCTATGTGGGTAAGATGGGTTCTTCATGGATTGGCTTGGATTTAAGAAATTGTAGGATGAATTTCTGAAATTTAAACTTTTGATTCTTGGATTCAAGGTGTTTTGGTATGATATAGGTGGTTGAATCTTCCTTGTAATGATGTGGAGAATGAATTGGATGTGTTTTCCTGTTGATTGGGTAGTGTTTTGATGATTGGTGAAGGTTTTTATGAGCTCTAATGGAGTTGGGAGAGTTTTGGGGAAGAAGGAGAAGCTTAAGGATAAAAAAATTCGTAATAGAGCAACCTCCTCACCCTTATAACCTAAAAAACGCGTTTTTTCTCTCTCTCTCTCCAGCAGTTCCGGGCGGTATACCGGCCGTGGGGCCCGGTATACCGGAGTTCTGGCTTCGAAATTTTTCACTTTCTGCATAAAACCCGTGGTGACACCCCGTGGCACGGGTTTTTACCTTGCGGTGCACCGCGGCTGAGGTCCGGTGTACCGGACGTGGCAAAAACCTCCCCATCAACTAGATCTCGAAAAGTTATGCAGTTTAGGCTCAAAAATCACCTGGTTCCGATACCCGAGCGCAAAGATATGACTTGCCGAAGTTTTCTCAGATTGTGTCAATTTTTTTTTTTTTTTTTTTTCGACACAGCGAGTGTGGGCGGTATACCGCGCAAAGGGTCCGGTGCACCGGAGGGTACCCCGCGGTATCTGTAGCTACTCCGTCAAAATACCCGTGGTACTCACCCCGTGGTACGGGTTTTTGGGGCGCGGACCATGGCGCGGTGTACCGGCGGGTAGTCCGTGAATTTTTTTCTTGTTTCTGGATCAAACCCGCGGTGGCAACCCGTGGTACGGGTTTTGACCTTGCGGACCACCCGTGCGGACCATGGGGTAGTCCGCGGGGTGCATTCTTGCGCTCCAAAAATTTTCCTCGCGTTCCCTAACTCGATTTCTCCGATTCCTACACACCAAAAACACTAATACCTTTCTCAAATATGCAATATCAACTAAAAACAACTAAACTAAACATAAATTAAAAACTAAGAATGTAAAAACATAAAAGAAATTACGGGTTGTCTCCCGTACAGCACTTTTGTTTAACGTCTTTCAAAGTTAGACGTGTTACCTCGATTAAGGATGACGAAATTTCCACCCTTTGCCTTTAATTCCCACGAACTTTTCAGCTCGATTCTTAATGATCATGGATGGTGCCATCCAAGATTTCGTGGGAATAGGTGGTAACTCAATTCCAAGTGTAGCATTACACTCCTCTGGTAATCCATTCATCTCGAATCTTCGTTTGTTAGAAAGAATGTCCTTCATGAATTGACCGTATTTTGACATTCTTGTGAGAGCTTCTACAAACGGGCTGCTGATCTTAAACTTGTTCACCGTGTCAACGAAGTTCTTGAATTCTAGGTAATTGTCCTTTTTGACACGTGAAGGGAATGGTGGAGGAGGACATGTGTTGGTTACCACTGGGCTCTCTTTCTTTTCTGGTGTCTTCTCTTGGACACTTTTTTGTTCAACTACCTCTTCGACCTTATCTTCTGTTGCTTCCTCCCCCCTCTGATCTGGAATAGGGACTGATTCTGGTTCTGGTCTTGGTGGAGATAGTTGTTTTCCACTTTCTAATTCAACTGCATGACAAACTTTGTTTTCTGGAGCAGTAGTATCACTTCGGAGTTGCCTTTCTGCAGGGATTTGAGTTTCATTCATCATTTGTGACATTCTCTGCAACCTCTCCATAAGCGCATTCTGCGAGTCTTGGGATTCTTGCTGGCGACTCTCTATATTATCAAGTGTTTGCATCAGTCGAGCCAAACTTGAATTCAAACTCGAAGGTTGTTTTTGCTGCATTGAATATGGAAGTGGTTCTTGATAAGCTTCATTATAAATCGGCGCTTCTTGATAGATAGGTTGTGGAGGATAGTAGGATTGTGGTCGTGGTTGATAATAATCATCATGATGATGATACGTCTGTTGATCTCCGACCCAATTGTAACTCTGTGGGGTTTGATAGTCAGCGTAATTTCCTTGAGATTGATAATAACCATCATAATAATGGTCTCTTTGATAAGGCATGAAGGAAATTGAGGCTGGATTGTTCATGCAACGTCCCCATGAGTGATCTCTTGCTCCACAACTAGGACATGAAGGTGAGGTATGTACTAGATTCCTCTGAGCTAGTTCTCGTAATTCCTCAAGTTGTTGGCTTAACTCCTTGAGCTTTAGAGATTCCATCTTGAATCAGGATCTAATAACACGAGACCTTTATCTCCTAATGAATCTGCTTTCGCCTAAAAAAAGAATCTGGAAAGACAAAAACTAAAAAGAAAAGCATAAAATAGAACTAACTAAAATAAAAGCACAAGATAATTGCACAAGGACTAACAATGTAGTCCCCGGCAGCGGCGCCAAAAACTTGGTGTGGCCTAAGGTGTGATAAAATAATGATATAAATAAGTGCAAATACACACCCTAAACTAACACTGTACTGCAAGTAGTACAGGACGTATGCAAGTTTTAATAATAAGAAGATTCGTTCCTCAGGGACTGACGAAAGTTAGAGAGAACTTATGCAACTTATCAAGTGCAGATATTAAAGATAGATAATAATACGCAAAGAAAGAAAAGGAAAATAGATATTTATTTGGTTTTTAATAAGAAAACTAAACTACAAAATTAAAGACAGAAAATAAATAACAGAAAAGTAAAGAAGATAGTATGAACGATATAACCTAGGTTTTACTAGTATGCACTAATCAATCTAATTCTATCTATTAGATTTAATTTATAAGGGAGAATATTAGCTCTTGGTATACTTAGTCAGGATTCTAAATTCCACTACCTTAGACCTTGAGAGCGACTAAGGGGGCAACGGCACAACCAAGAAGTGATTTCAAATAGGGTTATCAAACGCCACTAAGGCCCTAAGCAAATACTGCAATCTTGGTGATATGGTGGTTAAAACAAACCTTAATGACTATCTAGTTAGAAGTATGTTTTGTCAGAACTGCTATCGACACTAGACGTTATGTGGTGGTTCAATAGTTAAACACCCAGTTACGGTGACCATCTAACTACTATTAAGGTAATCCTATACGCATGCATTCGCAAGGAAAACAATCATTAAATCAAAACACATAATCAAATATAAAGGTAAGTAGCTAATATCAGATTAAAACATATAATTCCCAAAGAACTTAGATAAAAAAATTAGAATTCATAGTTTATACATTATGCAAAACCTAAGCTAAGAGAATTAGTTCATACAAAGAAAAGAAGAAGAAAGAATTACAAAATAAGAGGTTGAAGGAGACATGATTGATGCACAGCTTCCTCCAGACTTCTTCTCTTGTGTTGCAGCTTCCTCTTGGCCTTAGGGTCTGGCCAAGGATGATTTAAGAGTGTTAAGAGGCTGTATTTATAGGGTATAGGTTGACCTAATTCGTTTCTTGGAGATAACTTCAAGTAATGGGCTCCTGGCCCAACCCAAATTCGTAAGATAAACACTGCTGCGTTGTTTTGGTCATAACTTCTTTATTATTGGTCCGATTTTGCTCCACAAGATACCAAAAGAATCGCAACAGAATTATCTAGTCCCTATAGGAGTAATTTACCAAATTCGGCCTCTTTATTAGGTAAAAACGCCTATCTTTGCAGAATCCCAGATTTAGGCAGCTTTTCCTTTTCCATCTTTTTAGCAATTATTTCCTTATCTCCAATTTCCATGCATATCTCCTTCCATAAGTTGTTGTCTTTGACTTGGACTCTAATTAATCTCCATAATTATCTTTAAAGCTTCACACTAAATAAACAATTAAACCCAATATGCTCTAAAAATAATAATTCTACAAATCAAGACTCAAAATAGGAAAGTGCACTAAATTAAGCTAGAATCAACCTATAAACTAATAAATAAGCCTAAAATGATGTCTCATGAGTATATTTTATTATCACAAATAAAGAGACATCAGATTCCGAGTTCGGACGTAAAAGTTACAGCTATTTTAGTAACAGCTGCACATCAGTTACGGGATTTCACTTAAGGATTGGGCTTTTATTTTATTTAACCTATTTCCTTTTAAGAGAATAGCCCAATCCGATTTTGTCATCATTTATAAGCATTAGACTTCATTTTCTATAAAATAACTCATATTACACAAGTCAGGGACGCCAAAGAAGAAGTAAAAAGCAAAAGGAGAGAAGAAAGTGAAGTTGGAGAATCCCAATTCTTCCATCAACAGTCAAAATCAATCCTTTAATTAGGTTACCCATTTCAGTTCTGTGATTAACCATGAGTATTTTATCTTTTAATTCAGTTTTTCATTACATTATGAGCTAAATACTTTAAGTGTTTGAGAATCGCAATAAAAGGGATAAACCCTAATTAATTTATTCCATGTTTCTGAATTTGGGATTTTTATAATTTAAATGAATTGGGTATTTTGTATTGTTTTTATCTTATGCTTCATTTACTATTTCTGACCTAGCTAATTAGAAATAGGTATTAGTATTTGGGTTATTCACTTTAAGCGACAAAAGTGATCATCCGGGGGGGTTCGAATACGGAACTAGGTAATAACCGTGTAATGTTCGTCATTAACCGAAAGAGTTGACTAGTTACATAGCCAATGAGGTAAGAACTTCACATCCGAAGAGGCATATTCGGCCGATAGGTGTTTATAGCACTTTAGGATAGCTCCTAGGTCCACCGACAAGGGGCTAAGAGATATTAGAATCCCGACTAATATTAAAATACCGATTCTACTCTTAAACAGAAATGTTAATAAATTGATTAGACGGAACCCTTGCGAGACTCAAGTACACCTTCTCATTCTTGCGTCCACTCATTTTTACTTTACTTGCATTTATTTTACTTGTGTCCATTTATTTGCGTTAATTTAGTACTTTAATTTCTTTGCGTTTTAGTTACAAAACAAAATCAAACAAATACTTTATCATTTATTTTCTTGTCATATAACAACTATCCCCACTTATTGCATAACATCATTAGTCATATTCATCCGTCCTGAGATCGATTCCTGTTTACCGGATTATTACTTGGATGACTCGTACACTTGCGGTTCGTGTCCCTCCATTTTAAGGGTGTCATTTTATAACACACCAGAAGACACCACTAGGTTTTATGAATGGATACTTAAACCTTAAACCTTAAACCTTAAACCATAAAAATGATCAAGAGGTCATGTTTAATCCTATAAGAATAAGGGTAAAGCCTCCATGAAGCCCTTTAACTTTGCCCAAAGTGCGGCATCCGCCCCTGATCTTCATTTTTACCCTTTCTGGCCCTCGATCTCAATACTTTTTGACGCCGTTAGCCCTTTTTTGGTTTTTCTGTCAATTGACCGTTAGTCAACGCCACATGGCGCCAGGTCAGCGCCACCTAAGCTCCACCTCAGCGCCAACCGTCTTCGTCATCATCGTTCCCAACTTAAAAAAAATAATATTTGAAGGTTTGAAGGTTTGAATGCTTCAAACCTTCAACAATGGAGGATTCTAAAAAAACAAAAAAACAAAGTTGAATCCGAAGAAGAAGAAGAAGTAAAACCAATAAGCAAATCAACAAATGCGGGATAGAAGCGGTATAGTAGGATAGCACCGTTCTTTTATTACGTGAATTTGATTTGGGATGCATTGATTATATAAGAATGAAATTTAATATACACATGAATGGTCCACCGAAACCATTTCCTCCCCACCTTCCTTCAACCTCTATACCTCTTCTTTAAATCATCTCCTATTGCTATTCCTCATGATTCACAATCAATCTTAACACAACTTCAAACGTATATTCAAACCTTTTCAACAAAAACTCATAAAAAAACCAAAATTCCTTCAATAAACTCAAGAAAATGAAGCTTTTCACAACTAATCAACAATGGAAATGGCCTTCGTGTAAGCAACCAAAAACCCTTTCATTCGTGAAAATTGAACTCTGTTATTTCTAAGGTGAATCCTCAATATGAGTTTTTACTCACTTTGATATGCCTATCTATAGGACTAACATGTAAGTTTTCAAGTCTTAGCTCGGTATGTGCCAGTCCATGGTTGTGTAGATAATTTACATGAGATACTTTACAATAAGATTATCATAAATTATATCACATATATAACTATACAAGGAGCATAAAACATACACCAATTAATAGATCCCTCATTAAAATTTGAATAATTCGTAACTTTCGTGACACATCTGAAGTTGCAGATTCTTCCACTTTCTTAGCAGATTCTTCATCTAAAGCAAGAGTTGCTTCAAGAATTGGAAGCCAATTAGATTGTTGAAGCCAATGTCTTAAGGAAAAACTACTATGATACTGTAAAGTAAAAAATAATCCGTCTCAAATTTTCAGTTGAGTCCAAAAGATTGAAAAAGGAACAAATTGTACCCCATGAACTAGCATAAATGAATCAATATCACCAGTTGTTGATGAACAAACATAGCCATGAACTTGCATTGAGTAAGAATGATATAGAAGTTTACGACGAGCTAATATCTTCAATACCTAAATTATTTTCCAAAATAAAAAATATATATCAAAAAACTAAATTAATAGATCTGGCATAGTTAATTTCACAAACCTCTATTGCCCTTTTCCCTCTACGTTTAGCTTGAGTACTGATAAATCGCCTCAGCACAACTCTCAGTGTAATGAGAATCCAAAAGAGCTACTAAAACTGAGTTGGAGTTGATCTGATTTGATCTCGTTGATGGAATTTCTGCAAATGTAGCACTAGTTAGACTGAGAAACACCATTATAGTAAAACCAACTCCATAGATCTGAACATCCATGGTGAGCAATTTTTCATTTTTTATTTGTTCGATCAAAAGTAGAAGAAGATATGGGATAATGGGGTGGTGGTTTGGGTTTTGGCTTTTTTTTAATCAAGTGTTTAATAGAATTGAGCAATTTGGTTTTATACTATATATTTTTTTTGAGTTGCAATGAAGAACACCAAGAATGTGTGTGTTTTAATGGGTTAGTGTGTGTGGTTTGATGTGTTTGTGTTGGTGTAAATGTGTTATAAGGGATAAATGACAAAATTGCCCTTGCCACGTTGTACAAAAAATCTCAGCTGCGGATGATGTGGCGATGAGGTGGAGCTTAGGTGGCGCTGACCTGGCGCCATGTGGCGTTGACTAACGGTCAATCGACAGAAAAACCAAAATAGGGCTAACGGTGTCAAAAAGTATTGAGATCGAGGGCCAGAAAAGGTAAAAATGAAGATCAGGGATGGATGCCGTACTTTGGGCAAAGTTAAAAGGTTTCAGGAAGGCTTTACCCTAAGAATAATGGTAGTTAAACTTCTATAAGAATAATTTTTTTATTTGTTTCGAGAAAAAATACTTCTCATGACTGATGGCGGCTAATATTTCTAAATGAACCCTTATAACTTAAACCATGAAAGTGATTTAGAGGCTACATCAAGTCCCCTACAAGACAAACTTTCAGAAAGATTACTTGTACTAATTGATGATAGTTAAATTTTAAGAGGTAAAATTTTTAGCTTAAGACTGATGGTAGCTAAAATTTTGAAAAATACTTATATTGACCGATGATGACTGATGTTTCAAGAGGAATAATTATACCTTAAGAACTATTAAAAAATTTATAAATTTTTGTGAATTATTTTAGATCGATGGTAACTAAACTTTTTGAAGAAACACTAATACTGATCGATGGCGACTAAGTTCGCAGAGGTAATACTTATATCTTAAACCATAAAAGTGGTTTAGATCCTACCAAATATTATGAGACCGATAATATTAATATTCCAACAAGAATACTTATATTAAATAATGTTGTCTAAACTTTAAGAAAAAAATACTTATACCATCACCATTAAAGGTGTTATTACCACATTTTAAATGATAACAACATTAATAACAAAGAAATATTCATAGAAAATATGATAACTAATCGACCTAGTAAAAAATATTGAAAGATTATATATATGTACTATTCCACATCGTCATAAACCACGTAATAAATAATAAAAAAATAGAAATATAAAAAGTGAGTTAGGTTGGATCAAGTGCTTTTTCTAACATTAAACCCCAAATATAAGTTTAACTCTGCAATATAAGTTTAAATCCTCAAGTTTCGCTAACACTATACTAGCCTAGTATAGACCTAAACTTTGTGGTCACGATACGTATGGATCGAGTTTAAGTGGATTTAGTGGGTGAAACGGGTCATTACTTCTTCCTAGCTTGAATAGTAAATCAAATTATAGGTTCGCTTCTGAAAAAAAAAAAATTATATATACATTTTATTCAACATTTCATAAAATCAAACTTGTTAGAATTATTTTGTGACCAAAATATTTATCTCATCTCGAAAATGATATTAGCATTATAATACTACTCCAAGCGTGTAAAACGACCAAAATAAGAAAGAAACACATGTTAGAAAGGCATGGTGTTTTCTAAACGAAAATATGCATCATAATCTATAATAACAATTTAATAATACCGGATAAGATCATCAAGGCTTGAAGTATTACCGTCAACTAGTAAATCAATTAAATAAGAAAACAAATAAATGTTGTATTAATAAAGGTTCGTTTCTTGTATTACGCATTGTTGGCCAAAGAAATAAACTTGCTCCCAAATCGCAAAACAACTTTTATTTTAGTTCTTACCACTACTACATTAGCAAGAAATAGCGACGGCCTACGGCGTCGCTAGAGACAGCAGATTTCGTTGCTAAAGACATGTTTGGATCATTAACAACGACTTTTCGTCGTTAAACAACTGTCGCTAAAAATTCGCCGGAAAATATTTCTTGCGAAGAAAGTCACGAAACACAGTGATTTTGCCGCTATTGACTGAGCGTGACTGGCAACAAAAATTTTCATCGCTAATAACCCTTTTCTCAGCGACAAATCACAGTCGTCCCTATCCAACTCCGTTAGCTACGAAAAGTCGAAAACTCTTCGTCACTGTCACGTTATTGTGGCGACAAGACGTGGTTCGTCGTAGCGGTTTACATTACTAGCGACGAATTATTTATTATCTTTGACAATGAATTTTTCGTCGCTATCCTTTTTTTAAATCCGAAATTCGAATTTCAGTTTTGTTTTTAATTTGTATTTTTTTATTTATACATGAAGTTTAATTTTAATTTATATTTTATTCTTATTTTAATATTTATACAAATATATTAAATAAATAATAAAAAACATCAAATATAAATAAAAAACAATATTTAATTAAATTTAATTCAAACATTTGATAATAAAGTCAAAACCCAAGAAATATAGTAAAAAAGTAAAAAATTACCAAAATTACATCGAAATCAAAATAAACACATATCAATCTAAGGATCATCCAACCGAGGAGAATCTTCTCTTCGATCCTCTTCCTCTTCATCTTCTCTCACTTCTTTGCTCGCATGCTATTCAACGCCTCCATAGATGTGTCTAGAATGTTCATCGAGTAATGACCCTGAGTAGTGCTAGCTATAGAGGCAGATGATGACGGAGTAATGACCCCGAGTAGTGCTAGCTGTGGATCGTATAAGTGTATCACCAAGTGGATCATTATATCAAAAGAAGCGGGAGGTAAAATCATTTCTAGTTTGCACATCACTTCAACCACTCCCGCCTTACCAGTTTCCAACTCTTTCCTACTCGGATTCTTGTTACAGACGACTATAAACACGTTAGCTAACCCGATAATCACATTGCTAATTGATTTGTCATCTATAAGCTCGGGTATACTAGCCACGAAAAGATACTTCATCATTGTGTGATAGTCATGTGATTTCGTTCCAATAATATTTCCCGTATCACTTTAAACATTGTTCCTCAAACTAGAGGCAAAACCATCGGGAAACTTCTGTGCCTTCAACCAGTCGAGAATACTTTCCGCTTATCCGTTGACAACGTATACTTTCCTCTCTTTAGTATCTCTTTACCTCCTCTTGATGTCAACCACAATTCTTCCCTGATACCCATATCTTGAAGATCGCTTCTCGTCTTCGCGTTGTCTTTGTTTATTTTCCCATCAAGTCCTACAATTGTACCGAGCAAACTGTCCCACACATTCTTCTCGCAATGCATAACATTGATATTATGTTTTAACAAATTTCCGACCAATAAGGTAAGCGATTAAAAAGACTCTTTTTCTTCCAGTTGAACTCACGAGGACCTGATTTCTTCGTCGTCTTGCCCCCAAAATCCTTGTTTTTACCGGAAAACACAATGGAAAAACCATCTAAGTGTGTCTGAATATCGATCGGACTATGTTTTCTAAGGGGGGGGGGGACCTAAAATCGGTACTTGGGTACAATAATTTGTCTTTTATAAATCGATGTCTCAAAGGTAACCAACGTTTATGATAAAAATAAGCCAACCCTTTATTCACTTTCTCCGAAGGAGTAGAAACCATGCATTCTGGACAAGCTAAGTAACCTTGACCCTTCCATCCCGACGTGTATGACCTAGCAAGGTAATCATTAGTCGTGGACAACAAGCAAACTTTCATCGTAAACTCTTGCTTCGTATGAGCATCATACGTAAGGATCCTTGTTTCCCACAACATCTCTAACTCATCTATGACAGGGTGGAGATAGACATCCATGACCTTACCGGGTGAACGAGGATCCGGAATCAACAAACAAAGCTGAAATGTGGTTTCCTTCATGCATGCCCACAGTGACAAGTTGTATATGGTCAATATAACTGTCCACATACTATATGAGTTGTTTTGCATAGAAAACAGACAAAAACCATCAATTCCCAGTCCCAAAACTACATTCCGATGTTCACTAGCAAACTCAAGATGTAACTCTACAAATTTTTTCCACCTATTACTATCAACAGGATGGCGTAACACATCTGGATCGGTACTCTTTACGGTATGGTGCCAGATCATGTCTTCGGCGGAGTGTTTCGAAGCGTATAGTCGCTGCAACCTCGGGGTAATCGGAAAATAGCAAAGATTTTTATGGGTACTTTCTTACCCTTCTTTGTATCCCATCTAGACTCACTGCATACTGGACACTTGTCGAGAAATTCATTCTCCTTGTAAAAAAGGGCATAATCATTCAAGCAAACACCAATAGTAATGTAGCACATACCCATACTTTTCAACTTCTTATTGCATTCCTCGTAAGACTCGGGCAAATTGTGAGGTTTGGGGAAAACACGACCAACTAATTCCAAGAGTTCGTTGCACGATGTGTTAGTCCACTTGTTCTTTACCTTTATGTGCATAAGCTTGGCAATAAAGTTCAAGGAACTCATCACTGTTGATCCAGTATATAATTAGGTCTCCAATTCCTCGAACAAAGCTTCGAAACTGTCACGGCTAGTTTGATGTGCATGTCTCATCTCGGTAGCGCTAGAATGACCACCAACATCGTAACTGGGTCTCAAATCGTCATACACATTAAACATTTCATTTTCTAAATCTGGCACGGATTCTTATGGAACTACTAATTTATCACCGTGTTTTGTCCAAATCTCATAAGTGGACAAAATCCCGTGCTGTAGAAGGTGACCCTTAACCGTGTGGGTTTGATATCGACGATTATTCAACATTTAATACACGGGTAAAACATATAACCATTAAAACCATCTTGATTTTCAACAAAAGCGACAAAATTTGCTACACCAAAAATATATTCTTCCGTAACAAGATTAGTCTTTTTATGATATCTCCTCATTTGTGATAGATTTATATTAGGATGAGACATCATTTTTAGTGATTTAGGAAGTCATTATAGTCGATTTTCTTGAGAAATGCTACACTTTCCTATTTTGAGTCTTGATTTAGTAAAATAATATTTTTAGAACATATTGGGTTTAATTATTTATTTAGTGTGAAGCTTTAAAGATAATTATGGAGAATAATTAGATTCCAAGTCAAAGACTACAAGATATGGAAAGAGATAAGCATGGTAATTGGAGATAAGGAAACAAAAGCTAAAAATATGGAAAAGGAAAAGCTGCCTTAATCCTGAATTTCTGCACCTACGACCACAAATCAGCTTATATCTCAAAAACGGTGTGGAATTTGGAGAAACGGTCAAGAGCAAAGTTGAAGAGCTTTCCGAGACAATCAATTTGGTATATTCATACGCGTCAAACAGATGAATATTGAAGCTGTTAGAGCCAAAAGAAGATCGGACCTGATTTCATGTTTTTAGGGTTACGAATTTGAGTTGGGCTTGGAGTCCACTACTTACTTCTCCTTCAAGAAAACGAATTAGGGCTTCCAAGACACCTATAAATACACCCTTATACCATTGTAAACATGTCCTTGCTTAGTTGCAAAGTATAGGCTTAGTCTTTACTTATATTTTCTTAGTTTTAAACAATAGCTTAGTCCTATACATTAATATTCATCCTTAGAATCAAGCTATTCATCCAAGAAGCAAGTTGGCCTGTAGAGGAAGACAAGAAGAAGAAAATTGGAGACTGACAACTCCTCTTCTACATCTCACCTTCTCTATATTTAGAGTAATTAGCTATAGATCTATTCTCAACCATATTTCTAAGCTTTTATTCTGTAAGTTTACTTTTAATTGTTGGATTATTATTTGGTCTTTAAATACTATTTGTTTATTCTAATTGATTAAGCTTGGCGTATATTGTTATTATGTGTTTTGACTTATTTCCCTAGATCTGATCAATCTTAGGATTAATCTTAGTTATTGACAACACCACATAATCGTCTAGTGTAACTAGATAGCCATTAAGGTTTGATTTAATCACCAATCATTACTTAGGAATCCCTAGTAGTGGAGAGGTTGCTCCTAAGTCTAGAAAAGGCTAGGTAGAATTTAGAATCCTGGTTAATATATAATGCTTAATGTGACAGGTTAGAATTACAATTTAGTAATAGACCTAGTAATCCTAATTTATTGGCTTACATTCATATTTGTTTATTTGTTTTGTTTATTTGTTTTATTTATTATTTCTCGTCTGATAGTTATTCGTATTATCTTATCTTTTTATATTTTATTCCAAGCATATAAATTCATCTACACTTGTTAAACATAATTAGATCTAACGGATACAATCCCTGCGAACGAACTTGACTTATCATTAAAACTTGCATACGATCTGTGATACTTGCAGTAAGTTCCGTGGTTCTCAAGGGTGTGTGACTCTTTATTATTATCTTTATTTATCTATTATTTTATCACACCTTTGCCCCCACCACTTTGATCCAACTCTTATCAAGACCCGAAGCCATCTTTTAATAACAATATGATATAGCTAAGCAACTACATAAATATGAAAATAAAATAAATAATTATAACTACCCAATTAATAAATAAATAGAAATTACAACCTAAATAAATAAAAGAATTATAATTACAAACCATTGAATGAATAAAAGTTACAAACCAATACATAGATAAACAATTTCATATAATTAATTAAACAAATGTAACTTTATAAGAAAAACATATAAATAAATGAACATATGCATGATTTACAACATAATAATAAAAATTAAAATCATAAAAAAATAATTATTAACCTAATCAAATCTTATAGAATGTAATCACAATTATAATAAAAAAATCAAAATTTTAAAAGTTTGTATTTTATAAAAAATACCTTGAGTTAGATGGAAAGATTGATGATTGACCATGCCCCATCTTGAATATGGACTCGGTAATAGTGTTAGATGATTTGGAGAAGTAAGTAGTAAAGATTCGGTCAAATAGGAGTTAGGGTTTCGAAAGAAAGTGGGAGAAAAAAATATCGATGTTGTCTTTTTAATTTACGTTTTTTATGAGCGACGAAAACTATCGTCGCTAGTTACTTAAAAAATCGTCGCGAGAAAAGAGTACTAGCGACTACTTTCATCGTCGCTTGCATCCAAGGAATTTAGCGACGACTTTTTTGCAACAAGAAAAACCAAAAAGAAAAGACGATAATTGCGGCGAAATATGTATTCTTTACCAACGAAGTAATGTCGAATTATTTTTCGACGAAAGCCGCTAACGAGAAAGATTATTTTTGACGATTTTTTTCGCCGTTAACCATTTATCATCGTTAATAGTGTTTTTTAGCGACGAAACACGTATCGCCGCTAAAAATGTCGTCCCTAAAGAACAGATTCGTAGTAGTGTACACCTCAAGACTATGTCACGTCGGGATTCAACGTCAATGCAGAACAACAGGTGGTGCACCCATGCAGGATATATTACTCATACTAACTTGAATAAACTTTTGAAAATTAACATGGATGAATAAAATAATATAAATAACACAATGTTAACATATATTACCGATTGGGATTTAACCAAAATGATTATTTTTGTGTTTTACATGACCTTTGGACTTCAGCCTACTCCATGTGCATCTTCACTCCATGTGCATGATATCAATGGAAGATTTCCCAAGTATTTCCCAAGAAGACTTTACTTACAAGGTCTTCTACCCGGTTAGTATAAAAATTATTTTTTTTCCTTTTCTTTAGCATAATTAAGAGGGTTATTATTTTACCTCTTAACTAAGTGTAGAATTAAGTAAGAATTAAGAATTTATTTTCTAAGACTAAACTCACTTCTATAATCACACCAAACCACTGAATAACATCACAAAAGCACAAACAATTAAATCCTTTCTGATTTTTTCTGATGAATGCTTAATGAGATCAAATCCACAGTGATCATCATAGGTACAGCATTGACAGGGTCATCTTCAATCAACTCTTTCGAAAAATTCATATTTTTACGATCATAACGCTGATAGGACGGATATTGGTCGGCCCGTTACTCTCCAAATCACGGTGATAAAATATATAAATTTTATTTTTTTAAGCGAAAAAATCTTAATAAAATAGACTTCTCTTAGTTGAAAATTAATTCAATTTTTTTCTAGACTAATCGGCCTGAATTTCACTACTTTTTCTCCCAACTTTTTTAAAAGTACAGGTTGAATCCGACCCTAGGGAAGTAATAAATTAGAAAAAACATACATTTTCCCAACTTTTAACTTATTGAATTCATAGATAATCACATTCTTGGTTTTCTTTTTATCACCTTCATCAAACAAGCATTCAAATTACCACATACTTAACAGGATAATCACAATCCCCTTCAGTGACCCAATTTATTTACCACATATTTCTCAGTAGAAATTCCACCTTTAGTACCCCCACGATTTCATAATCGTATTTTTAAGGTAGTTGAAGCATACCTAAAGATAAATAATCCGAGCCACAAGCTTTACCTCTTGTCCTCTTCATAGTTAGCGTAAAACAGAGTTCTTGTCAGGGAGGAACATAAAGTTTTCATGAGCATTAAAATCCATCCATGAGTCAAAACCGAAGTAAATAATCGGTGATAGATTAACAAACAAGTAATAGAAAAGATTGTTTATTAATTCATTGTATTTGATATGAATACAAGATAGAGTATTTATATATATTACACATCTCAATTGTGTGCGTGATCACACATTTCATACACATCAAGATAGAATATATTTCTAACTAAATTTGTCTACTTGTGGCTGAGGTGGATTATTCCTATACACCTCATCAACCCCCCTCAAGCTGAGCACTCATATGAGAGGAAGCTTGATGATATGAGAAGTAAAGGTAGCTGCAGAAAGTCCTTTGGTAAATATGTCAGCAACCTGAAGATTTGATGAAACATGTGAGATGTGAAGGAGCTTGGCCTTTACTTGTTCACGTACAAAATGATAATCAACATCAATATGCCTAGTGTGTGTATGAAATACAGGCTTAGAAGCAAGGGCTATAGCAGAGATATTATCACAAAATAGTTTAGGAGGAGTAAATTCGACAAACAAGCTGTGAAGTAGAAAGGAAATCCACTTCAATTCAGCTGAAACAAAGGCCATTGCACGATACTCGGCTTCAGTAGAGGATCTAGAAACAGTTGATTGCTTCTTGGAACCCCATGAAATTAAATTATCACCCAAAAAAATACAATAGCCTGTAGTTGATCTTCTATCTTTAGAATTACTGGCCCAATCAGAGTCAGAAAAGGCTCGAAGAGTTGTGGAAGAAGGAATAAACTTCAACCCATATTCAATTATCCTTTTACATAGCGAAGCAATTTCTTGAGTGCTTCTGATGTCTCCCTATTTGTCATGAATTAATCCTACTTGGAGACATCATTTTAGTTGTATTTATTAGTTTATAGGTCGATTTTCACGTGATTTAGTACACTTTCCTATTTTGTGTTTTGAATTGATTATTTATTATTTTTAGAGCATATTGGGTTTAATTATTTATTTAGTGTGAAGTTTTAGAGATATATGGTAATTAAATTAGAGTCCAAGTTGGTTCCAAGAGCTAAAGGAAAGAAGATAAACATGAGAATTGAAGAAAAGGAAGTAAAAACTAAAAATATGGAAAAGAAACAGCTGCCATAATTCTGAATTCCACCACCCACGACCACAAATCAGATTATATCTCAAAATCGGTGAGAAATTTGGAGAAACGGTCAAGATCAAAGTTAAAGATCTTTCCGAGACGATGAATTTCGGCTACTCATACGCGTCAAACGGATAAGTATTGAAGCTGTTAGGACCAAAACAAAAACGGGACTGATTCCATATTTTTGGGCTATGAATTTGAGTTGGGCTTGGAGTCCAACACTTATCTTTTCCTTCAAGAAAACGATTAGGTCTTCCTATACAATATAAATGCAACCTATTATCATTAGAAAAATCATCCTTGGCCAAACCTTAAGGCCAGGAAGAAGCTTACAACAAGAAGAGAAGTCTGGAAGGAGCTGTGCATCAATTATGTCTCCTTCAACCTTTAATTCTGTAATTGTTTTTTTCTTTTCTTAGTATGAACTAAATTCTATTTAGCTTGAGTTTTAGCATATATGTATGAACCCTAGGTTTAATTGACATCTATCTAATTTGGGAATTCTATGTTTTAAATTGAATTATTGTTTTCATTCTCTGTTTATGTGTTGGATTTATATTTTGTGTTCCTTGTGGTGTACAACGTATAGGATTACCATCATAGTAATTAGGTAACCATTTACAACGGTATATATAATTATAGGATTAGCACATAACGTCTAGAATAAGTTCTGATCTGACAATTCAGCCTAACTAGATAGTCATTATGGTTTAGTGTATTGCTATTTAATCAATTGCAGGAAAAGATTGTTAGGTTCTTATTGACACAGGTAAACCCTAAAATTATCTACCTAGCGCAATTGAAACCGACTATTGAAATACTACATGATTCACCCTTACATGTTTAGAGCGGCAAAACTAGTGGGGATTACTTGCTAATTACTCAAGCTAAACTCTCATACTATCTTCTTTTCTTTTATTTATTTTCTGTCTTTTAATTTAGTAGTTATTTTCCTTTATTGAAAATCAAATAAAAATCTATCTTTCTCTTCTTTACCCTTGCGTATTATTATTCTAACTCTCATATCTGCACTTGAATATTTGCATAAGTTCTTCTTAACCTTTGTAGTCCCTGAGGAACGAATTCTACTTATTCATTAAAACTTGCATACGATCTGTATACTTGCAGAATTGTGCTCAGCTTAGGGTGTTTATTTGCAATTATTTTATACATCTTTTTATCACACCTTAGGCGACGCCAGCTTCATAATCAGAATTCTTCGGAGAATGCATAGATTGACATAGCTGATCAACTGTAAATGCTATGTCTGGTCTTGTAATAGTCAAATATTGTAAAACACCAATTATACTTCGAAATAAACATGGATTTTCAAAAGGAAGCTCACCATGTATAGTTTGTATAGAATACTTATTTAATGTAGGGTTAGGAGAAGTGCGACACTCACCCATACCAGCTTTGTGAAGTATAGTGGAAGCATAATGAGCTTGAGATACTAAAATATGATCTAAAGCAGATATAATTTCCAATCCAAGAAAATAAGACAGACCACCAAGGTTTTTCATTTCAAATCTTATTTTTAAAGAAGCTGTAATCGACTTAATACCATCACTATCATCACCTATAATCAACAAATCATCAACATACACTAAGATAACAGTAAGTTTATGATGAATTCTTCTGACAAACATTGAGGAGTCAGCAGCAGAAACAGAAAAATTATGAGACTCAAGATAGGATGTTAAAAGATGATTCCAAGCTCTTGGAGCTTGTTTTAATCCATAAAGTGACTTTTGTAACTTGCAAACAAAAGTAGGATTTTTTTGATCAACAAACCCAGTAGGCTGAGCCATGTAAACATCTTCATCTAATCACCATTTAAAAACGCATTTGACACATCTAGCTGATGAATATGCCAATTATTTATAGTAGCTAATGACAAGATTATACTTATAGTATGATGCTTAACACCAAAAGTTTCTGTATAGTCTAGCCCATAAGACTAAAGAAACCCCCTTGCTACAAGGCGTACTTTATACCTAGTAACAGAACCATCTGCATTTCTCTTGATCTTATATATCCATTTACAAGTAATGGGATCCCTACCAAGAGGAGGTGGAACTAAAATCCAAGTATTTTGCTTAGTAAGTGCATCAAATTCTTCAGACATTGCTTTGTGCCAGCATAGAAGCTTAGATGCTTCTTTATAAGACGAAGGTTCATATAAAATTGAAAGAGACAGGGTAGATTGACATTTGTAAGAAGGCTTGAGAGAACCAGTCTGTTTTATGGTAATCATGTGGTGTTTGGGATATATAGGAGGACTAGACACAGGAATAGATGAAGATGGAGAAGGAGACTCAGATGAGGTAGAAGGGTTAGACACTGAATTTGTTATTGATGAGGATGACTCGGGTACAGTCAACTGATTATGAGTAGATAATAAGTCCAAATCCATCTCAGAAAAGAGAGTTAGGATTGATAGAAATTTGAAAAATATCAGTAAAAGGAGTATAAGATGACTCCAAAGCACTAGAGTCAGTAGACACAATAGAAGCAAAAGGGAAGACTGACTCATTAAAAACCACATGCCTTGAAATGAAAACTTTCTGAGAGAATAAAGAAAGGCATTTGTAGCCTTTTGAAGTGTTGCAATATCCTAAAAAGACACAGGGCTCAGATAAGTGTGCAAGTTTATTTAGGGAGTATGGTTTTAACCAAGAGTAGCATAGGCAGCCAAAAACCCTTAGATGGAGATAAGAGGGTTTTGACTTATATAACATCTCAAATGGTGACAAATTTGACAAGGTTGGGGTAGGTAAAAGATTAATCAAATATATAGAGGCAGAAAGAGTTTCAAGCCAAAATTTGGATGGAAGGGAGCTATGAGACAATAAAGTGCGAGTTGTTTCTATTAAGTGGCGATGTTTGCGTTCAGCAAGGCCATTTTGTTCAGGAGTGTGAGGGCAGCTGGTCTGATGTAAAATTCCATGAGTTTGAATAAAGAGTTTAAAAGGTTTGTTAATAAATTCACCACCATTGTCTGACCTAAACAACTTTATTTTAGAGTTAAATTGGGTAGAAATCATAGCAACAAAGGATTCAAAAACATCACATACACCAGATTTGAAAGAGAGGATAAACCCATGTAAACCGTGTGTAATCATCAACAAACAAAACATAATCTTTAAAGGAAGAGCACGATTGTATAGGGGAAAGACCCCAAACATCACAATGTATTAATTCAAAAGGTGTAGAAGTTTCGGAAATACTCAAAATAAAAGGTAGCTTATGAGCTTTAGAAGTAGCACAAGCATTAAAACTTACACCATAAAAATTTAACTTAGTGTTTAAAACAGATGATAAAGGAGTTAAAGCATTCAAGAAAGGATGACCCAACCTAAAGTGCCATAACTTTGCAGATAAGATGGTAACAGATGAAAGACATTTGAAGTTAGAAGGCGTTGAGGATTGACTCGAGAATTTTCGTGTATCAAGAGGAATATGGTACAAGCCTCCTTTACAAGGGCCCTTAAACAGCAATTTATGAGTAGATGAATCATATATGGAGACTGAATTGGAATGCAACACAATATAACACGCATTATCAGCTGTGAATTGAGATATAGAAAGTAGGTTTGAAGTAATTAATGGAACATGAAGTATATTATTAAGACGAAATAAAGAGGAAGGTTTATGAAGCTTACTATGACCAAAATTAGCTATGTCTAAAGCATTACCATTACCAACAACTACTGCATTTGAACCATTATAAGGAGATGAAATCTGAAGCAAATTAGAGTCATGAGTTACATGATTATTCGCACCAAAATCTAAATACCATTGTTCTAAATCGTATGATGAAGGTGGAGCATTAGCTTGAACTGTAAGAGGTACTCTATTATGAGCTCCAGGTGATGGAAAATTAGTAAAATCTGATCTATATAAGCAACCTAATGCAGAGTGACCATAACGAGTACATATTTGACAAGTAGGCGCAGAGTAAGAACCCATACCAGTAGTAGATGAATTCAAAGAGGCTGGTGAGTGATTTGGTGTAGATGATGGATAATAACCACGATCTCGACCTCGATGTGCATAACCTCGACCTCGATTTGAAGAAGTAGAGGTGTTTTGAGAGGATGAGAACAACGCAGTATGAGAGGAACCCAAATTATCAGCAGAATTATTCATCTTCACGTGTAATTCCTCAGAAACAAGTAAACTCCCCATTGAATAAAAACTTAGAGTCGATGTTTGAGCATTCGAAATCCGAATACTTGATTTGAATTGGTTGTACTCTTGTGGCAATCCTTTGAGAGTATACATAATTACGTCTTCAAGAGGCAAGGATGCAAAAGCTGTATTGAGACCATTTCAAATATCCTGAATCTCTGCTAAGTACGCCTTCATACATCGATCACCCTTCTTTATATTACACAGTTTCATCTTCAACTGATGAACATGAGTGCGACACTGAGAGATAAAAATCTCCTCTAATTTTCGCCATACCTCAAGTAAATGTGTTAAACGAACTACTTGAGACGGAATCGAAGAAATCATAGATGATAATAGCGAGACCTTTAACTGTTGATCTTCAATCAACCAAGTAGAAAACGTAGAATCAGAAGTAGATGGTGTAGATTTAACACCATTAACATGAGTTAAATACGTGTGAGCTTCGAGAACAACTTCGATTTGAGAGCGCCATAACACGTAGTTGGCGGAATCGAGTTTGATTTGGACCAAGCTCGACCAATTTTGACGAAGAAGCAAGAGTCCAACTGGAATTGACGAACTGGACACAATATTTGGTGTGGGGGTGGCTCAGTGGATGACGATACCATGGAAGCAGCGGAAGAAAGGATCGAACGAGCTGGAGGAGCAATTTAGAACAAAGAGAAATGCCGTTAATGGCAGAAATGAGATAAGTGATAGAGCCTATCTCTTTGTTTTGTTTTTCTATTATTTTTTTTTATCGATTTTTTTTAATTTAAAAAACAAACTCCGATGCTCTGATACCATGATAGATTAATAAACAAGTAATAGAAAAAATTGTTTATTGATTCATTGTATTTTTTTTTTTTTTTTTTTTTGAGTACATGGGAGAGCCACTTTGGGCTCGGAGTCATTTCGACTCTAATGAGATTCGATCCCAGGACCTCTTGGTCTCTGCGGAGTAGCCTAACCACTAGGCCAACTATCTATCTCTGATTCATTGTATTTGATATGAATAAAAGCTAAAGTATTTATAAATATTACACATCTCAATTGCGTGTAATCACATATTTTATACACATCAAAATGGAATATATTTCTAACTAACTTAGTCTTGGATTATTCCTATAGACCTCATCAATCGGTACATAATAAAAATAAATGAGTCACATTAGATTGGTTCACAATGGATCGTATTAATTATATAGACCAACATGATATTAAAAAATTGTTGGCTTATGAGCGTTTTTGCCGTTTCTAATATTTTATTAGATTTGAATGTGACGTAATGCTAATTAAGCCGAATGAACGCATTTCGGTTGGTTTTAAACTTCAGTTATGATCTTGGGTTTTTTTCTATAAATAGCTTGCCCTTTTTTCAGTTTTCTAACCATAAGAATTACATTTTTTATCTGAAATTTCATACTGTATAAAGTAGAGAATTGAGAGAGTTTACTTGTAAAAGTCACAAAAATTATATTTCAAATTACTTTAATTGTTATATTTTTGGAGAATAGTGTTGTAACGCTGTGAAGAATATCATCGCGGAGCCTTCAAATTATTAAAGGAGATTGAACTGAACTCGAATCATTAGTCGTCTCTCGTCTTTTCTGGTTTGCATTTCCAGTCATTTGCAATAATCATATTGTGATAAAATAGTTTTTATAGCTTTGCCTTTGTTCAAGTTTATAAAGTTTGGATTGTATGTAGATATCATTTTTTTTTAAAATTATTAATGATATACAAATAAATTATTTGTACCTATTTCATATGTATATAAATATGATAAAAAATAGTATAGAAGTAATTTTTATTTAAATTTTTTAATTTATTTTACAATATATTTCTAATTCAAACAAAAATAATATAATAAGTTACATGCCTGTATTTTTTTTTTTCAATAATATAAAGTAATTTTCATTTCAATTATTCTTTCATTTGCACTAATTCTTTTCAACTCCGAAATAATAAAATCAATTATAATCAATTATAATCAATTATAATCAATTATAATCAATTCCTTTATTATTATACTTTAAATTCAAACAAAAGAATCCATTCATTTCATTTAGTTTCTATTTTGTTTTTTAACTTTCTACTTCTTTCCTTTTTTGTTCCATCCAAATAACGGAAAATTCTATTCAACCCCGAAATAGTATAATCAATTACTCCTATAATCGATTCCTTTATTATTATATTTGAAATTTAAACAAAAAAATCCATTCATTTTATTTGCTTTCTATTTTGTTTTTTACTTTCTATTGTTTTCTTTTCTGTTCAATTCTCTCTGATTTTATCTCCGTAATTACAGATTATCATCCAAAAATAGCTTATTTGCATTGAAAAGACTAGCGTGAATATCCATAATCCCCAACCATAAAAAGCGACCAATCTCTACTTGGGACCACGAAGATTTTCCAATTACCATAAAATCCATGAAGCCATTCATCTCAGAAGACCCTGAGGCGGCGTTAGCTAATGCCCGCCATGAGTTTGGCGAGCATGGAGGTGTAAACATGTCCATTGAAGCCTCTGCGACATTCACTGTCATGGAGCCTGAAACCATGCGTCGGATGTTCAACGGAGAGCTTGGTGCTGCTAACGACTATTATATTTACAGCCGTCACTTTAACCCTACTGTGCTCAATCTTAGTCGCCTTGTTGCTGCTTTAGAAGGTACTCTACTATTCAATTTTATGCCTCAATATTGGTGAATCCAAGATTTTATATATTGACAAAAGAGTATATTCTCTGACTTCTAAGTATAAGTTTTTGTATAGGTGTTAAAAATCATAGAAGATCGAAATTTTAGGAGGTATAATATATGTTTTAATAAGTAAAATATATATCATGTTTATCCTTAATTCCTCGTATCATTATATTTCACTTATTAAACTATTTCTTTCTTATAATTATTAAACACCAATTAAACTATTTTTGAAATAATTAGCAAACTATTTGCCTACAACCCTATTCATCCTAGATCCGTCTTTGAAATTAACCTATATTTATATTTTTTCTGTAAATGAAATATGCTCTAACCCAAAATATTTAAGGAAAGGTATACTAAAAGTAGTAATATATTTTCAAATGAAATGGAATGATTCCTGTATGACAAAAAAAAAAGAAAAAAAAAGGAATGATTCCTTATTTTGTTTTTTATACAAATTTCCATTTCACCAGGATCGTGGTGCTACTGCCGAGGATCTACCCATTGTATTAAAAAAATCATAAAAAATCTTTAAAAAATCTTAAAAGAATCTTTATGCATCAACAGGTACGGAGGCTGCGTACTGCACTTCCTCCGGCATGTCCGCCATCACTTCAGTGCTTCTTCAACTTTGCTCCTCCGGTGACCATGTGGTGGCATCTCGAACCCTTTATGGTGGCACTCACGCTTTGTTGACCCATTTCTTACCCAGGACAAGCAACATAACGACAACATTTGTGGATATAAAGGATCATGAGATGGTGAAAGAAGCAATTGTAGAAGGGAAAACTAAGGTTTTATACTTCGAGACTATGTCTAACCCTACTTTGACTGTGGCAAATATTCCCGAGCTTTGTAAGATAGCACATGAGAAAGGGTTGATGGTGGTGGTGGACAACACTTTTGCTCCAATGGTTATGTCACCAGTGAAGTTGGGTGCTGACGTGGTGGTTCATAGTATGTCTAAGTATATCAGCGGCGGAGCTGACATCATTGCTGGTGAGAATTTTTTTGGCTTTTCTAATTATTTTATGCATTTATTTGAGATATTGATATATCTTCGATGTTGTTTGGTCCAAAATGTTGTGTTCCATTAATTCGAACAGGTCTATTTTAGATAATAAATAAATTACTAGTAGTATAAAGAAGTCCATTTTATCTAATTTCTATTACTAGTAGATAATAAACAAATACAATGAATATCATTAGACATATGGAAATTTGTTTATTTTTTATATAAATGAAAGACTAAGACTTATTATAACATAATAATATATTCTAGTCAATCAAATGAGATTCAAACTCTTAGCCTTGGCTAAGGTAAATTTTTTGATATGCAGCTATAGGTATATATGTATCTGAAGAATTTAGGGATGCTTTAATTTTTTTGGTATATTTTAATCTTGCTTAGTGATCCTACAATTAATTATGATGCTATTAATCTTTATTGGAGAAATACTTAGTAGTTTTTTGGATTATAAATTTAATTTTTGTTAACACTATTGAAGAAATATATATAAAATAATCCTAATTTTTTAGGGTCGAATACTTCAATTCCTAAATATTATCCATCTATCTCAATCGTGCTCCCACTAAGAAAATTAGCGAATTTTTTGTCACCCATATTGATAATATTCATATATTTGGTTACTAAAAGTGAATATACACAGGTGCTATATGTGGTCCGGCAAGCTTAGTGAACTCAATGATGGATCTTCATCAAGGAACCTTCATGCTACTCGGACCAACAATGAACCCAAAGGTAGCATTTGAACTCTCCCAAAGAATCCCTCACTTATCCCTAAGAATGAAGGAGCATTGCAACAGAGCATTAACTTACGCCACAAGAATGAAGAAACTTGGGATGCAAGTCATCTACCCTGGCCTTGAAGATCACCCCGATCACGCTCTTTTGAGTTCGTTATCAAATAACGAGTATGGCTATGGTGGAATTCTTTGCTTGGATATGGAAACTGAAGAAAAGGCTAATAAATTGATGGGTCTCCTGCAAAATTCGTCTCGGTTTGGGTTGATGGCTGTTAGTTTGGGATACTATGAGACGTTGATGTCTTGTTCAGGGAGTAGTACTAGCAGTGAATTGAATGGTGAAGAGAAGGAATTGGCTGGGATTTCGCCTGGATTGGTGAGGATGTCCATTGGATATAGTGGAACCCTGGAACAAAAATGGAGCCAGCTTAACGAAGCTCTTTTGAAATTTCAAAAGATGTAATTTGCTAGAAGAAATCGTTGTTCGATTGTGTGAGTGTGTGATTGTGTGTTTTGATATTTGAAAATTACTTTCCCATGTTTTCTAGTTTCATGGTGATAATGTCATGGTTGTCACCCTTTATATCATGTTTAACCAATAAAATTTCTTTAGTAAAATGTTGTCAAAATTCTTATAGTTTATTATTCTTATAGTCTAAATACCACCCAATGATGTGGCGTGAATTGGTTGGTTACAAATTATTAATGTATTTATTTTCTTGATTTGATTAAAGATTTGTAACCAACTAATTCACGCCACGTCATTGGGTGGTATATGGGTGGTATGAATTTGGGTGGTATATATTATTACTCAAATTAAAATATGATTTGATAAAAAAAATATATACCATTCTAATCTCTTTTATTTAACCAATAATTGGAAAATAATTATCTTTCTTATATAAAAGGAATTGAAAAACAAACATTAATCTGTTTTGATAATTCTTTAATAGATCTACTATAGAAACTTGCGTGACCTAGAAAACTCCTAACTCCTTTTACAGAAACTGGGGTTGGTAAGGTTACATGACATTTGTTTTGAGCGTGGTCGTATTTGAATAAGAAGGAGAGTTATACGAGATTAAAATAGAAGCAACATCGAGTATTCGAATAGCTAGTGGTGCTTCGAGGGGATTGTGAAAGCAGATTGTGAACAATATTGAACCCACGTCGATATATGCGGATTGAATGCCCATTTAGACGAGGATCGGAAGACATCAGAATAGTGGTGGGGGTAAATACACGGGGGCTATGTCAGCGCCTGCATTGGGGTCTAAAAAATTAATGACTCTCTCGATACTCTACTTCTTCAAACAGAAATAAACCATATACCCAATTATTGTTCCCTTATGATTCGCTATAGGATAAAAGTTTAAAATCTTCTTTTGCAATTTCCAATTATCATCATCCAATGGGCAGTGAGACACATATAATTTATATTTTGGACCGAAGACCATGTATCAGTGGTAATAGCGACTCTTTGATCTTTTAAGTGTTTTTCAAATTAACAGCCCCCTCTTTATATATTGATAAACAATCTCTAAACACTATCCACCGGGATGGAACTTTGAACAAATAATTTATCTCTGAAACATGCTGCCTATAACCTTCATTGTCAACTATACTAAATGGTGTATTAACCTTTATGCACATCTTAACAAGCGACTTTCTACATATTTATTGATCAAAAGAGTGAAAAGTAATCTCATTACCAACATTTGGCTTAAAACCCAACACTGATTGCTACTTTTTATCCTTATTTTCCTTATCCCTCTTTCCCAAATATGAGGACAAGTTGTATATGCATATTGCAAGTGGTTACCAAGCCTATCTATCCCATCCAGAGTACTATCACATTCTATATCCGTCTTACAATATTTGCATTTTGATGACTTAGAACCCTTAACATACAAAAAATCGAGTAGCATTACCTTGACCTACGTCTTCCTTTGAGATATTATTACTTTGTTGCTCAGACACAATGCTTTCTTCTATGGCAATGGCATTAGCATGTGACTTGCTTCTAATGAGAATGAAACTATCGTTATCCGTATCCATATCAAGATCTATCACATCTGCCATCTATGAATAAAAAATAAAAGTAAATAAAAAATTTACTCAATGCAATAAGTTTCCCCAACTTATAATATTGTTGATATTAAGTTGTTAGAAAGCACATCATAAAAGTAAATATCAACATAACACTGCCCAAAAATTAAAAATATATTATATTATCTAACCTATTTAAACAACACCTAACATCTAATTGATATACATTATATTAGCAAAATGATGCTTGGCATCAATAACTTACTATGATTGAAAATAAGTGGAACAACCTGTTTTAAAATTTTGTACAAATGTTCAAACTAGGCTACCAACAATTATTTGTATTGAGTAATTAGTACTTAACTAGTTCCACAGCTCTATCCAAACTTGAAGGGTATTCATCAAACTAACAAATTATCTTATGCACAATTTTTTTCCATATACATGCAAGTATGCACATTGTCAAATATTACACCCTTATTTCAAGTAAATATACGATTACGGTTAATTTTTTCTAATTCTAAACTTTAGAAACTATTCAGATTTTGCTGGTTAGAGTAAGGAATAATAATGTTTATTCTAGTAACCAACCATTGGTCTGCTAGTAATCCTAAAACTGGACAGAGGGGGACAAACGTGATAAAGCAAGAAACTCACACGGATGTGACCCTAGACAACTACTTACAACACGCATTTTAATCAAGAAAAACAACATTTATAAAACTATCCCTTAATAAAAATAGGAAATACATTCTTTCTAGAATATGTGGCTTACAAATCATCATGAAGAATATTTTCTTAAGATTAATGCCTTCCATGAGACTATATATATATATATATATATATTTCTCAGATTTCTTTTAGGGATTTCATTATAAGGTAAACGTTTTCTTGATGGTTCCTGAGAGATATGTTTTTATTGATAGTGTAGCAATACTAGGTTGTATGCTATGTTGTAGATCTCGGTTTTGCGGTCTAGGCGGTCGACCGAGGCCTAGCGCCTAGGCGGGATTATACGGGGAGGATTAGGCGGGATTACGTGTTTTTGAATCTTGATGTGTAATTATATATATTTAGTAATATATACGTACTAATTATAACAATTTTAACTATTTAATTCATAAAATTCATCTAACAACACTATAGTAAACATACAAATACTAAACTTTTAGTTATAACATAAATTCAAGAATTTTTAAGAATAAGAAAAATAAAATCAGGGCCTAGACAATCATTTTTTGCCATTAATCGGCGCCCAGGTGGCCATATTTTCCAATAATCGGCACCTTGGCGGGCTAGAAAGACGACTAAGGCGCTAAGAAAAAACGCCTAGTATTTTTACCAGGCGTAAGCAGCTGAGGGGGGAGTTGATGCCTAGGCGGCAAAATCTACAACATAGGTTGTATGATGGTTATGGAATAGCGTGGTTACAGAGCCTTTGGGTACTGGGTAGAAGGCGAGAAGCCTTATAAGGTAGCGTGTTGGAGTAGAGAGAGTTTCTTTTATGTTTCAAAATCTTGACAATATGTTATAGTTGTGAGTAAAAATGAAAGTCACTAGTTTTCAAATAAGAAGAAATAGAATTCCAAGAAAAATAATACTTCAATAAAGTAAACTAACTATTAAAGAAATGGAAGTACGATTACAAAAGAAACACTTACGCGGAAAAACAGAAAAGAACTACAACGATTACACAGTAATATTGACACTATGTTGACTTGATACATTACCGTGTTGACCAAGTTCTATAACAATTGAATGGTGCGTAATTGGTGGACGCTTGTCTTTTGATGTGTAATTGGTGGACGTTTGTCTTCTGGCCGAAAGGATTTGACTTACCACCGACTACTATAAGAACTAGTCTTCTTCCACTAGAGCCTCTTCCGAAAACTATATTCATTTTTCGACTCCCCAACTCCTCAACGAGCCCACGAGCCTACTACCCACGGCTCACGCCCACGCCGTCGCAGTCGCCACGTCGGGCGGGAGGGCGGTGGTGGTGCGTGCGTGTGGGCCTTTGCCTTTTCCCTTTTGGATTTCATAGCCTTTAGAGCTTTTGGTAGGAATGGACAGACGTCAGACAAGCTATTTTAAGCTAATGTATTTTCTATCTTTACTCCTATGTGGGACACTTTCTTCACAAAAAAGTGTTTTTTCAACTTCTCCCATAAGAACATGAAAAGAATTAAAATTAATGTCTTCTTTTAAATGATTAAAACACCTTTGATTAATTATAAATTACAACAATAGTTTTTTCTAATATTTATGCAAAAAAGCACTGATTTATAAACTGGTTCCGTTCAGATTACAAAAGTCGATTCAGTACATTAATGGTTTTTCGGTTCGATTTAGCATAGAAAAACCGAACCAAACCAAAAAAATCAGTTTTTTAAAAAGCTTGTAGCAAACCGAACGGTTTTCTCGGTTTTTGTTTTTACGGTTCGCTTTTTGCGATCGGGTCGGTTTTTTGCTTTTGTTTTACTCAGCCGCAACGATATGAAAGAAATTAGATAGTAATATTACTTAAAAGTCACACTCATTTTAAAATATTAAATTTCTAATTTTTTTTTTAGATGTATGGGTGTCCGGGCCAAGCTTACGCGCACCACGACTATTCCCATAGGAAATATACACGCCTCCTCATGCATACTCCTATTTAATCAGAACAGGTTACCCATTTTCAGGGAGGAGACTCGAACCTTGCACCTCTTGCTTACCCCCTTTAAGGGCTCAGGAAATAACAAGGCTGAGGGGATTCGGACCCTGTATCTCCTAGATGAGAGACAGGCATCCTGGCCATTGAGCTAGTCTCAATGGTTTTCTAAATATTTTCTTATTATTAAGAATTGAGATATAAAATTCTATTTAATTATATTATGGTCATATTTTATTAGCAAATGATCACGCGGAATTAAAAACGAGTTTAAAAATGTGATTTTTAATTAGATTTATTTAGAGAACAAATTATTCTTTTTTCTTCCCTATAAATATCACTCTTCATATTGTAACTTTTACACTTTATTGAGATAAAATATTCTCATATAAAGTTGCTATAGATTTAATGCATGAAAGCGAGGACCTTGAACCAAAATCAGTTCAAGAATCTCAACGTAGAAATGATTGGCCAAAATAGAAAGACGCAATTCAGGCCGAATTAGACTCACTCGCAAAACAGAAAGTTTTTGGACCTATAGTCCAGACCCCTGAAAATGTAATCCCTGGAGGCTACAAGTGGGTATTCATACGAAAACGTAATGAAAACATTGAGATTGTAAGATACAAGGCACGACTTGTAGCACAAGGTTTTTCACAGAGACCTGGGATTGATTATGAAGAAACATACTCTCCCGTAGTGGATGCGATTACTTTTAGATTTTTGCTTAGCTTGGCAGTAACTGAAGGACTTCATATGCATTTGATGGATGTGGTAACAACTTACCTCTATGGATCACTCGATAGTGACATTTTCAATAAAATTCCACGAGGATTAAAAATGCCTGAAGCATATAACAAAGATCAAATTACAAAGATCCTTGTATGGATTAAAACAATCTGGAGGAATGTGGTATAATCGTCTTAGTACGTACCTTGTCAAAGAAGGATACATTAACAATCCCATTAGTCCATGTGTTTTCATTAAAAAGTCTGATTTTGGATTTGTTATAATTGCGGTCTACGTTGATGATCTAAATCTAATAGGGACTCTTAAAGAGCTCACAACAGCAACAACTTATTTATGCAAGGAGTTTGAGATGAAAGATCTTGGTAAAACAAAAATTTTCCTTGGCTTACAAATTGAACATTTGACAGATGGAACTTTTGTCCACCAATCAGCATATGTTGAAAAAATCCTTAAGCGATTCAATATAGATAAATCTCATCCATTGAGCTCACCAATGGTTGTATGTTCACTCGATCCACAAAAGGACATTTTTCGTCCACGTGAAGATAACGAAGAAATTCTTGTCCCAGAAGTACCATATCTTAGTGCAATTGGTGCATTGACGTATCTTTCTAACAACACTCGTCCAGACATTTCCTTTAGTGTAAATTTATTATCAAGATACAGTTCAGCACCAACAATGAGACACTGGAATGGAATTAAACACATACTTCGTTATATTCGTGGAACTCACGATATGGGATTGCTATATTCAAAACATCATAAATCCAAATTGATCGGTTATGCAGACGCTGGATATTTATCTGACCCACATAAAGGAAGATCGCAAACTGGATATCTATTCACCTTTGGGGGCACTGCTATCTCATGGCACTCTACAAAACAAACCATTGCCGCTACATCTTCAAATCATTCCGAGATACTTGCACTTCACGAGGCAAGTCGAGAATGTGTTTGGCTAAGATCATTGACTCAACATATTCAAGGCGAATGCAACCTTTCAACGAACAAACAAATTCCGACAATACTATACGAAGATAATGCAGCTTGTATCGCTCAAGTCAAAGTAGGCTTCATCAAAGGTGACCGAACCAAGCACATCTCACCAAAGTTTTTCTTTACACATGAACTCCAGAAGAAATGTGAAATAGATGTTCATCAAGTTCGCTCAAGTGACAATTTGACTGATTTATTCACAAAGGCATTACCCCTATCTACATTCAAGAAACTGCGACACAAAATTGGTATGCATCGACTTCAAGACCTTCTCTGAGATGCTGACAAGAGGGGGAGACAACCACACGCTACACTCTTTTCCTTCATCACGGTTTTGTCCTAATGGTTTTCCGGATAAAGGTTTTTAATGAGGTAGTTCTAAGGATTGAATATCCAAGGGGGAGTGTTATAACCCAATAAGTGGATAGTCAATCCAAGCCCATGGACTTGTAGTCAAGCCCATAAAGACTAGGGTTAGGGTTACTTAGTCTCTATATATAGGACTCTAATGATATGTAATTGTGCGCTCTTTCACTATCACTAATACTCAATTCTTCTTTTCACTTAACTATTCATAACAAGATATCTTTTTTTTTTAAAAGTTGGACAAATAAAATAGAAAAAAAAATATCAAATAAGAAATTCATCACATTAGGTACATGGGGAAATAAATATTCTCACTGAACTCTTTAATATTATGAACTCTTAAACAACTAATATATTCTAAAGATACATTCACACTACTAACCTTTTGGATTGATATAAAGTCGTTGAAAACAATACAAATATTAACGAGCTCTCAGTAAGATCATATGCGTGTATGCCTCAACACAGCTTTAACAATCAGAGGAGTAGACAATTCACAAGACAATTTCAATACTTCAGAAAGATCAATAGGGTTTTGATCTGAAGGCATCCATTTATACTCTCGCAATAAACACGCCACCCAATATGTAACAGTAGTTAAACCCAATACCTTTCCCGGGCAACTCCTCCGACCCGAACCAAATGGTGCGAGCCTCAAGTCAGAGCCCATTACTGAGAAGTCAACATCACCATTTTGAGTCAAGAATCTCTCCGGAAAGAATTTAAGAGGGTCAAACCAAACTTGTGGGTCCCGACATATTGCCCACATGTTAACCATAGCTGTGGTGCCACTTGGAATATAATATCCATCTATTATTGTATCTCTGACTGCTAATCGGGCCCATGATAGAAGTGGGCCTGGAGGATGTAATCTCAAGACTTCATTCACTACTGCTTGAAGGTATTGCATTGAAGCAATATCTGATTCTTGAATTTCTTGAGAATTTCCCACAATTTCGTCGATTTCCTTTTGGACCTTTGACTGAATTTCAGGGTGTAGGACCATTCTTGCAAGAATCCATTCCATTAAAACGGCTATTGTATCGGTCCCTCTAAAGATCATTTCCTGTATTCGTGTAAGAAAAAAAAAATTCATAAATGGAGGTAAAGTTGGGAATATTTGTTGGGACGGGCAGGCACGTATCTTTATATCCCACCATGGTCCTCGTTAGAGTTTAGTAAAGTCTTTTTTGACCACTAACTTTTTTTATAAAAACTTCTTTTGATCACCATATTTTTAAAACCATCCTTTGACCCTTTTATATAGTATAATGAATTTAAATGAACAGAGGTTATTTTGCATAATATAGAGATTTATAATGTAATTTATTCAAAGTATAAACTATTTTTTGCATAGAGATTTATATTGCCATTAACCAAAATGATCATGATGTTACCCCTAAACCTTTGGTTCCCCTAGCAAATGATTCTGACTCTGCTCTTGGGCACAGGGCAATGGGGTTTGGAGGTTATTTTATGCATATTTTTTTTAAGTCAATTACACTAGAGGTCTTTATAATATCCAAATAACCTTAAAAACAACAAAATATTCATACAAATAACAAAAGAAATCAAAGTCATAAAATAAGAGAATTGGGAACTGAAAGATTGATTAGTTTTAAAATATAAAGGCAAGTTAATATATTAGAAAGTTCAAAAACCTTAAATATCTATATTTTTTAAAAGAAATCAATATGATATAAATTCATTTTGTACTTAAAGAAGCACAAATATTCATATATAAGAGGGTGTAATAAGTTAAAGGGTGGCTTTTTCCCCTTTTCATATTTTCTTTTTTGTGCGTGATCACAAAAATATAAATCTAAGGTTCTTGCCGATTTCTCCAAATAAAATAATGTTAAACATTTATAGTCGAGTACGAGGAAAGTATATTTATTCTATTCTTTCCTTATTTGATTGTATAAGGGGTAGATTTAAGTATTTTTTTAAGTTAAAGATTGAGTCAAGTTGTCTTGACACTGAACGATATAATTTTCACTTACCCAAAGAATGGCTGTCATATCAGCATCCGATAATTCATTTGGTGTATTCAGAGACAGCAAAACATCAACAAAATCATGGTTTCTTTGTCTTCTTGATCCATCATCTTTATGCTCGTCTATTATTCGCCCCACGAATTTATTCACCTTCGGAACAATTTTCGAACATCTACTATGTATCTTTTGTATATCAAAAGAAGCTAACCAAGGTAAATGATCAGACCAATTAAGTTCTCCAAGAACCTCATAACCTTCTTCTACTAGGAAGCTAAGTTCTTCAAGTTCACTGTTTAACGAATCAATCTCATAATTTCTTCCAAACACTATATGCATCATATGGTTTAACGAAGCTCTTTTCAGTGTTTTTCGGATTTGTAAATTTTCTTTATTGGAAGAAGCAATAAGTAACACCATATGTGTAGCAACATCACCTCTTTGAGCTTGTGTTACACTCATTTGCTTTGGGAAAAACAGATGAGTTGCTGCGATTTTTCGTAGAGTTCTCCAGTATACACCATATGGTGCGAAACCAATTGCACGATTAAACATTAACATGTATGCAGATTCTTTCACGGGTCGATCCACGAATACTGAACTGTTCAATATCTCTTTAGCTATATCTGGATTGCATGTGACAATTACACGAGTCTCACCAAGGCTAAAAGCCATTAGGCGCTTAGCTTCTAGTAATTCAGCCATGGCTGCTAGGTTCCGGTGAGCAAGATTCAACATTAGGCTAATGCTTCCAATTATAGGTACCCCTGTTGGTCCAGGTATTGGCTTTGACAGTTCAGTGCATTTGGAATTTGATCTACTTTTGTAATAATATTTTCCCCATGCATGGCCACCAGGGTGTGCCCAATAAAGGATTGACATAACCAACCAAGCCAAGAATATAATTAGAAACATATAAATGCCGTTTTCAGGTGAAAAATTTGTGCATTTGGAAGTAAGGAAGAGGAACCAGAGGCTTTTCTTAAAGGGTATTTCCATAAGAGATTTAGAGAAATGGAATATAGAGAATTGTGTATTTTTTGGTGTAGAACTATGAAAATGTGGAGTCTTGAGTTATATAGAGAAAGATTTTTAGTTTAGGCTGGAGTAACATGCATATAGTATTATTTTGCGCGGGCACTTTGATATCACATAAATTGTGTGGTCGTTTCACTTGCGGGAGGAGCCACTCATTTTTTCCTCTTTTTTGCCATTTGGATTTTTCCTTTTACAGGTATTAAGGTTAGTAGTTAACTAAACTATCAAAGCAACTTGTTGATCCGGCGAGCGTCCAATTTTTCTAATAATAAATTGATAGTTTTGTTTTTTGAGATCAATGATTGATAAAATAATCTTACTAAATATTTAGTATGATGTTCAATATAACTTTAGACGTAATCAAATTATTCATATCTTTAGTTAAAATCCCATAAATCATCTAAAGGATCGGTATTGTGTACAAATACAACTATCGAGTAGCTGTGTTACTTACAAACCAATCAGTCATTCTTGTGCAAGATATTTATAATCACTTAGAATCTTAAGAGATCGATCCCTAGCTAGAGCTAGAGTTCATAATACTTTTCATCAATGTCTCTGAATTTAGAAACAGATCTTTGTTCAAGTAAAAAAAAATTAATGTAAAGAAAGTCTTAACGTTGAGGTATAATTTGGTTAATCAGGGCCAAATCCATAAATTTACAATCGAGGTGTCTAAAAGTAGAAGCATTTACGGATTTTGGGGAGGATAAAAATTTATCATTTAATTTGAAGATGATTAATATTTAAATTAAGAGCGAATATTTAGGATGGAACCCCCTCCCTGATACAATGTTTTATATTGCACAAGACACTATTCACATTTTCTTTTAATACATGGTGTCCGGTCAACTTTTACGTACCACGACTAATTCTATGAGAAGTATACACGCTTTCCCATGTATATTCTCAGGTAAATCAGAACTAGGTTACCCAAGTTCAGGGAGAGGATTCGAATCCTGTACCTCTTTTTTTACCCCCTGTAAAGGCTGAACAAAGAGCAAAACTTTGTCCAGTTGAGCTAACCCAACTGGTTCACATTCCTAGCGACTAGTATACGTGGTTTCTAGTATAATCCTTTCATCAACCACTAAGTGTCCGCTAAAGGCAAATTTATAATTAAAAAAAGAAAATGTAAGGAAATCTCTATCGACCAAAGTAGTCACTTTTAGAGACCACAAAATGCTCGCTAGTGGGTCAATACTTTTGTCGGCCACTTTATTGGCCGGTAAAAGCTACAACCAATTACCGAACGCGGTTTGTGGTCGCTACATAACATTTCTTTACCAATCAAGTTTCTAGCAACTAAGTAGGTGGTCACAAAAACTTGATGATTAGCGACTACTGTTTGTCAGTGAAGATTCTGTTTAAAAAAATTTACCTTTACCAACCATGTAGACACAAAAAATTTGGCGGTCTAACTTTGCCCCCTTTCCCCCAATTTTGAAATGAATCATCTCGTGACTATTTTTATAACATTAGTAACCGCTATGGTGCTCGCCGGAAGTTTTGAACATTATAAAATCATCCAACATGTAAACATTTAATTTCAAATTACCCCAAACCCTCCTTCCCCTGTCATCTTCTCTGACTTTTACCCCCACTCTCAGGCTGCCTCCAAAAATTCGCCACCACCCCACCTTGCTCTCGCTGTCGCCGCCTTCTCCCATGCCGTTTCTTTCCCTTTCTTTCCTTTACTCAGTTTAGTAATTTTTTTTCCTTATTTTTTTTATATAACTATATTTTTAGGGGCTTGATTGCAAAAATAGATTTATTTAGGGTTTTATTGAGAATTCAAATTAATTATGGATGTATAAGGAAATGTCGAATAGTTATGGGACTCTAGGTCAAATTTAGTGAATTGAAGTGGTTTTAGTGGTAATTTTGCAAAATATAGGTACATGAACTATTATTTTTGAAAAATATAGGGGCATGAAGTATTATTGTCAAATAATATAGGGACTGAAATGTATCCATAGGGCATGCACGACTATTTTTTTTAGTAACTTAGGGACATGAAGTTCTATATTTATGTATATGTAGCGCTTGCAGTGTTATGTTTAAGTATAGAGTCCTGAAGTGACATATTTATGTATATATGACTTGTATCTATACTCTTTAGTAATAGAGAGACCTGAAGTGCTATCTTTGTGTAATATTTATTGAAGTGTTAATTATGTATAATATAGGTTCTAAATTGCGATATAGGTATAGTTTAGGGACCTTATTGCAAATTTTGTAGAATATAAGGTCCTTAGTGCAAATTTAGCAAAATATAGGGGTCTTAGTGCATATTTTGGAAAATATATAAAACTTAGTTCTAATCATGCAAAATACAAGGGCCTTAGTGCAAAATTTGGAAAATATAAGAACTTTGTTACTTGATCCGGGAGAACTGCACGTGATACACCTTTAAGAATACGGCACACCACCTACCTCAGGTAATAGGGAACACCATTATTCAGGATCATATCCCGAAATATTATCTCAACTGGAGTCGCGTCGTAGATGAAACAATAATTTTCTTAGGGCTCATCTCAAAGTAAGTTTCGTTATTAATTAAAAAAAAATTTATTATCTCCTATTTTTATATTAATACTTTTCAGTGGACGATTGGAAAAATAGTCTAGACTGGAGCAACATAGAGATGCACATCCAACAAAAATGCGGTACTCGTTACAGTGATCAAAAGGGGACGATACGCAAGGATTGACTATCTATCTCCGAAGGATATGAGCCCAAATGAGTTTGAGTAGATGTTGCGTCTGTGGGGCAGTAAAGAGTTACTGATAAAGAAGTATTGAATATTTTTTTATTTTACATGCCTATTAAATAAAATTAATATAAATAGGCGAGATCGGCTGCAGGAAAAAAGAATAAAGATAAGCAGGGAGACGGTAGTGATCATGACTCGTCTACCCTTACAAATACCCGTCACCGGCTGCTGAAGGTAATCTATATCGTATTTTTTTTATTGTTTGCTTTGTAAGAAATATATATTCGTATTAACAACTCGTGATTTGTTGTTTTACATGATCCGAGGAGGAAAGCCTAAAGTTTCAACCTAAGACATGAGCCGATGATCTCAACATTCTTACACCTACAACCTCAGCTCAAAGGACGAGGAAGAAATCCAAGATAGTTAAATTGTATAGAAAGATTACACAGAAGAAGATGGAAGATAAGCATTTACATCCATACGATGTAAGTTTGAATTTTGTGTGCAATTGAATGATTATAATTTTTCGACTAACAATTTTTTCTACTTACATGTTTAGTTGATATCGGGGATCGATTATGCTTTCGAGTCTTCGAATAATGTCCCTGGGTCCTCAGCCACACAGTCACACATTGACCAAGGAAAATCAAATTCTAAATATGATCGAGGTTACACAAAAGCGTATAGGTGCCGCACGAAAGGGTTGGAAACTTGGATTTGGACCGGTCATTCCAACCCAGAGTCAAAGGCAGACATAGAGACAAGATCTGGATATCGATGACGATGACATGAACCAGTTTCCTGATAGAGTTGCTCTCCCTGACATTATTATCCAGTTTGTATTGTATTTTATTCATACTATATTATATCTTATTCAAACTATTATTCTGGTTCGTAATAATTTTTATTCGATTATTTTTATTCGATTATTTTGCTTTATTTTTTCGTATTTTGATATGTAATCGATCTTTTATTTTACCCAACTATTGTTGTAATCATTTTGTAAGTGAAATGTATTTTAATTTAGTACATCTAGCGAACGGTATGGTGGTCTGTAAATAGTATATGGTAGAGACTGTCGTTGGTCAGTAAGTGATTAAATGTCTGGCGACCACCTTGGTGGTCGTTTAAGGGATGGGATAAATAATGATTGCGGAGTGGTCGGTAAATCAAATTGCCTTTGCCGCCTAGAGTGGTCACTGGTTGTCCGCGGTAAAAAATACACAAAGATAGTCGCTGAATGGTACCTCCAACGACCCGGAAGTAGCAACCAAGTTTTGGCGACCATAAACAGTCGCTAATACTTTTAACAACCGATTTCGGCAACTCAGGCGAACGTCTAAGGAGTCGCTAATAACAAATCATGTAACCGTGATATTGTTAAGGGTCAAGTTAGTAGTTAGTATATATATATATAGTTGGTAATATGCATAGATTTGGAAAATGATTTTGACTATAAATTGACCGTAGTAAAGTTTTCGTCTCCGCAATTCTTACATAAAAGTTCATTATTTATATCAGGCATGAAAAGCATGCATGTAGAACTTTATAGCAGTGGTCAAGTGAATTTATGAAATGAACCGTAATACGTTATATTATATTATACATGAGAAACATGCATATTGGACTTTAGATGAGGGGTCAAGTAAAATTGTGTGTGCATTTCTTGCTAAATAACTGTTTTAGTAACTAATTCAAAAAAAGAAACTAATTCAACACGTTTTGCACCGGTCTAAATGAGGTTGAGTTACCAACTATTCTAAAAAGTTAAACTTCTTTTAAGAGTATTATATGATTATTTATGCTTCAATATTTTTTACATAAAAAATCGATAACTAGTCTGATGATCAGAATATTTCAAAAAAAAGTATAACTGTTATCCGAATTAAAATAATTCACATATTAAAAAAACATTTTTTACGCATACATGTGAGATTTTATTTTGAAGAGATCAATATCAATAAATACTTTCTTTTTATATTATATATATATATATATAAAGTGGGACAAAAATCAAGTCACATTTTTGAATAAATGGAGGAGCAAACGAATGTCAAGACCTTCAACAACCCCAGAGTATCACTAAATGAGACCAACTTTAAGTCGTATTTTTGATAGTTTTTATTCTCATAGTACGAGGGTGAAAGCACAAATGAATTTTACCATTTTTCCAAGATCAAGACGAGTCGTTTGGTGTAGCTTAGAAGAGACTCCAAGTGAGTTTGAAGAAGTTTCATCTCCATGGGTGCAATCAAGAAATGCAATTGGCGATGAACTATCATGACTTGATTTGAGATCGAAAGATAAGTTAGATGGTTTGTGTGGAAGAGGCTTTATGATGGTACATCTGAATCAAGTTCTCATGATCATGACTGAGTGGTAAGAAATGAAATGAGTTGGCAGCCATCTAGAGCTCCGGTCCACCAATATTTGAAAGATACGTTGAGGTTAGACACCGAGACAGATTTGAGTGCCAAGCTTGCTACATTTGAGAACCAGATGAATCGACTCACTTAATTAAGTATAAATCAAAGTAATAAAGTCAAGGTACATGTAATTCAACAACCCTAGATATGTCCTAGTTGTGGTATGAATGATCATGTGTGGAAAGAATGCTCAAACAATCTAGAGTCGGTGTTTTACATGGGTAATCGAGGGAACCACCAATTGAAAGATATTTAAGGCACAAAAATCATTTTGTAACCGCTTCCACTTTTATATCATATCTAATTAATCCCGCAATAAAAAAAGAAATCTATTCATATATTCAAATCTCTCTCTTTTTTCTTCTACCACATAAATCGCGTTTAATCATTTTCTGGTCATTTTCATGCCCATTTATAAGTCCTAATATCCTTCTATTAGCAGATGAAGGGAAGAGTGTTGACGTCAAAAAGTTAAATGGGTCACCAACCTAGACAAAAAGAAAAAAACAAGCCGAAAAACAAGGTTGAAGATGCAGGATTTGAAAATTCTAGAGTCGGGTCAAGTGGATCTGATGATGAGTCATCTCCCATATTGGATCTTACGATCCTTGTTTTTATGTTCCAAAGAACAGGAATTCACGTGGGATGTTTGTTCATAGAATTTCATGTTGCAGAAATATCCAGCTTATGAAATAGATTGGTTGGCTTTATAATATTTTAGTCAACGTAAAAAAATTAGAAGGTTAATTATTGATTATGTATGTAATGATATCTGGTAGCAGTAGAAGAAGTCCATTGCAAGGGTTGTGGGGGTTAGTTAGTATTAATGTAGAATCTCTTGAAAAATCAGCTGGATTTTTTCTTGGCTTGACTTAGAAGGGATTGCACGCAAAATCGCCGGTCGAGATGTCCACGTAGCTGGTCAACCCGAAATGGAAAAACAGCTATCACAATGGGAATGGCGAAATCTATTAGACAAGAAAGTCATTTCGTTATGCTTGCTGGAAGTGAGCTTTTCTCATTAGAGCTATGCTGTAGATTTCTTCCGCCTAGGCGCGTCTAGGCGCCTCCTAGGCGTCAACTCCCCTCTCAGTCGCTTACGTCTAGTTAAAATTCTAGGCGTTTTTGTCTAGCGCCTTAATCTCCGTGGAATAGGCGCCTAGCCCGTCTAGGCGCTGATTAATGACAAAGAATGGCCGCCTAGGTGCCGATTAATGGCAAAACATGCCCGCATAGGCCTTCTTGTTATTTTTCTTATTCTCGAGAATTATTTAATTGATATCATAACTCAATATTTGGTATTTCTATATTTAATATATTGTTGTGAAATGAATTTTATGACTTAAATAGTTAAAATTGCTATAATTACTACATATATATTACTAAATATACAAAATTTCACAGCGGGATTCAAAACCGTATAATTCCGCCTAGGCCCCGTGTAATCCCGCCTAGGCGCTAGGCCCTGATCGACCGCGTAGCGCCCAAAACCGAGATCTACAACATAGCATTAGAGATGTCAAAAACCGAAGCTCTTCTGTTTCTGATGGGTTATGTGTGGTATATTAGGGGTGTGCTAGTTAATATCGATGGGTTGTAGTTATATTAAATCTTCTGTTTCTGATGGGTTATGTGTGGAATATTAGTGGTGTGCTAGTTAACATCGGTGGGTCGTAATTAACATGAAATATTCAATCTTCTGTTTCTTATGGGTTATGCGTGGAATATTAGTGGTATGCTAGTTTACATCGGTGGGTTGTAATTACTGGTGTTTTGGACAGTATGAAAAAAGGGCGGGTTACTGGGGTAGTTGTGGTGGTGTGTGTATAGAATTAAATGGGTTATATACGACAAATTGGACTTTGATTTGATTATCCCGATTACAATAAAAAAATATTAAAGATATATAATCATTGATTCTTATTCATCTTATTCGTTTTGTTTTGTACTTTAATTTAATGTTTTTGGCAATTTTTTCCTTTTTGTTTTGATATTAATTGATTGGTTGCATATAATTAGGAAATTAGTTTTGGTAAGTCAAAAGATATTAATGGAGTAGAAGGACAATGCAGACTTTTTAAGTGGGTTGGACCTGATGGGCAACTGACAATAGTCTGTGGACTCTATAAGTCAATCACCCTTGATTTAATTGTTTTTTTCAACTCGTTAAATTAACTGATTAAATAAATTACAACATATAATAGAAGAACTTGTTACAATTATAATTGAAAGAATACATTATTGTTTAATTAGTTGTTTAAAAAAATACATTTAGTTGTATAAGATGTGAATTTTTCCCTAATAAACACAACCTAAAAATCTATAGTCGACATTATGAAGTGTTAAAACAAAATAAACAACTAAGCTCATACATGTAAAATAAAAAATAAAGGGTGATTTACTCATGAATTCCACAGACTATTGTCAGTTGCCCATCAGGTCCAACCCACCCCAAAAGTCGAAATTGCCCTTCTGCTCCATTAATATTCTTTTGACTTACCAAAACTAATTTCCTAATTATATGCAACCAATCAATTAATATAAAAAAAAGGAAATAATTTCCAAATATATTAAATTAAAACACAAAATAAAACAAATAAACTAATAAAAAATCACTTATTATATATCTTTAATAAATTAAAGCCAAATACATTAAATAAAAGCACAAAATAACACCAGTATTTACAACCATCAATATTAACTAGCACACCATCGATATCCCACACATAACCCGTCTGTTTTTCATACAGTCCAAAACACCAGTATTTACAACCCATCGATATTAACTAGCACACCATCGATATTCCACACGTCGTAACCCATAAGAAATGTGCAGTGTGTCCACATGTAACCCATCAGTACAAACCACCGATACTAACTAACACACCACTGATATTCCACGCGTAACCCATCAGAAATGTGCAGTGTTTTCAACCCCACCAACAACACTTCTCCACCACCAAAAAACCGCCACCACCACCACCTCGCACCACTCCACCAACAACAATTCTCCACCATACAAAGTCTCAGTTGCTGCATTATTTCGTGACACCCCCACCTGCTCTCTGCCATCTCTTACTTCCATAGAGCTGCTACAACAAAGGTTCCTGGTAGAGCTGTGATGAACGGACCTGGCGAAGCAGCGGATCAAGAGCTTGGAGACGCTGCAACGCAAACACCTGGAGGAGTAGCCGAGTTTGAGGGAGCTGGAGCAGCTGTTTGGGAGGAGCTGGAGAAGCGGATCGTGAGGAAGCTGGAATGGAACGGGAAGCAGCCCATCACTGGCGCGGCGGAGAGGAGCAAAAAAATCAGAAAAATAATGGAACATACCTTACTGTCAAAAATGGAAGAACGATGATGGTGTATTGTTGGAGAAGATATCGGTGGTGTTGCTTGTAGAATGATTTTGTTAAAAGGTATAACAAATTTACTATAATAAAAGCATGATTCATGGGATTTAAGATATCAGCTATTAAAAGGGAATCAGTTACTAGCTAAAAATAAAGGATAACTTGATATTGATATATTCTAATGAGGGGTAGTGATGGTATATAAAATCTAACGCATGACTCTATAGGGGGAAATGAGGGGTGGGACTTGATAACGGTGGGATATTGGGTTCTAGGACTATATAGGTTAATATCTCAAAAATAAAAAACTTGAGAAATAAAATAATTATTACAAACCATTTTAAATAATTAAAATTAATTAATTAATTAAAATCATCAACTTGTGTATACCTGCCAAAGATGTTGTGCATGCATTTATAATCTGTAATTTATAATTTATAATTTCAAAATGTAAATTAAAACCCTGTAAATAATTTCACAAATAAGAAAAGTAGCCCCATTTTTTTTCTAAACTTTCAAATAGCACACCTTAGTAATTAAATGTTATAATGCAAAAAATATTTTTATATATTAATGCAATACCATCATAAAACCGCCCAAAGGCGCTTTAGACAAAAAAAACCTTATAAAATTTTAGGGACCATTTTGTAATTTTTCAGAATTATAATCATCAATTCACAAACTTAAATAAGTTGTTTTAAAACACATTTTGGTCCAATTGAACAATTTTAGAAAAATAATGGGGCAATTTCGTAAAGAAATTTATCTTCTATAAAGGTGTTTCATCATTTTTGTGAAAATCAGGGTTTTTCTTACAATTTCTTAAACTTCCTTCTCATTCCAAAAACTTTCGTTTGAACCCGTCAATTCCAAAATCTCATAAATTAGTACTGTCAATTCGATAAAACCCTTAACTACTTGATCTTAACAAGTAATGTTCAGCAATAACATTACAAAAAAATTATCAATTATCTAAACTTATCAATTTCTCAAAAACCATGGACTTAAAGTCTCATTTTCGAAAACATAAATTATTTCCCACAACAAAGTCAAAGAAATCAGGGAGTTAATGTTTCAATTTCCCAAAACCAAGGGGTACAGTAACTATTTTCGCATAACATAAGGACTTATCATGGCAAATACACGTAACACTTTGAATTACAACCTCTAGTTCACATTAACCAGTAATTTTGACTATCTTAATCTCATCATACATGTTGTTATAGTATCAATTCATCTAAATCAAGCACTAATAGTAACAATTCAACACATAATAGGGACTTTCCATATCAATTTCACCAAAAACATGGACTAATAGTAACATTTTCATAAACATGGTCTACTTCCCACAAAAAATTATCTCACCTAAGGAAAAATATGGAGCAATTTCGCACAACAAAAAGACTTTCCATATCAATTTCACACAAAAATGGACCATTCAAATTACAGAATCAATTTTCGCTCAATTTTTGCATAAAAGAGTGAATAAAACAACAATTTCCCCATATATAGGAACTGATTTTCGAATACTTCAAACAGCTGAATTTTTTTGAAAATTATCAAATATAGGGACTAATTTTCAAAAGTTTCAATACCTTACAACTTCAGAAAATTAACAAATAGAGGGACTGATTTTTGCGATTTCAAACAACCACACATCTCCAGAAAATTATCCAAAATCAGGAAAAACTTGAATAACATCAACATCACATAAATCACATAAGTCAGGGACCAGAAATATTTTTTTTGAAAAGTAAAGGGATCAAAGCCATCAACTTACACATTGATTTGGACTTAAATACTCAACACTTCAAATCTCCTCATCATATCCACACCTTAATCTCATGCAACCAAAGAGAAAAAAATTAAATTAGATATCTGCAGAAATAATATAAGAAATAGAATTGATTACATAATTTGTCTACTTACTTTCTTAAAAGAAACCTCAATCCATATCAAAGAGAAAGGAAATCCAGAAATTTCAATTCCTCGAAAAAACAGGAACAAATAACTCATCAGGAGACCAAATAATCCCAAAATTCGAAACAAATAGCTCATCACAAACAAATACATACCCATGGAGTATTGTATAACACAATACATAAATCAATTTTCATAATCAAAGATAGAAGATAGAATATAATATTATATTTCACAAACAACCACCACCATAACCATTGCTCAAACATTCTTCAATGATTTCAAAAGTTAGGTATAGAGATTGGATCGGATTTCATTTGGGTAATCAATGGGGGAGGTGGGTTTGGTGAAAGGAATTAAGACGAGAGATAAGGGAGAGTTATTGGGGTCGGTGGTGTGGTGGGTGATGTGAATAAAGACTCGAGAGAGGGGAGAGTTATTGGGGTGGTGGGTGGTATTAAATGATTAATATATATATATATATATATATATATATATATGGGTTTCGGTACGGAACGTTTGGTCCGGCCCTAACCTCTATTTTTTTTAAAAGAACCGAGTCGTTTGGGCTGGATCCGGTCTGTGCCTTAACTGTAGCTCCGGTCTGGTCCGTAGGGCTGGTAGGACCGGTCCAATAGCACTGACTCATGCTCAAACAAGATTTCAATGTAGGATATCTCTTAATTCCTGTTGATAACATCTCTTACAAAACGACATTATCTCTACAAGAACAGACTAAACTTACTGTAATTTTCATTTTCATGTTTATTAATGTATTGAATTTTGTTTCTCGACTAAAAAAAAACCCTCAAAAGGTAGAAATTAATGATCTCAAACTTATCATAAACTATCGACGAAGAAGGTCATCAAATAAAGGCTTAACTCATGTTGTTAGTTAAAAGGGGACATTTACGCTTCACCGCTTCCTTTACTAACCAAGAGCTTAATTATAGTAGTCTATAGTTGAGTCTTAATTAATTTGAAACATGCTTCCAAACACGGAACAAGTTGTATGTGTACATTTGGATATGTGGCATATTCTACTTTTATACTTTAATTATCTTATCTTTCATGCATATGCCAAGTTTTTAATTGAGTAGTATACCCATACTTCGAACTGGGTCGACCTTTTAGGTACAACGTTGAACTCCAGGAATACTAGGTTAATAGGTTTACGCCTGATTTTGTTTTTTTGTTCCAATACGCCTCCGAGATTAAGCAAGCATGCAAGTAGCAATTGATTACAGCTATTATTTAATCAAATTTATATTTTAGAGTAATACTTTAATTTCAAGTTAAGGTATATTATAATTTATATGATATAAGATATGAGGGAGCAAATTTTAAAAGTTCAAAATACTAAAATTGTAAACGAATTGAGTTAAAATGTAAATATTAATATTTTAATTTATTGTTTTAATTTAAAGTTTAACATAACCAAAATTTTCATGAATTATTATGTTGAATGGAAGTTGTTTAAAAGAAGCGTATGATGTTAGTGAATAGTAAGAAGTCTAAAATAATTAATAATCTATCAATAAATATTTGATTAAAGAAATAGTATTAGATAAATATATATAAATATATTACTATTTTTTTAACAAGTTGTGATTAGCTTACTGACCAGAGTCTTAGTCATCTAGTGCAAGTTCAAACCGAGTTAATGACTCTGGGTCCAAAGTGGCTCTCCTATTTAACAAAAAATATATATACTACTTTTTTCTTAATACATAGGAGGCTAAAAAACCGATAGCTACAACGTAAATAAAAGATAGATATATCTTTACGCGGAATCTATTACTATCCTAAGAGTCACACAACCACTCCTATCTCTTGTGATTAAGCTTCACACGTAACACAGAGTCTCCTTAGAACATAAACTAATAGTTAACAAATTGATTTGTTTTGACCAATTTACTGAGTTTTTTTTATAAGTTTGAACTTGTTGTTTATGTATAAAAAAATGAGTAATGATATATACCACCCAAATTCATACCACCCAAATGTCACCCAATGACGTGGCGTGAATTGATTGGTTACAATTTGGTAATGCATTTATTTTCTTGATTTGATTAAAGATTTGTAACCAACCAATTCACGCCACGTCATTGGGTGACATTTGAGTGGTATGAATTTGGGTGGTATATATCATTACTCTAAAAAAATATATTGGAATATACTTTTTTAACAAATTGATAGTTCACAAATGATTTAATTTTCTTTTTACCTTAAGGTAAGCAATTAGACATAGTTTCCTAAAAAATGGAAAATCTTGAGAGAATTAATTAGTATTATTTGACCAGGCCTTCGATAACGAACACATTTTTTTCTTACCATAGCAAGTTTCAGTATTAGTATTTTTTTTTTGTTCCAATTTCAGTATTAGTATATGAATGGTTGCATGTCCCTTAATTATTAAAACTAATGGTGACTCCAACTTGTTCAAATTGTGTAATATAATTCATAGCTACTCCGATAGGCTCAAGAGAAGATTAGATTGTTCAGAAGTGTTATGAATGATCAGTTTACGGGGTAGGATAACAACTTGTTCAAACTGAATCTTCGACATTTCGAAGATATCTTTGTACTAAGATTTTGTGCCCTTTCGTCTCATTTTGGGTTCTCGCGACCCCCATTTGGACAACAGGAATTTATTATTCGGTGCGACAATTAACAATTGATTAATGCAATAGTTTGAATGATATTCATAATGCTTCAATATATTTTCATAAGCAAGCACACATTCATATAAAGTTTTTTTTCGTTTCGTTTTTTCATACTCATCAGATCTTCACGTAATCAATTATATACCCAAAAGAGAGAACGCACGTCGGTTTTACCCGATTTTGAGGTTATGGTAAATCAAGGGTAATATATTTCGGTTTAAGAAATTGCTTGGGTAACCCAAGGATAGGGTAAAAAAAAGTTTACCATCAAGTTAATTCGGGTTACCCTTCGGTTTACCCACGTTAGTCACATTAGTCAAATTTTTTTAACGCATAAATTTTTTATAATAATGACAAAATCTGAAAAAACTGGTATCATTATATTTCTTAAGATCAAAGTTACGATTTTGACATTACAAATCAAGAAGTAGTGAATCGAATACTTCAAAATAAGTTATGCATGTTTAAAAATATTCAAGAAGCCAAATGAAAAGATTTCTCTAATATACATGTTTTGTATTTTTTTATATTACACGGTTTTTCGGGTTGGGAAAACCCAACCCAATAGCTTGGGTAATATATAGGTAAAATACATGGACCCGAAAAACCATAAGGTAACCTGATGGATAAGGTTGGTCATGGTAAAATTAACATATATTTTGGGTCGGTTTGGTTAAAATTAACTCGTTTTTTTGGTTTTGTTAAAATTCTACTCACCCTTACCCAAAACATAAACAAAACTATTATTGATCTATCTAGGTGTGTCTCAGAGAGTGATATGTTTGCATTCCACGTAATTAATCTTATCAATCATGCATGATTGATCATTTTCAACGCCAGGGGCGGAGTCAGGAAATTATGTTGAGGGGGCAAAGGGGGTTCGGGGGCATCGCCTCGAAAAAAAAATTCACCGTATTTGCATGATAAGTCTATATATTATGTAAAAATTGCAAAATAGGCTCTTATATTATTCAAAATGCACTATATGTACCTATATTGTGTAAGGATTGCAATATAAGTCCGCATATTAATTTTTTTTTAATCCGATAATTTTTTTTTTTTGCAAAATAACACATATTTTGTTGTAAAAAATAAAAAAAATCATTGAATAAAATAATTTAAAGTCTAATAAAATAAATCTTAAAAGTTAGAGGGGGCCAACTGAATTTTTTTTAAAATATTATAGATTAATTACTTATAAACTTTTTTCTTTTCTTTTTTTAAAGTAGTTATAACTTTTTCTTTTAAACCAGGGGGGCCATGGACCCCCCTCTCCCAAACGTGCCTCCGCGCCCCCTGTTCAACGCAATTCTCCAATGGCAATATTTCTTTTCTTTTCCAGTAAATATTATAAAACAAAAGATAGTAGCAAAGAAAGAATTTATTTTTCTTAATGATACTTGTGCAAGGGGGGTTCGTCCATGGGTCTCGAGATACAGTAAAAAACATCCCTATATTTGTAGCGGTTTTCTTTAAGAAAAATGATTTTTTATCTCTTCCCCCTCCCCTCCCCCCAAACAGGAAATTTTTCTCCCAAACCTAGAGTTTGTTCCCACGTCTTACCCGAACCACGTTGATTATGTTAGGTTTTCACCCTCGAAAATCTATAATTAATTCCGCCGTTGCTTGTGCATGAACAAGTTTCCCCAAAAAACAAATACTACTAGTGTTTTGGTACGAACGGATTAGAAGCGTTTCTTTCTCACAGGCACACTCTTTGAGGAGCCTAAAACTTTCACCGCCACAATCGTAGATTAGAAGCACCACCATTATAATGACTACCACTCTAACCTCTCTTCACTTCCCATCATCTTGTACGCACACGGCCTTTTATAAGAGCAAGTATGAGTATCAGGCTCTTCATTCAGAGAACTTATGAAAATCCAGGTATGCACACGACCTTTTATAAGAGCAAGTGTGAATATCACATAATCTATTTATAACCCATAGGTAAAGTACGTGATGCGAGGGTCTCAACTGAGGAATGTCAAGTTCAAGAATATATTCACTTGACAAGATATGGTTGTTCGCTCACTTCACTCCATGTCAATTCAAATTGCAATATTAGTCACTTAAGTACAATATTTCAACCATCACTAGTTCGCTCAGAATTACTCTTACTTTTTTCCCAATGCATAAGTAAGGACCTACCCATGCGAGTAAAGCATGTTGAATTCCAAAAGGTCACAAAGCATAGTCCCACATCGGTGGATTAAATAAGTGTTATTTTATTTATATTATTTTATCCATGTAAACTTTAAAAAACTAATTACTATATAAAGTATAAGTAATACCCCATATGCGCGCACCACCACCATCCGCCCGATTCGACACAGAAAATTGCGACGACGAGATGAAACGTGAGGTGTCGTGGTCATGAGTCCTTGGGGAGATTTGAGGAATTAAAAGTAAAAATTAAACTATTTTGGGAGTAGGTACCTATAGGCAGGTTGACCTTGATGACCCTTACATGTGAATATAATGTTAGAAATGATCTCTTGATGCACTCTTTAGATTACTTTCATAACATAGTTGTTATTATTTTATTTAATTCAACAAAATGTTTGTATTAAATCTCGTATTTACTTGGACTACTATATAAAAAAAGTATTGGCATTCATTCGAGACAACAACAAAGTAAAGCTTTCCTCTTTTCTCTCTAAAAGCTTTGAGTAAATAGCTAGATAGATTTTATTTTATTGTTTAGTGAGTGCGCACTTTATATGGAAATAATATTAAAACCTTCTAAATCGATCGGTATATATTTTAGCACCTCAATTGCACCTTGAAAATAATTTTTAAGGTAGTACATACTATTATATTTTTTTGGTTTGTTGTTTTTCGTGTAATTCATTTTCTACTTCATAATTTAGTTGTAAATTATATTATTATCAATGTTCCATTTTACTAAGTTATTTCAAGTTACAAAATACTTAGCACTTTAAACACCGAAATTTTCTAACACAATATTAGAATAAAGGTTATATATATTTATTCGGCCATCTATTGTAAATACAGGGTCAATCCTGGGAGGAGGTCATGACCTTGGGCCTCCTTCCAATTCTTATAATATTAGAGCCCTATATTTTTTAAGTATAAATATTTTTTATTTAAATTTTGACTCAATTCAAATCAAATAAATGTTTAACTATTTTTTTATAATTGTTAGAAATATTACCGTACTTTTTTCTAAATATTTTTAATTTATTATGCCATTATTTTATAAATTTTATATCTACTAAAATATATATTTATTCAGTTTTTTTTATATTTTTTTTATAAATAAGTAGATTTAAAATAAAAAAGATTAGTAAATATTTATATTGTTCATATAATTTGTAATTTTCTTAGGGGCTTATTTTTTAAGAGTAATGATATTTACCTATCCAAAATCATACCATTCAAATACCATTCAATGAGTGAATTGGTTGGTTATAAATCGTTAATCTATTTATTTTCTTGATCTAATTAACGATTTATAACCAATTCATATCACGTCAGTAAATGTGGTATTTGGACGATATTTGAGTAGTATATATCATTACTCATTATTTAAAATTTGTTTTAAACACCTAAATGTCCTCAGCACAGAGCCGGTCCGGGCCCAAAGCAGCCAAGGCGGTCGCTTTGGGCCCCACAATTTTGAAGGCCTAAAAAAAAAAATTAATGTTTAACCTATATATAGATTTAGATGTAAAAATAAACGTATGTGTTACGGTCAGCCCAGCGGTAGCCATGTGGTCACTTACTTGATAGGTTGTTGTGAGTTCAAAACTCTTTGGTTGCATTTTTTTCTTACCCCACTCCATGCAGCGTTGCATTCTTTTGCCCATGAAGCATAACAAATTAAAAGAAAACATCAACCACCAAATATATTTTAATACAAATTTTTTTGTTTAAATTAAATTATTTTTTAGATATATTTATCACATATTTAATTGACCTATTTAAAATTACTAATGAACGAATTTTGTAAATACAACACAAAATGAAAAAGATTAGTTGCGGTGCACGCAACTTGGCCCAGACTAGCCACGTATAAAAAACCCCACACAAAACAAAGAATTATTTGAGAGTTTGTTATATACACAGGTCATATTATTCTACTAATATTTTATCAACTTATGATTCGCAAGTAAAATTCTAGGATGTTAAAAAATTTAAAAGTTTGTAAACCTAAAAATTCGAAGTATCGAAACATAAAAAATATTAATGAAAATATTGATTATGTTTATATTGGTAGAGATACCGAACATGTGAGTGTTGATGTGTTATATGATACAGCAGTTTATCTCAATATTTTTTTAATAAATGTTAATTTCGTAAATTTTTTGTTATATAACAGATTTTTTTCCATTTAAACGATAAAAGGCCCCATTTTTTTTCTTAGGTACCCGTGACGCTCGGACCGGCCCTGCTCAGCAGAGTAAATGTTTATTCTGATGATGTCTGTAGGAAAGGATATTCGAATTCGGCCACCAATTGTTCATGTTGATTCTCATGATATTGATGAAGCAGTCTCCAACGGGGATATCTGTTTTGGTTGGATTAGAGGTAAATTAGTCATGTGAGAAGTAGACATTTTTTAATTCCTTTTAATTATCTTAATTTTATGCAATTAAATGAATATGTGAAGACCAGCTGGTCTTAATTATTGTCAACAAACAAAAAGCAAGAACCTTAATTAATGTGCAACAAATCATTAATAATATTATCTGCAATACTCAGCGTTTTGCAAGTTGATTTTATTCACGTATCAGTACGTAGGTTCATATATAATTTATAAATTGAGATTGCCCTTTCCATTTTCTCTATGGTTTAACCTTAATATTCACTTAATTGTTTAAGACGACATCAGACCCGTTGACACTTCATCCTCTAAGACATACCAAAGGTTGTGGCGTTGTGCCATGATGTCGACACTTTATAGTCCAAGTTGTGATACTTTATATATAATAATATTCATGGAAAGTGAAGTGCAACTTGAAGAAACCTTTCTTTAGTTTCATCTTATCCAATGACTGAGTTATATATATATAAATAATATAATAGCAAGTGGTGTTTCTTAATCAAACACAAGATTCACGTTGAATATGGACAAGAAATATATACGATTTTACTACATAATTGATGTATGTTATTGTTGGTTTCTATTACCTTTTAAAGTTGGTCCAGCTTTTAGAATTATCAGGAACAAATATGCTTTCCTACTACAGGTGGATTTAGGAACTCTATATAAAGTTTGAAAAATTAATATTGTTTGATGTATCGTCTCTGTAAATAAATTTGGATATTTTACTTTACTGTCTGAAAGCTAAAAACCTTAATTATTTTTTTGTACATATGAAACAAAATCACGATTTGTGGCAATGGAGATTCTCTATCTTAGCCACCATCTTCACTAAATTCAATAGCATTGTTGTGCTCTCGATCAGTTTGCTTGAAAGTTTTCATTGACATGGCGTTGGGGCTACATTAATGGCTGGCCCATTAAAAGGTTAATAATTTCATGAAATTTTGTAACAATTATGAAAGCCAGAGCCATAGGAAATCTGTAAGTTTATTGATATTTCATGCATAAAAATATTAATAATGATTTTTTTACATGGTATAAATATACTTACATATTGTATTATATTTGTTTTTTTAATCTAGGGGCAACGCCCAATTAATTACGCGGAGAAGGTAAGTATTCCCTATTAATTACAACTTCAACTTAATTCCCAATTAAGCACAAAATATTATCCAATTACCAAAATATCCTTCTACCTATTATTAATTACTTTAATTATATATTTTATTAATTATAGTTTAATATTTATTTATTTTTTTCAGATTTTTTTTTTAAATATTTTTTTTTCGAAATATTTTTTTTTTCGAAAAATATTTTTTTTTCAAAAAATATTTTTTTTTCGAAAAATATTTTTTTTTTCGAAAAATATTTTTTTTTTCGGAAATTTTTTTTTTTTCGGAAATTTTTTTTTCGAATTTTTTTTTTGTCGATTTTTTCCCCCGGAATTTTTTTTCCATGATAATTGTGTGTTAAAGTAACACAAAATCATATGTGTTGTGTGTTGCATGAACACCCAATATGTATAATATTGAGTTGCTTAAACACACATAAATAACAAATTGTGTGATACATGAACACAAAATCAGACAGACAGAATATTTGTACATAAAGTATAGAATAATGTATATGTAGGCTGATTATGTGTTCATGCAACACGCAATTGCTGAAAGTATGTGTTACAGTAACACACAACAGTATGGGTTTTGTGTTGGTAAGACACACAATGCGTTTATCATTTAAAGTATAGAATAATGTATATGTAGGCTGATTATGTGTTCATGCAACACGCAATTGCTGAAAGTATGTGTTACAGTAACACACAACAGTATGGGTTTTGTGTTGGTAAGACACACAATGCGTTTATCATTTACAGTTTTGCGTTGCTTAAACACACACAAATAACAATTGTGTGTTGCAGGAACACAGAATAAGATATACAGAATATTTGTACACATTAATAGATAATAGTGTACAGATAGTCTGAACATCTGATTGTGTGTTAATGTAACACACAATCGCTTGATGTATGAGTTACCGTAACACAAAACAGTATGGACTTGTGTGTTAATGAAAAAATCTTCGAAAATATTTTTCGAAAAAAAAAAAAAAAATCGAAAAAAAAAAAATATTTTTCGAAAAAAAAATTTCAAAAAAAAAAATTTCAAAAAAAAAAAAAATTTCGAAAAAAAAAAATTCCAAAAAAAAAAAAAAATTTGGAAAAAAAAAATTTCGAAAAAAAAAAAAATTCAAAAAAAAAAATATTTTTTCGGAAAAAAAAAATTAAAAAAAAAATATTTAAAAAAATGAAAAAATAAATTCAGATATTAAATATATAAATATATAATGAAATAAAAAAACATATAAGGGCAAGAATGGAAGGTAAATATGACCATGTGCTTATTTGAGAATTAAGTTGAAAATTTGTGAGTAAGTAGGAAGTAATTTCCTCCTTCCTTTTTTTTGAGAATGAAAAGTGAGGAAGTGTAATTAATTGGGAATTATCTCTTTAATCTATTGTAAGATAATTATTATAAGAACGAAATTGTTAAAGCTTATTATATTATCTTTTTGAATTTTTTGTTCTCGAATGTGCAAATTGTATATTACTCAATTTGTTATTCGTGGTAACACATGAGCTTGACATTTATTGGTAAAAGAAATCAATTTTTTTAATGCAATGAATTTTTATATAAGCAAATTATAAATTAATATATATTAAAAAACTTATTTAAAAAAAAATACTTAGAATAAGATTTTTTATTAAAAAATGTCTCAACCTAAAATACCCCTAAATAGTAATTAAAAAAAAAATACTAAAACAAAAACTAATAAACACACGCGCGTGTCCGTGAATTTTTTTTTAATCTTCTTAATTAATTCTAAAAAAATAAAAAAAATAAAAAATTTATAAATCTCGGTAAATCAAATTAATATTTAAGTCTATGATATTTTTTGGAATTTTTTTGAATTTTTTTGAAATTTTTTCATTTTATTTCGCAGACACGAAATTTCATGTTTTAAACATGAAAATCCGTGACTGCAAAAAAAAATTCACAATTTCAAACAGTGAATTTCATGTTTTGAACATGAAAATCCGTGTCTGCGAAAAAATAATTAATAAAAAATAAACCTAAAAAAATTATAGACGTAAATATTAATTTGCTTTATTCAAAAATGCAAATTTTTGGTTTTTCCAGTTTTTTTTAATTAGTTATGACGATTTTCAAAAACATTCACGTACGCGCGCGTGTGTGATGTAATTAGTAGTAGTAAGTGGTGGTGGTGGTGGTGGTGGTGGTGGTGGTTGTAGTGGTGGTTAAATACATGGTGGTGGTGGTGGTAGTGGTGGTCGTGTGGTGGTGATGATGGTGGTGGAAGTACCCAACTATTTGTCTAATATTTAAAAGTTAATATTGTATTAAAATAAAATAATATATTTCATAATAAGGGTAGTAAAGGTATGAAAAATATAAAGAGGATGTTTTTTATAAATAATACTTTATATAATAAATTATTGAAGACTAAAGAAAAATATTAAACTATTCTATGAGAATGTTTTTTCTAATAACCCATTTTTATATAGGATTTAGCCTCCTAATAGAATCTTATGGGTCATTAAAGAGGATTTTACAAATTAGAGTACAAATTCCACAAACCTTAGGTTTTAAAGCCTAGTTAGGAAAAACTTCTATATAAAGCCTAGTTTTTATTTTTAGTTGTATTTTTTTTCCACTTTGCTCTTTTCATTTTTTTTCTTTTCAATAAATCTTTTTTCTTTTTCTTTTCCTTTAACGGAGGATCCGTACCCATGGGTACAAACCTATGGTGTGTTTTACATTTTTTAAGTTGGATAAATGATTTTTTATAGAGAAAATGACACCTAGGGTCTTGACCACACCCCCCTCTTCGAGTTAGCACCCCCACCTAGAGCCTCTTCTTACTAAAGACCTAATAAAATTTTGAACACATGAACCCCAAAACCCCAATTACTAGACTACCCTCTTTTGTTTTTTATATACCTATATATACTAATTATTCTCATTTCTAATTTCATTCACGTTCTAAATCACAAATCAATACCTCACCTCACTGCTTCTCTCTCCTCTCTCCTCTCAACAACCACCGACACCACCTAAATGGCCACAACCACCGCCGATCTGCACCACCACCTCCCACCTCCCTCATAAACCTCCACCATAGCACCACCACCTCCCTCCTCCCTCATAAAACTCCACCATAGCACCACCACCAACATAACACATCTCGTTGGCAAAAGCTTCGCGAAGCTCCGGTGAGCCACCAAGCTGCGATAGCTCATTCACACCACACGAGGTCGCCTTGTTAGAGCTCACCACCACCAGATCTGGAGTCCAGCGAGGGCGGTGCAGCAATGGCGACGAAGACGTGAAGCAAAGAACTCGTCAAGCAGCCTTTTCCCGTTCGAGTGGAGAAGACATGAAAAGCTCACTCTCCGGCAACCCCCTTCATTTTCCATTTCCGGCGAGGTGAACCCAAGCACCGTTCAAGCTTCACCACCGATTTCTGCTTCCCAGGGTTCCGCCATGGCTTCACCATCTCACCATCTGTTCGAAGCTTGGAGCACAGTTCAAGCTTCACCACCATAGCCATTCGAACCGCTGCTCACTGCTCGGCTGAGACCAAAGCAGCACCACCGAAGCTTGCTGCAACTTCAGCTACCGGAAAACAAGATAGAGAGGCGCCAGAGCTCGAGATAGAGAGGCGCCGGAAAACAGATGTGTTATGTTGGTGGTGGTGCTATGGTCGAGCCCCTTTTTTTTTTCTTTGTAAATGGTTGACCAGATCTAGATCTGGTCAAACCAGTTAGGTTTTTTTTTTTTACCTTGTAATAAAATGTGTAAATGTGCTTTTTTTAAATAATACTCAATAATTTTATTTTTTTAGCATTTCCGATTATACTCTTTGTGTGTTTTAATAGTACCCCCAAATTTTAAGAGTACTCAGAGAATTTCTTAGAGTACTCTGAGAATTCTCCGAGTTTTTCTTAGAGTACTCCGAGTTTTTCTTAGAGTACTCTACATTTTTATACAGTACTCTGCATTTTTCTGGCATCCGGAGGTAGGTGGTCGGATTTTTAGAATATTCATTAAAATATATAGAGTACTTTATGTTTTTCTCAGAGTACTCTATGTTTTTTCCAGTGACCGGTGACTGGTGGTCGGAGGTCAGTGGTCGGTGGCCGGAGGTCGGAGATAGATGGTAGGTGGGTAGTGGTAGAGGAGAGAGAAACAGTGACATCATACTTTTTTGTCTTTTAGTGTTAGTAAGGGTAGGAAAGACTATTGTTAAAAATGAGGTCCCTAAGAATAACAACTTTTAAGACACTACTCTATAGAGAAAAAATAGTGTCTCTAAGACCCTATATATAATTCACCCTTTTTTATATAATTGCATTTAGTGTTTGTCTATATAATAGTCCAACATAGGCTAGGGGCTGTACCTATTTCGTGTTTTTTGTATATGTCCAATGTTCCGGTTTTGTCCAACTACATGTCCAATAAAGTCCATATACCCTAAGGGCTATACCCAAGCTCGGTTTTGTCCAACGTTTTTGTCCAAGTGCATGTAAATGATGTTCGTATACCCTAGGGGTTGTACCGTAGGCCACCCAAATCTTAACCGTATAGGAACTAAAAAACCGACGAACAATCCATTCATAACAGGGACTGGACCCAAGGGGATATACCCAAAGGGCTTGGATATGGCTTTTACCTGCTAAAACAACAACACTTAGAAAAAACAAGGGAACATTTTTTTTGAAAACGGGCTGGACCCAAAAGAAAATAAACATAAAAAAGAAAGCCCAAAAACGGGCTGGACCCAACAAAAAATTAAACAACAAAAACCAAGCCCAATAAAGGGCGGTACCCACACGGTGAAAAAAAAGGAACATTATTTATTAAAACGGGATGGACCCAACAAACAATTAAACAACAAAAAACAAGACCAACACCAGGCTGGACCCAAAATGGGTCGTACACACTCCGAAAAGAAAAAAAACCAGATCTTAGAATGAGATCACGAACGCCAACGATAATGCGTTGGTCGAGATCTTGGGGAGGAAAAATCGTGATGCATAGGCGGCGGAGGTGTTGTGTTGGTGTCGAGGTCTGGGGGAGGAGAACGATGAAGTGCAGATATGAACCCTGGAGCGGCAGTGGTGGAGGAACGCTGGAGGAGCGCTGAAGCGGCTTGAGATGGACCACGAACTGAGATCGGAACTCACGGTGAAGAGAACCCCCGGTTGTTCATGGAATTTTCTGGTGCGTCACAGCAGCGGTGGTGGCGAGATCTTCTTCTCCATCGGTGGTGGCAAGATCTTGAGAAGTAGATGGTGGTGGAGAGATCTTGAGAAACAGATGGTGGCGAGATCTTGAAAAGCAGATGGTGGCGAGATCTTGTGCGCAACAGGGGGTGGCGAGATCTTGTGTAGCAGATTTGTTGAAGGCTCTACACCAGCAGATCTTGTACATCGGTGGTGGATTGTTCGTGGTGGTGGTGGATGGTTCGCCGAGGGTGGGTAGTTGAGAAGGTAGAAAGGGGAAGAAGGAAGGGGAAGATGTCAGACATGGTGTAGAGCTGCTGGGGAGGGGTTTGGGAGGTGAGAGAGAGGGTAGTGAGAGAGTGTACAGAGAGAGAAGAGGGATGGTAAATGGTTCGGTGGAATAAGCTACTATATGGGGTTTTTGTTTTGATTTTTTGTTATTCAATGTGGGGGGGGTTGTTTTTTTCCTCCTATAGTAGTTAGGTTGTAATGGGGTATTTGGAGTTGGGCTTTAATTTGTTAAGTTAGATGTTATGGGGCTCTAATTTATAATTCTCCTGTCATTAAATGAAAAAGAAAAAAAAGATATTGATCAAGATATGCTATATGACTGGTTTTTAAAATCTCTAAACATAACACATATCTTTACATTCTTTTTTTCTTTTTAGCTAGATGGCCCCTTTTTTACCCGCTTTAAGTAGCCCAGAAGCGGTTCGTATAAATGGAATTTCTGAGACGGCCACTATCAAGAACCAGATTAGAAGTTATATAGAGAAATATTAGAGATAGGTTTACCAATAAGGGTATCTAACACAGCTATTATACTTCACATGTAATAAAAAAGATACAACTCTTGTACAATCTCTCATTATACTTTTAAAATGTATATATTATTATATGTAGATATCATAGCAGATATTGTAACTAGAAACTACAAATAACATGAATCTCAACAGAGTAAATGTCACATACCAAAAGAATATAATTATCCCTAGGCAGTAGTGATTGGCACAGATCGCCGGTCAGCAAAGAATTGTTTATCATCCTGAAGATCTAAATAAATGTCACATATTATAATTTTTCTTGTGTAATAATGGATCAATCACCTAAGTAGTAGTGATTCGGATAGATTAGTGAAGAATTGTTTATCATCCCAAAGATCTAAATTTATCTTTAAAAAAACAAAATGAATTGTTGATGAACACTATTTTATACTTTTAAACTAATTATGTTCTTCAGGAGCATAACATTAAACAAATCAAAAAAGACTAACAAGGCTTTGTTCCAACAGATAGGGACATCAGAGCATAATGCTTCAACTCAGGGATCCACTGTGAAATTTAGGTAAATTAATATTAGTCGAAATATGAAAAATAAAAAATATTGTTGCATATAGTCTGTATAAAAGGGAAATTCTACATCTAAAAGAAAGAATGGAGTAGTCCAACTACATACAATCTTATAGATCGATACCTTATAACATATACTGTAGATCTTGGTTTTGCGGCCTAGGCGGTCGACCGGGGCGTAGCGCCTAGGCGGGATTACACGGGGCCTAGGCAGGATTAGACGGTTTTGAATCCCGTTGTGTAATTTTGTATATTTAGTACTTTATAACTAGTAGGTTTACCTATTTAAGCCATAGAATTCATCTAACAACATTATAATATATATAAATACTAAAATTTGAGCTATAATATCAATTCAAGAATTCTCGAGAATAAGAAAAATAAAAAGAAGACCTATGAGACCATTTTTGGCCATTAATCGGCGCCTAGGCGGTCATTTTTTGCCATTAATCGGCACCTAATCGGACTAGGCGCCTCTTCCACGGCGACAAAGGAGCTAGGCATAAACGCCTAGAGTTTTTACTAGGCGTAAGCAGCTGAGGGGGGAGTTGACTCCTAGACGGCGCATAGGTGCGCCTAGGCGGCGATTTCTACATCATAGCTTATAACTTTAATGGACCAATGATTAATATAACTCAACTTATAAACTGGATACCAAAATATAAAGTCAATGTTATTTATTATCTCAAAATAAGTTAAGTAGAGCCACAGTGATAGTGATAGATGAACCTTGCTACACTAAAAATAATATGAAAGAAATAAACTTACGCCACTCAAGAATGTCATTTGGTAAAGGACGAGAAACAATGTATGAAACAGGGTCCCAAAAAATCGACAGACTTAAATCAACTATTGCTTAATTAAACTTTAAAGACTAAAAAAATATGTTCATGAAGATGCCTTACTTATCAAAGTACTCTATATTCCTTTTGAAGACACTTTACACATTCTTTTCCGGCAATTTATCATTAAACCGTATATGGTACCTTTATTTTGGTCAACTTGCATGGTTTAAATATCACCTATAAACAGACTGAAGTTATTGAATGAAAATCATGAGAAGGAAAAGACTAGGAAAAGGAAAGGGCGAAAAATGAGCTTTTAGGGTTTCCGAGATTAAGAGAGAGAGAGAGAGTAGAAGAGAAACCAAGCGCATGTTTCTATTTTTACCCCATATATATATATATAAAATCAACAGTCGTCGGGTATTTTATCAGGTCCAACAGAATTGGGGGGAGGCTCAAGTTATTCTTGGGCCTAGGGTATTTATACATAAAATACCTTTTATTTTTTACCCAGGTTGGGCTAGTTCTAACACTACCAAAAATCTTGCTCAAGCCTAGTTAGAACGGATCTTTTAAGATATGTTTTTTGTCAACATATGTGATTTGGGTAAATTACAATGAAAAAAAAGAAATTTTTGTGAATAACCCTACCCTAATCAGAGATGATGAATGTGTATGATAATTTGATACCCTCTTTTGATATTGTTTGTCAATCTAGTGACACCGAGATGGGTGACTAGAATCTTTCAAGCCGGAGTCCTGATTGTTTCAACGCATTGCTTGAGGATATGGAGACAGGGTTGTACCCCGTTCAACTATGATGGGTTACTTGAATTTCATCGAAAAACACCTCTTTCACCAAACTATTTCAATTGTTGTGTCGTGTTTAGCCAGAAGGTCATACTTTGCCTTCTTCGTATTAGGACTGTAATAAAATTAAAAAGTTTGGTTATGGGATACATTACGATCAATGTGTTTTGAATAATTATGTTTTATATTATAAAGATAATGAAAAACTCGAGCAATGTACAATTTGTGGTGAATCTAGGTGGGATCCAAAAAAGGGGAAGTAATTTCACATAAAAAATGTGTTATTTTCTACATTGCGCCAAGATTGCAGAGAATGTATGCTTCGAGGCACTCCGCCAAAGATATGATTTGACACCACACCGAAAAGAGTACATACAAAGATATGTTACATTATCTAGTTAGTACTAGATCAAAAATGTTTCATGAGCTGAATCGTGAGTTTGCTAGTGAACCGGCGAATTATACGCCTCGATTTGGGCATTGATGAGTTTTTTCCTTTCTCCATGCAAAACAACTCATATAGAATGCAACCAATTATATTGTCACTCTACAACTAACCTCCGTAGTTATGCATGAAAGAATTTACCTTTATACTTTACTTATTGATTCCAGGTCCGCGTACACTTGGTAAGGATATGAATGTATTTCTCCATCCTATTATATATGAGTTGGAAATATTGTGGGATACGGGTATCATTACGTATAATTCTCATAGAAAGGAAGAATTTGAGATGGAAGTTTATTTGTTGTTCACGATTAATGATTACCCAGGTAGATCATACAATTCTGGATGATCGGGTCAAGGTTGCTTAGCATGCTCCAAATGCATGGATTCTACACCATCATTGTAGGTGAGTAAAGGTGTAGTGTATTTTGATCATATATGGTGGTTACCTATTCTTCATCGGTTTAGAAAAGACGTATTCTCGTATGATAATTCCGAGAACATGCCCCTGCCTAGGATACATTGCCGAGCAAATATTCAGACACGACTAGATGGGATGTCTATTGTGTTTTTCGGTAAACACAAAGACTTTGGTGGCAAGGCGAGAAAGGAAACAGTTCCTTGTGAATTTAACTGAAAGAAAAAGAGTGTTTTTCAATCGCTTACCATATTGGTCGGAAAAGTTGTTGAAACATGACATTGACGTTACGTATTGTGAAAAGATTGTGTGTGATAGTCTAATTGGCATTGTGGCTGTGAAACTAAGAAAGGATTTGAAAGATATGAGTATCAGGAAAGAATTGTGGTTGTTCATGTACCGAGGTTGAGTGATGTTTCCGCGAGCAAAGTATGTGATGCCTGGACAAGCGACATATGTTTTTGTATTGGTTGAAGGCGCAAAATTTTCGTGATAACTTTTGTATCTAGTTTGAGAAATAACGTTCAGAGTGATCTGGGAAAGATAATCGGTATGAAATCCCATGACTATCACATAATGATGCATTTTTTTGCTAGTATCCCCAAACTTATCGATGATAAATCGGTTAGAGATCCAATAATTTAGTTGTGCAACATATTCAAAATTTTTTTGTATAAAACCTAAGTATGAATGAACTCAAAGCCAAAAAATCTGAAGTGGTTGTTCTTATGTGTAAGCTTGAGATAATTTTTCTCCCATTTTTTTGAACTAATGGTATGCCTAGTCATATACTTATACAATGAATCACAATTAGGTGGACCGGTTGAAATGCGTTGGATGTACCCGTTCTAAATGTATATGAAGAAGCTAAAAGAAAACATTTGTAGTTTGGCTAGACCTGAGGGTTCAATCATCGAGGGATATGTTGTAGAAGAGACATTGAAATTTATATAACGGTATCTTCAAGAAGAAATAATCTAGTTCAATAATCTAAGTAGATATGAGACACTCCCTAAATCCAAACAACTATGCGTGTTAAGAGTCAACTAGTGGGTAAAACAGAGTTTTTTACGTTACCACACAAAGAAAATAAGACAATCGATTGGTACATCATTCATAATTGAGACGGGATCCAAACCTATATAATGTAAGTAATACTAGAGTTTATTTTATCTTCTTTACAAATGGTAACACTATTATTTATGTGTTGTGAACACAAGTCCACGTTACTTCTCCTGATATAGAAATAATTCATCGAGATAAGTTTTGTCGATAGTTATTGGAGAAGGTATTTAAGTTCTCAATTTTTAGCATAAATCCGACTATATTGTAACTAATAACTGTGGTTGTTCATGGGTATATATACTGCAAAAAGCTGGTCATGTATTTGCTACCTATGAAATTATTTTGTTGGCCAACATGTCTAATAGTCCCGTGTATAGATTTGATTTATGTGTTATAAACGGGGTCAAATGGGTTTCTCGTGACAAAGTAGAAAAGAGAGTGACCCAAGATTATGGATTTTGTACTATCATATATGGAATAACTTATTACGGTGAGTTAGTCTAAATTGTGAAGGTGGAATTCGGTGGTGGTTGTTGAGTTTTGTTGATCGAGTGTAAGTGGTATAACACCAACGAGAGAACGAAAAAGAGGAAGTCAATACACGGGACACGCATTATCAACACAAGTTCTTTTTGGTGGAATGAAGAGCTCTGCATATTCGCCACTCAAGCAAAAACGTCATTTATATCGATGAAATTAATGCAAACAAGTCGCAAATGGGGTGAAAAGTTGTGACAGAGGTAAATGATCGACACCGATGAAGTCTTGATTCATGTGGTCTATAATCAATATCGAATGGTGCATATTTTATCACCATTTGTTTGGTTGAGATAAATTTGGATACAAAATACTCCTTATTATGTTTGACTACTGGTGAATGCATAAAGATTGATCCAACTTTGTCGGGAATCGATTCTTTGATTACGAATGACACATTGAATGACTATGTATATGATCTATTAGAGGACCTTATATACCGATAGTAATGAGAAGTTTGCAAGCACTGTTGGCTACAGACAGACTTTACATTATGAGAAGTCTTTATCTTTTTGTAATTATTTGGGATATTATTATTTTTGAACGATTACGATTTTGATCTTGGAAATTTTAAGATAATGTTGTTTTCACATTAAATTGTTGTATATGTTGTTATGAGGAGGATACTAGGAATAATTATTTTCATAATTCATATCATAATGAGGAGGATATGATATTTATGTGGTCTACACTTTTTCCTTCACTGAGGTTCCCACCGTTGGGGTTTCCTAGTTAGGTTTTGACGAGGCATGCGAAATAATCATTACCAAAAGAATCATATACTCTTTTTCTTGATCAAGTAAATGATGTTACTAACACTCAATCCCCTCAAGTAAAAATCTAGAAGATTTCAAATTAAAGTTTTATAAACAACGACAATCAAGGTACAAGTCCACAAGTATTTAATGCATTAGAAAATACGTAATATCTTAATGAGGGGGATAATATATGAAATTTTGTACTCTTTCTCCTTCACCGTGGTTTTTCCCATTGGTTTTTTCTGGAAAGATATTAACCAGACAGATTGAATGTGTTATACCCCCAAGAAATGATGTACTCTTTTCCTTCATCAAGTTTTGTCCAAGTGGGATTTCTTGATAAGGTTTAATAAAGCATATCCTTCAACGAATATCCAATGAGAAGTGGTATGAAATATTTATTTAAATTGATATTTCAACATATATCTGAGAGAAGTGTGGTTTATCTCTAATAAAAAAATGTACTGTTGGTATTGTATGGGGATAACGCTACTTGTATCACACAAATTCAAGATGGATACATTAATGTCGACAAAACAAAATATATATCACCTGAATTTTTCTACACACACGAGTTACAGAAGAATGAAGATATTGACATTCATCAAATACAATCATGTAACAGTCATGCTAATTTGTTCACCAAAGTATTGTCAACCACAATATTCAAAAAATAGTTCACAATATTCTCAAGGGTCGTTTACCAGTGTCTAGGGGAGCGCGAGTAAATACACTACACTCTTTTCCCTTTGTCCAAGTTCTGTCCCACTAGGATTTTTTACAAGGTTTTAACAAGGTAGTATTTTACATTGACAAGTACCATCTCAGTATGTAATCTTTATCCTTCGACCAAGTTTTGTCCCACTAGGGTTCTCTTGAAATGGTTTTAATGGCGCATATTTCCTTATGGATGTACATCTAAGGGGGAGTATTATGAATAATTTATGATATTAAAAGTGGATGTTCAAAAGGCCAAAGATTTATTTTTCTAATTCATGGCTTGTAAGTGTGTTAAGTGAAGGGCCACTCATTTCTTTACATATTTGAAACTCTTACACTGTACTAAAGTAGTTTTTTGGAAATATGAGAATGGTCTCCATATCTATATCTTCTGTCCTTTTGTTTACAACGTCTTCATTTGATATTTAATAAAATTAGGACGTGTGAGGTTAGCCATATTTATTTAGAGGGATATTTTTGGTATTTCCTATTTTATCTTTGTGCAAACAAATGCAAGAGTGCTTATTTATACTACTTGGTCCAAAACTATTTTATCTTTCATTAGTATCCCATTTAGTACAAAAATATTCACCTCACCCTACCCTCACTCCATATCATCATTCTTATTCTCTTACAAAATTATCCATCCCACACCATATCACTGTGTATTTTTCTCTTTGCACGATATGTCATCCACCATAAGCTACCCCTTTCACAACCACCATATTTCCTCTCCATCACCACCACCACGCCACCACTGCCACCATAACCTAACCCAGGATCTTCTTCATATCATTCACCATAACCTAAAAAACAAACCACATCCACCATCAACACCGTCAAATCTATAAACTAACCATCGTTTCCACAGTCATCCTCAACATTAATGTCATTGTCCACCACATCCATCCCATGTATCCCTTTATCACAACTCAATCACAAGCTTCTCTAGACACCACCATTCCAGTCTTCTTCACCATCAACATTTTTCTGTCACATCACCATATTTTTGTTTTATAACAACTCTTGATGTAAACTTCTAATTTAGGTCGCAAAAATAATTTATGAATATTGATGAATGGAGAGAGTATTCTTTCATTTACAAACAGCTCATGAAGTGAAATTGAGGTCACTGCAAGTAATATATTACACGAATAAGAATCAAGAAGTGCAATACAACAGACTTGTGAAATAATAGAGAGATTTAAATTTTAAGTGAAAAAACTTAATTTACCTTACATTTTTTTGGAGAATATGTATTTGTTGATGGTGTAGCAGATTCGTGAATAAGATAAATTTATGCTTTTCTATTTTTTTTCTTCAAGATTTATTATGGCTTTGAGTTTCAAATAAAAAAATGATTCTTTTACCTCCCACTTTGGTTTTTTGGAGAATATGTCCAAGTTAATATGTAGCATATGCATGAAGGGAATGAGTTTGAACTTTTATTTTATTTTCTTTAAGACCTGATGGTAGTGGTAGTGGTAAAAATATGACGATAGAAGATGATATAGGCTAATTATAAGGGATGGAATTGGAAACATAATTTTGGCCTTAAGGGATATAATTTGAAATTTTTGGACCAAAAGAAAAACAAATGAAGTTCTATTTGTAATTTGAAAAAAAAAAGACACTCACGCGAGAACTTACTCGATTGTAAAGTACAATTTTATCCTTATATTTTACGACCAACATGGCTCGGCCATCTAGTTTTGGACAAAATCAATTTTTTTGGCCTTTTAAATTTTTTTTTGAAACATATGGATCATATGGAATATTGTTGAAAGACGTGATTTGATTTGCATCTATAGTAAAGATAAAGACATGAATTTACTTATAAATATTTATCAAACATTATTTGATTGATTTATATTATATCAACACTGTTTTTGTTTTTTATAATGTTAAAAAAATATAAGCATGTAAAGTACTAAATAACTATATTTTTTTAATAATTGTCAACTTTTTTATTCAACTGCAATCGAATCTAGTAAGAAAGTTTACCAATCTCCGAGATAAAAGATCAATGTAGCTTTAGGTTTAAAAATACCATTCCAATCTCTAGTGATTTATCTCCATATGTTGACTTCTCGGTATATGATTCACGTCAAACTTTATGATCCTTTTCTGAATATTCACGCACTCGCGAATCCAATTTTCATGCATCTCTTTCATGTGTGGCTACCTTTAAGACAATAACTTTGGCAACTAAAAATAGTTTGTTTCTATATCAAGTTTCGCAGTTCTTATATCTTCAACTAACAAGATACTATAATGAAGTTTTAAAATCTCAATCAAAATTAGTGAATCTACACTCCGCACGTGTCTGCAAATCTGCACGCAAAATTTGCATTGACATCCGAAGTATTTCATGTTCGCCCATCTCGGTCATATTAAAATTAAAACTCTTATCAATATTAATTTCAACCTCTCTATAGGCTTAATTTATTATATCAACCTGTTTTAGTTGAAACTGTAAACCACTATCCACGCTTCTTTTCCATGCTCCTAGACGCGGTTTATTACTGGATTTTGATTTTTTGTTCATGTAAAAAAGTGTTATTCTCTTCCTTCACTTTGATTTATTCAATTTTAAAATAGAAAGTGTCTAATATTATTTGTTTTTTTATAATTCCAATTTTTTTTCTTTCAAATATGAATGTAGTAAATAACCCTAGCAATATTTATTTTGAATTTTGGCATAATATATGAGATTGGAAATTTGGAACAATGATTGATTTTTTATTTATTTTTAGTAAAAATCGTTAGATATTTTCTAGGACCAATTTTGTCAATGTCAAAGACCCTATAAATAAAAGAAATTCACAAAGTGTTCTTGTTTCTCTATTTCACAACTTTACCTCAAGAACGGTGACAAGTCTTTCAACATGGAATCATCAGCGGCCACCGGAAGCGGCGGAGGTAACAGCATGATCAACGACGCATCTCCGGTCGAATCAACCGGAACCACCACTAATAACGCCGCATCCACTCCCTCCGATGAATACAAACAAAATCTCACTCAAGTAATCACTTCGATCCAGAAAACCCTCGGCGTACTCCACCAGCTCTACCTCACTGTATCTTCCTTCAACGCCGCCTCCCAACTCCCCCTCCTCCAACGCCTGTAAGCAAAACTTTTCAATCATTGAATCGATTTTCTTTCCTTCGATTATTAATTTGAATTTGTGTCGCGATTAATTAATTTAAAATATTTATTTGTTAATGTAGTAATAATTTAGTTTTGGAGCTTGATAACATGACAAAATTAGCTGAAAAGTGCAATATTCAAGTGCCTATGGAGGTTCTCAAGTAAGTTTTTTTTTCTCCCTTAAAAAATTCAAATAATTATGTTTTAGTATATGCAATTATAATTCAGTGATTGATTGGGTTTTCTAGTTTAATTGATGATGGGAAGAATCCAGATGAATTTACCCGCGATATATTGAATAGTTGCATTGCTAAAAATCAAATCACTAAAGGAAAAACCGACGCTTTCAAGGTAAGATTCATATGCATATAATTAAAATATATATGTTACTGTGACTCAATGCCTTATAATCTAAAGAAAGAAACAAACTTTTTTCAAATACAGGGTTTGCGAAAGCATCTATTGGAGGAACTTGAACAAGCATTCCCAGATGAAGTGGACTCGTATAGGGAAATGCGTGCCACCTCATCAGCTGTAAGTTTGTTTACTACTCGAAATTTATTATATCTACTCGCGAATAGAATCTTAAATTTGTCATATTTTTCAGGAATCGAAAAGGTTAGCACAAGCACAAAGCATATTACCAAATGGAGATGTTAAAGTTAAACCCGATATTTGAAAATTATCATCATAAACCATGTCCGATATAGTTCGTAATCTATAAGATTGTGAATTGAAAATAACACATTCAGAGTGAGAAGTGTGTGTTTTCCAAATCTTGATGTAACTTATTTATTATATAAACTATGCAATTGTTTGATATAGTACAAGTTATACCTTTATAGTCTTAAGTCAGAATGAGTCACAATGTACTATGTTTGTATTTTAGCCGTTCAATTGATTTAGTAATGTACCCCATGGTGAAAATTCCTAGTATAAAATGGTACAAGGATGAAATTTCATTTATTAGATTGGATAATATGTGAGTATATAGTAATTGAACTCAAAATATATAGATTACAAAGCAAGCGTATAATCGTCAAGCCATTACTATCTCACACGGATACTATAACATGTTTTAACTAACGGAAATCGAGAAAACATTCATCGTAATTTACATACTAATCTAGCTAAACTCAATAGATATCGCAATATCTATTTTTTCTTAAGCAAAAAGTTCAAGACTAGTATTCACACTATCCCATTCAAGAAATTCACTTGTCTCATAGTTGTATCTATTCTCATCTATATGTGCCATGTTTAGAATAGCTATATCATCTTCTTCTTCAAAGTATTCCATTTTTTCACTTGTATCACTGAATAATTCAATTCCAAGCTCATTCTCGTATGGTAGGAATTTAGGGGTATCATTGTTTTCAAGCGTGTGATCTTTTTGTCGATCACTTTCTTTGTCGCCCTTTTGTTCATTGATTTTCCGTAGTCTTTGTAGCTGTTTATCATGAAAAAATTTGGTTAAAATTATATCTATATATTTAGTTAATTGCACTGTTGGTCCTGTTTTATGAGAAATTACCAAATATACCCGTGTTTGGGTCATTTGCAGGCCCAGAAAATCGAAAAAATGACTACAGATTATCTTAATGGTGAAAAGAAAGGCCTAAAACGCACTTAAATTTTTTGAAAAATAATTTAATTCTAAGGCCAAATTCCTAATATACAGACCAAAAAAAGCAGCTTGAAATTTTTTGAAAATAATTTGTTTTTTGATTTTGGAGGATTTGTTAAAGTAATTTATTTTTTTGTTTTAGTATATAAAATTGGTATAGCTCCTCAAGGCAATTTTTAATTAATTAAACGGAAATTGTGTTTTTTCCGCTTCTATTGATTTTTTTTCTCTTCTGCTACACATATAGCTCTGTATCGATATCTTTTACTAGTTTCTGAAATGCAAAGAGTATATTGGACTATTTTGCATAACATGGGGACCATAAGTGCAATTTGAACACATAGCTAGAGTCAAGAAATGGTGAAAACTGTACCTGAATGAGTAATGATTGATTTTCTTGCTTCAAGGCCTCAACTTTAGAAGCTAAACTATCATAATTGGTTTTGAGCAAAACATAATCATCCTCTATTTGCTTTGACTTTGATCGGGCTCTTTTATTCTGAAACCATATAGCAACTTGCCGAGGTTGAAGCCCGAGTTTGTTTGCCATATGTTGTTTCGTACGTAGTTCGGGCCTTGCTTCGGTCTCGAACATGGTCTCGAGTAACTTAATTTGTTGATCATCAAATCTTTTCCTACTGCTTGACATGGTGTTTGCAGCTTTTTTCATGTGTTGAAAGGAATTTGTATTGTATGATACTTTTATATTGAAGATCTCTCGTTGTTATATTAATAACTAGTGTAATGGATTTTAGACACCTATATGGTTCGAGTCTCGACGCGTAGAGATTGGATTTAATTGGTGGGACCTTGACTAGTTTTTGTCGAGAAGATAGAGTTTGATATGCATCTCACTCGCCTTTTCACTTGTATGTGATAATTGGTATGCATCTTTCATTATCTTTGAATTACTTTATTTTAATAGAAGAACGTGTTTTTCGCGGAAAAGAAGAACGTGTTACAAACGTAAAAACCAACCACTTTTATAGATCTTTCACGGCGGAACGAAGAATTTATTTCAGGTGGGGTGAAAATTAGAATAATTTGTTCGGGATATTGTCTTAACAAATATTTCAGGTTAATATATAGTTTGGCCGGACAAAGTAAATATTTAGGTTGGTGGGTTAAAGTATTTTTTCTTAAATGTATTTTCTCTTTTTTAATAATTCAAGCAATAGTACTCTAGGTCTTCGGAAAAGTAATATGTAATTTAAGTAATGAAAAAAAGAGATGACTGTGAATAAGGCTACTTCTAGTTTAGGTAGACACTTATATTTTTTTGTTTAAATGATGAATAAAGTTCTTTAGATGATGGCTCTTATATAGGCCACTTGAGATATTTGAAGAGACACTTACAGAAACAATGAATGTAAACTCTGTAGAGATACAATGTATAGACTCGAAAAGACTCTTATAAGTTCATTGGATATAGCCTAAGAGATACAAAGAATGGACTCAAACAGTCTTATCTAGATTCAATGTATCAAATATATTAATTTTAACAAGGTCAAGGTAAACTGCAACCCACCCTTATATTCGTCAATGCATGTTTTTCGTCAATGTCTATGCAAGAAAGAGTTTCTTGAAGAAAGAAAATAAGAATATTGACAAAAAAAATGCTCGATTTTCTTCAGATCTAGTGATTTATTGGGATGAATTTGGGATTGGTAATTCAATTAGGTAAAATCCGTGCATGAAAATACTATTTAGATTGAGAAATTTTAGTTGTGATGACTAGTTAGGTACTAAACCTATATCTACCAATAGATGGAGTGCTAAATTTAGTCAACAAGAGCATGATATTCCATCTACTTTGGAAGGATTATCAAAGATCAAAATAATTTCTTGTGAGTCTAACTCTATTACTGCATAATCAACGTTTCCAGAGACGAAATCTAAAGTTTTCCATGTAGGGGAGACACATATAACAATTATGTCAAGTATTCATTAATAAAGATGAACAATGTGCCACGTTTAACGATAAATTTTAAGTATTGTTACCATGTGTGGAATATATCTCTACTTTAAACGTGGTACCCGAGCTATCGGTAGTTGAGTCGTCAATCTTTTCAAAATTTTAATTCCTTATAACTTGTGTCATAAAAAAAAGATTATCATTCCAAGAAACATCTTCAGAAAAATCTTTATCCAGTTCTTTCATATGTTTCTTTGGCCAATCACTAGGTTTGCACGCTTCATTGAATTTCTCCAATCAATCATCGAATAAAGAAAAAAGGAATGGGTCAATTATGAACTGCAAAATAGATCAATTCCACTATTTTTGTTTGTTTCTACTTCCTCCGTTTTATAATGTTTGTCCACTTACTAAAGATGTTGTTTCAATATGTTTGTACACTTAGAATATCAAGACACTTTTCCCTCTTTTTTCCTCTATTATCCCATTAAAAAATTAAAATTTATGTTTCCAATGCACATTTAAGATATCAAGACACTTTATGAAGGGTATTTTTTTAATAGGAAGTGTAATAATTATATTTCTTAATTTGTGTGAAAAGCAAAGTGGACAAACATTTTGAAACGGAGGGAGTAAATGCTAGCTTATGTCAAATACTTTGAATGACTGAATCCAAGATTTCCAATCGGGTGGGTCAATAATATTCAACCATAAATAAAATCTCAAAGAGGTTTATAAATTTTTAAAATAATGTTACCACATCTTTATCTAGCATTATTAAATTTAAATATAAAAAAATAGATTAAAAAAAATATGGAAATCAGTTATTCATTTCCAGTCAAATTATACAACATAATGGTATGAGGATGGTATATATCATTACTCATATATGTGGAGGGTCAAATTTTTAGTTGGTTGGGCTATAGTTTTATCTAATTTTTGTTATCTTTTAAATCAAAAAAAAATTTACACGACATCTAGAGGTTGGGCGGATTGCAAGTCACCCCGTCCATTTCTACGGTCGTCCAATACTGCATTTTGAAATATTATATATCTAAGTAGGAGTAATATCGGTTTTTATAAATTACAAGCTCTTTCAATTAAGGTAATTAGACGAACACTACTAAACATGGCCTCTCCAGCGACCAAGTTTTTAGGGACCTTTAATGTGGCCACTAGTTATATAACATCTGGCGACCAAGTTTGGTCACTAGAAATTAAAAAAAATGTCTTTAGCGGTTTCAGAAGTGTTCGGTAGATACCAAAAACTCGTTACTGGCCACTTTAATGGTCGTAACAGATATAGCATGAAAAAAATGTTATTAAATAATATGTATTACCGACCAACAAGTGGTCGGTAAAGACTTCAAAATAATTAGTGACCATCAATTAATTGGTATAGATACCGTGTTAAAAAATAATAGTATATTTATAAACTACAAACCAAATAGTGGTCGCTAAAAGAAAGAAAACATCAGAGACTATACAGTGGTCGATAGTGATAGTATTAGTGACCATTTTTATACTCTTTAGAGACTACGCTAGTGGTTGCTAAAAGAGTAATTAATACAACTAATTGGGCATAAACTAATTAAAAGCTTAAAACTCCCACTTTTAAAACCTTTTTCCCAAAAACAAAATTCCCCACCCGATTTTGATTTCAACGGAGCCACTGTTTGTCTCGCCGTCTCCTCTACCGTTGTCGGCCACCATCATGGATTGCCCATTTCCAATAAGATCCATTTTCGCAATTAATTCTTCCATTTTTTTGAAAGAAATCTCTCCACCATTTTCATAAATAAAATCTTTAAGTTTAATTTATTATCAAGTATTTTGTTATATTGAACTTGTTAATGGATGTAATTGTACAAAATATGTAATTATTGTTGATTTTTGGCTAAATTTTAAGAAATTAGTATGATTTTGGAAATTCTACAAAAAATATTCTTACTATGTTATTGTGAGTTGTGTTAACTCTTTAGTATGTCATAGTAACTGCCACTTTTTTATGGTTAACTCATATATATATATATATATGTGTGTGTGTGTGTGTGTGTGTGTGTGTGTGTGTGTATTTGATTTTGTTCACTATATTTGTATATAGTTCATCCATTGCATAATATATTGTTTCATATTTTGTTCAATATATTTGTATATTTATTCAAATTATTTTTTGTATGATGGATGTGTATATTAATAAAGATTGGATTAAATTAAAAGATAAGGCAAGTTTAGCTTATGTAAAAGGGGTGAAGAGTTTCATCAAATTTGCTTCAAAACACGTGAATAGTTTAATCCACTCAATGTACGTGCAATTGGTGCAATAATAATGAAAATAATTATTAACGATGCAAGACCTCATATTTTGACGACCGATTTTTTATCGTCGTATGAAGTTTTGAAATTCACATAGTGAAGCATTCCCCTTCATGTGAATGTTAAGTAGAACAATATTGTAGATGAAGAGATGGTTAACGAGGTGGACATGAAAATGGTAGATGAGCAAATTCCACAAATTAACATATGTTTTTTTGATGCATTGTTTGCAAAAATAAATACCAAGTTGTACCTCGGGTTCACTGAAATAGGTTTGTTGAATTTTGTTGCAAAATTGTTACACGTCAAGGTAAAAAATAAGTGGAAGAATACTCCGTGCACGCAAATCCTACAGTTGTTGAGTCGTGCTTTTCGCGATGGACATATGATGTCTCCCTTTTTGTTCTAATTATATGCCCTTAGGAGACATCAAGTTAGGTGATTATTTGACTTATTTACTAGACTTTTAAGCTTATTTGGTTATATTACGATTTCTTCCCTTGGATTTGGATTATTTGGGTTTTAGAGCTTTTGCGCGTTAATTTGCTTGTTTTTAGTGTAAAGTTTTTAGGTTTATGATTTGATGGAATATCAAGACAAGGAGAAGAAACGGGAATTAAAGTCTTAGATTGAGCGTTAAAGTCAAAGTTGAAGAAAGTTGATTCGAAAAGATTAGTAGATCGGAAGAGAATCTGGAATGCTGTCACAAATCACCGTTTTTGGGTATCTTAGCCACTGATTCAGTATTGGAGTATAAAATGAAGTTGATAGAGCTTGAAGTCATAGAGATTTTCCAAGTTGAACGAAGTGATTTCGAGTCCGGATGCAAAAGTTACAGTTGTTTTAGTAACAGCTGGACATCAGTTACGGGATGTCATTTAAGGATTGGGCTTTTATTTCATTTAACCTAATTCCTTAAAGATTAAAGCCCAATCCGTTTTTCCCACTATAAATAAGCCTCATACTTCAATTTTTTAACAGACAACTCATATTACACACAACAAGAACGCTTGGGAGAAGTCAGAGAAGCAAAAAGGAGAGAGAAAGCTGAAGCTGGAGAATTCTTTCTTCTAACAACAACAATTATCAACCTTTTAATTAGGTTTTTCTTATTTCTGTAATTCATAATGAACTCTCTTGATTTTATTTCAGTATTTTCATTAGTATGAGCTAATCTTAATTTGTACTTGAGAATCGCAAACTGGGTTGAACCTATTATTGATTAATTCATGTTTTTCTAATTTGGGATTTTTACAATTGAAATTGAATTAGTTAATTGTGTTGGCTTTTACTTTACACTTGAATTATTATCTTTAGACTCGCGGCCTAGGGATAATTATTAGTATCTGGGCTATTCAATATAGTGGCGTATTGATCACCTTGACGGGGGGTTTAGATACAGAACTAGGTAATTGTTGTTGGTATTCGCGAATGACCTTGACGGGCTTGACTAATTAATAGCCAAAGCGGTAAGAACTTGAACCATCTGAAAATAGTTTTATCCAGCCTGACGGAGTTTAGAATACCGTAGGAGAGCTCCTTAGTCCACCCTGACGGGGGTAAGGAGACTTTAGAGTCCCGACTAGCACAATTATAGCTATTCAGCCCTTAACAGAAAGCATTAATTAGGAAAGTTTGCGGTGATACCCTTGCGTGACTCAAGTACTACTCTCTTCCTTGCGTCTACCCCTTTATTTGCATTATTTTCATTATTAATTTCATTAATTTAGTATTTTTACTTGTGTCTTAGTTATAGAAAACCAAACCAAAAATCATATCTTTTACATTTCCGTATTTGCAATTAAATTACTATTTGATGAGCATTAGAGTTAACCTAATCCGTCCCTGAGAACGAACTTGATTATCATATATTACTTGGGAAAACTGTACACTTGCAGTTAGTGGTTCCTCTATTTTATCTTTATTATTTTCTAACACACAAGGACCCACCAACATACCTTGCACGCCTTGTATAAAGAGTCAAACAAGAAGTTAAAGAGTTTGGGTTTAGGATACACATGTGTTTCCCGATATTTTTGCATCAAGATTGATAAATAATATTATGATTGATTCCGGGAAGACCATCATAATAAAATCCCATGATTGTCACACAATGACGCAGTTCCTTTTTTTGCTAGTGTATAAGGATTAATTGAGCATAAATTAGTTAGCAAGGCCATCGCAGGCTTGTGTAACATTTTCTATGGTTTGTAAACAAAAATTGAGTGTGCGTGAACTAAAAAAGGATGTTATTATTCCGATGTGCTAGCTTGAGATTATTTTTCTACCAGTTTCCGCGATATCATTATTCATCTGGTTGTACACTTGTACGACAAAACACTACTTGGTAATCTGATGCATATGCATTGGATGTACCCGTTTGAGCGTTATTTAAAAAAGTTAAAGGAGTATATAAGAAATGTGGAAAGGCCAGAAGGTCTGATAGTTGAGAGTTACGTTGTGGAGGAAACTTTGTCTGTCATATCACGTTATCTCAAAGAGGAAAGACACAAGGTTAACAATCTCGGTAGATATGCAGATCCATCGTTGGAACCAAGATAGATATCGATCTTCGGAATCCAATGTAACCGGGTGGGAAAAAGACTTTCATTTGTATTTAGAAAACTGACATAGAAACACTTGTTCAGTGCTTTCTACAACTTTATGATGATATTCAAATTTTTATGTATTAGGTACTTTAAGTATATAAACAATCATTGTTAATTTCTTATTCATATTCTGCGTATAACGACATAATATTGTATTTAAGGAAACACAAGACGATGTTAGTGAATCTCACATTTAACGATTGGTTTTTTGGTGAAGGTAATACATATTATAATAATAATAATAATAATAATAAAGATAGTGAATCTCACACTTTTTTCACTAGAAGCTGACAAATCAGTTGTTAATGCAAAATTCCAACATGTAGGTAACGGTCCAAACCGTGTAGATATATGATTCGTGTGTCATTAATATGGGGAAATGTACTCGCGTAAGAAAGGGAAAAATTGATTCACTACGGATTACGGTGTTTGTTGTTTTGCCAAGAGCGTTAGTTGGTATAACGAATTGGTAAAATCTCCCAAATATATTTTGGGAAAATTTTAGTAGTAACGGTGTTCGAGAGCAAGTGGTATAACACTAAAAGAGGAACAATTCAAAACGAACACGGTGTCACCAGAATTGACACTAGCTCATCACAAGACAAAGAGGAATTGCACATTCTACCTAATAAAGCTAAGAAAGGTTTCTACACTGATGATTCAGTGCACGCTAACTGATCATTATGTGGTGCATGGAAAGTAATTTAGGAATTGAGTGATCATCATGGTTGGAGTGCAGATATATGGGGTTCCAAGTTGGTACACATACCCATTTTGATTGACATTGTAGAGATAGATGAGTTGCATATGAATAACAAAGAATACACCGAAATCGACCAAGAGAAATTAGATCACAACCCAACTACTAGGGATGATGAGGAAGAGCCTACTGATACTTGGGACGAGTATGCGAATGAGGTTGATGGCCACCAGACCATGCATATTGATAGTGATGATGAGTTTATAGAACCCGAGAAGGATGAATACAAAACCTAATTATGTATAAATGATTTTTACTAATTTGTACTAAAAAATAGCTTATACATGTTATTTATTTATTTTGACGTCTTTACGATATACATTGGTATTAGGAGGTGAAAAAAGCTGCGAATTATTAAATTTTACACTTATTTTTTTCAGACAATTTTTTATCGATCATATTTAGGTTGAAAAATGCAAAAGAGTAATATCGATCACGTGTAGTTTATAATGATGGAACGCATTACCAACAACAGGTGTGGTCGGTACTTTTACCAACCACACAAATGATCGCTAGAGGGTTCATCTCTTTGGCGGCCACATTGGCCGCAAATGTGTAAATTTAACTACCAATCACTAACGATCAGTTACGGTCGCTAAAGATAGATGCAACACGTTAACAACGATTTAAGTGATCACAAGATATTATTGGGGCAATTGATACTAGGGTCGGCCCTGTTTTAATGCGAAAGACGCGGCCTGCATAGGGCCCCCAATTTTGTAACGTTTTTAGGTGACCCGAATCATCTAAATGTATTACGTGTGTGTGTATATATATATATATATATATATATATATATATATATATATATATATATACATCCAGATATAAATAATTATATAAAAATAATATTGTTAATTTGGTGGTACTGTTGCATGTGTACTTTCATGAGGTTTAGAGTTTGAATCATGCTAGTAGTAATAATATTTTTATTTATATAATGGACCGACCTTATTTTGTTAGTTCGCTTAGGACCCCCAAAATGCCAGGATTGGGCCTGGTTGATAAATGTCAATTATAGAACGCTGGAATGTCAATTATACATATTATTACTATTTAAAATAAAAGAAGTTGATTTGCTATTTAATTGCCCTCCCAAACAAATTACAAATAACCAAGATTAAAGTAAATGTAACGAGTGACAAGATTAATGTTGGAGAAGTGTTTTTTTATTTTTCAAGACTAATTTTGAGGTGTGTGGAACTGCGGGAAATATGTGAAGAGCATTTGTTGTATGCCTAACTAGAGAATTTGTCCTCAAAGGGGTTATTTGCTTTTGGTTTACTATTTTTCCGGTTCCGATTGGTATACGTGATTGTATTATTAGTATTTTCCGAAATTTTTATTAGAATAATAAGGCACCTCAAGTTAGTTGGAGCAAAATTCGTATTCCTAAGGAAGGTGGCCTTAGGTTGAAAGACTTGGGAGCTTAGAGCAAAGCATTACTTCTTAAAATTCTTTGGGAAATTGTGGGACTGGATTAGGTGGATTCATGGGGGATATTTTCAATTTTGTGGTTTATGGAAATGGCACCCCAAAAAGGGAGACTCTCCTCTCTTGAAGAATGTTTGGGAGTTAAAGGATATTATACGTGGGTCTCTAGAAGGTGATGGTCGAAAAAGCATCTTGGCCTTGTGGTTCTCCTCGGAAAATGTACACCAAATAAATCATGAGGTATCGAGTGATAATTTTTATGATTTTTATAAAAAACCTTACGATTTATTTTGTCGGAGAACTTTTGTGAAACCTTGGGCTAATATTATTTGGGACTCGTGTGTAGTTCTTAAACATGCGATTATTGTTTGGATGGCTTTGAGGGAGAGGCTTAAAACGAAAGATCGCATGATTTACTTGGAGTTGGATCCACTTTGTACTCTTTGTTGTGAAGATTTCGAGTCAAATAAGTACCTTTATTTTAATTGTGCTTATGTAAGGGCGATTGGGATGAAATTAAGTCTTGGCTAGGAATATATAAGGAAATGAATACGCTCTTTAGTGTTTTGAAATGGTTAAGAAGCTAAAAGTTAGAGAAAATTGGAGAAGAAAAGTTTGGAAGATTCTTTTTTGCTAGGCAAGCCATACTCATTTCATTTCATCACTTAATAAACATTTTACACATCATCGGGTCAAAGACCTTTTTGACATAATAAAACAAAGGAAATAAACTAGTCTAAATAACAAGTACACGTGTACTACACTATCTAGATCTACTTTACTCCTAACATAGTCAAACACTTTCAGACCACAAGTACAATCTCTCTATCACAACCCTAATCCTTTATCGGCTCTTCAATCTCCTTCATCTTCTCAATCGATCATCCGACTTTGTAATTTTATCTTTATCAAACTTATTGAGCTTCACCATATTCTCAATCATATTACTAGATATATTCTCCACAAGTTCTTCGACACTCTTGATGTAATGGTTAAAAACCCTATCATTCCGTTCAATCCACATAGTGTAAACAACAATCGGTAACAACATTCTTGTAATTTCTCCCTCAATATAGGTAAGAATATTTTGATTTAGCCTTTACAATATCATTTCCCATTCATTACTCTGTATATTAACCCTCGCTTTGCTTTTACACTTCTCCCAAACTTGGTTCGTAACAGGACAACCCCAAAACAGGTGGTTTCGATCCTCATTCACACTTTTACAAAATATCACATATTGGGTTTGGTAGTAGTCCCCAATTCATGAGTCTTAATTTTGTTGGGAGTTTATTAAGTTTCGCAAGCCAAAGCATAAATCTATATTTGGGTAAGGCTTTCGACTCACATATAAATCGATTCCAATTATTCTCTAACTTTTCTCTCTCAATTCATTGTACACCTCTGAAAAAATGAAATTTCCTTTTTTGGTGCAGGTACAGCTAATAGTATCACTCACCTTTGAGGGCCTGATGTTCTTTGTAAGCTCATTCATAAAATTTAATCTAAAGGGCCACTTCCATTTCTTATCCTTGATGAAGTGGGAAAGTTTACAATCTGTATAATATCCAGATGCAAGATGACTACAGCCCATATCATTTAGACACTTATCATTAGGCATCCAATAATCCCGCCATAGTGAGGTATTATCACCATTCCCCACTTTATATCTAATGAATTTAACCGCAAATTTCCTTACTTTGAGGATTTTTCTCCAACCCCAAGAACAATCCGTAGGTATATTAATTTTCCACAGAGATTTACCTTTAAGGAGGTTTGTTTGCAACCACCGAGACCATAAAGTTTCTTTAGGAAGGCAATAATCCCACAGTAGTTTAACAGCCCACACCCTGTTTTGGACACCAAGATCTTTTATACCTAAACCACCCTCCTTAACAGACTTACAAATATTATCCCAAGCTACTCTAGATCCACCTTGATAGATACTTTTACCCTTCCAAAGAAAAGACATGATTTTACTCTGAATGAGCTTTATAATCTTTTTGGGGAGAGTAAATACACTACACCAATGACTAGCTACACCTCCCAATACAGATTTGATTTATTGGACCCTACCTGCAAATGAGAGATATCTTGCAGTCCAGTGGTCAATCCTTTTAGCCATTTTATCAACAAGTGGTTTACAGTCATTCAAACCGAGTCTACCTGTTATTAGAGGGAGACCCAAGTATTTCATAGTCAAGGAGCCCTTAGGTATATTAAGAACCCTCTTCACACTTTCTTTAATTTCCTCAGAATACCCACCATAAAATATATTACTACTGCTATCACTAATCATAAGTCCTGACAGGTTGAAGAATAGCTTTAAACTCTTTTTTACCAGTTCAGCTGTTTTCTCTGAGGGATTGAAAAACATCAAGAGGTCATCAACAAACATTAAGTTACTGATTTTTAATCTCCCACATTTTGGGTTCCATTGAAATTCCTTCTTACACATATGGTTCATGATTTATGTCAGAACCTCCATACCAATAACAAAAAGGTAAGGGGATAGTGGGTCCCCTTGCCTTAAACCTCTCTGTCCCTTATAGAAACCTTGAGGAGCTCTATTTATAATAATTGAGTATGAAGTACTTGTGAGGCACATGGATACCCAACTGATGAATTTATTTGGGTAACCTAGAGCATCCATGGTCTTCAAAATGAAATCCCAAACAACTGTATCATAGGCCTTCATAATATCCAGTTTTAAGGTACATCTCTCTGTTAGTAGATTTCTTGAGTAACCCCTCACAATATCATGTGCAATTAATATATTCTGACCTACTAATCTTCCAGGTACAAAGGCTGACTGATTGGATGATATGATATCCTGCAGTGTAGCTTTGGGCCTGTTAGCCAAAATCTTAGAGATAATTTTATAAAGCACATTACAACATGCTATAGGTCTATAATCCTTAGTAAAACTGGGATTAACCACTTTTGGAATTAGTGAGACATTAGCATAGTTGATTTCTTTAAGTATTTGGCTATCCTCTAATGTACTTTTAACTGCTTGGCTTATATCAGTTTTAATGATATCCCATCATCTTTTAAAATATCTTGATGAAAAGTCATCAGGGTCTGGACTCTTGTTGCTGCAGATGGACCATAAAGCTACCTTGATTTCATCTTCACTAATAGATGAGATAAGTTTCTCACTGTCATTTTTATTAATGGATTTACAGAGAATAGATTTCAGTGTATTGACATCATAATAATCTTTGTTTTGTCTTTCGGTACCCAAGATCTGAGTGAAATGACTAACAAATACTCTTGAGATATCTGCTTCTTCGGTTTTAATTTCACCATTATTATCTGTGATACTAAATATACTGTTTTGGATTCTCCTACCTCTCATGATTTTCTGGAAGTAGGCAGTGTTCAGGTCCCCCTTGTACACCCACTGATCTCTAGAATTGTTTAGCAATAGCTTCCTCATTAATTAATTCTTGGGTAAGTTAATGAATTAATTCATTTTCCTCATCCAAAATAGTTTTATCAGTATTACCCTGAAGTCTAATCATTTGTACTCTTTTCAGGCTGCTCTGGATAGAAATGATTTTATCTTTAGAGTTCTTGAAATATAGTTCAGTGAATTTTTTGAGCCTATCCTTGAGTAGCTTTAGTTTCCTAGTTACTTTGAACATAGGGGTACCTTGGACATTACCCTTCCAGACATCTTCAACAAGAGGGATGAATTCAGGATGGTCTATCAAAATATCATAAAACTTGAAAGGGTATTTCCTTTTCTTTTCTAGATTAATAAACCTTATATACTGACTGCAATGAGCAGATAACAGAGGATTATCTAATATTAATGATGAGTCAGGAAATTTTTGTAACCATATATCATTGAGTAAGGTTCTATCAATCCTACTTGCCCTCATATCAATATTAGCTGATTTTTTGGCCCAGGTATACTTAGGCCCTGTGTATTTCATATCAGTAAGCTCTAAATCATTAACACGGTTTATCAGATCATGGGCCCCCTCAGAGAGAATTGTCCCATTTAATCTTTCTTCAATATGCATAACTTCATTAAAATCAACTTGGATTATCCAGGCTGAATTCTTGGTAGTAGTGTCCCATCTCATGAGTGTGTCCTACTATTCAACTCTTTGTTCATGTTTATTAAGAGCATATACAGGAGAATAGAAAAAAAAGTATTGGTCTGAATGTGGACAATTTTACAGATAATAGGTTGGCTTGCACAATCAATAACAGAAAGATTGATTACTATCATATCCCTAAATGTCCATATTCTACCCAATTCATTATGGTTATAATTATGTGTAACTTTCCATTTATTAAAAGTTGTATCCCAGATATTCTAAGCCTTGACTTGCTTGACTTAAGTTTCTAAAAAGCTTAAAATACTAATATGATTTTTATTAACATGTTCTAGGCAACTAAGTTGCTTGAGATTATTATTGATTCCCCTCACATTCCATGTAATTGTCATGATGAGTTAGGATCTAGAGGTTTTCCTTGCATCACCTCACCACTGCTCACCTGAATCAGTTCATGTACCGTATCCTCTATAGATTCATTATCTTTATCAAGGATATTAAAGCTGAAGTAGTAACAACACTATTTCCCTCATTTTTCTGAGAAGGAGATGGTGTAGCCCTTCTATTCAGCACTTGAGTCCAAGTCTCACCCTATTTCATCTCTTGAGGTACATTCACTTCCTTATTACTTTTATTTCAATCTTTTTCTTCTCAACCCATATATGTTTTCCTTTGTTGCAGGTACTCTCCTTATGGCCCAAATTATTACACCTAAGGCACAAAATAGGCTTCCAATTATACTTAACGTCCACTGTAACAATTTGGTCATCACCCATGTCTATATCAAAATCCTTTATGGTCTCTTCTTTGAGGTCCATTTCGACACAAACCCTAGCATAACTGAGCCTTGTTTGTTTACTTGTAACTTTATCCATCTGGATGGGTTTACCCAGAGCACTGGCTACAACACTAAGTCCATCTCTAGTCCACAATTCTCCAGGTACTTTCCTAAGTTTAACCCAGACAGGGACCTTATCTATTTTAATTTTTTTTCAAAGTGGGTGTTTGGTTTCCACTTCTTGAGGATCAAAGGTTCGTTGTTCACATGCCATAGCTCCCCTAAAACTTTATAGCACATTTCTTCAGATTCTATTTTAAAAACAAATAAGCCTTGCTCAGATGTACTAATTTGTATCTTTCCAAATTGTTTCCAGAGGGTATCCACCATGTATTTAACCATGAAGAAAAGGGGTACTTTATCTAGGAATTCTACTACACTTGTTTGCCAAGCTTTGCTCCCTTCCTTTTTGATCTTTGAAAGGGGGTAACAACAATTCTACCATTTCTCTTATTTGGGTTAACAAAGTCAAGTCTCACCTCATCTCGAATTTTGCCATCAAAAAAGGTAGACCAGGTCTTACGAAGAGACTCATTCACCGCAGTAATCGTGGCCATGGTCTCCCCTAGCTGTGATGAAGGCAAATCAGCCAATTCTGAGCTAGAGTTAGGAATACATTTCTCAGTGATGACAGTCTGTTTTGATATACTTATATGTTGTTGTAAAGTGGGAAAAGCTTCTAGATGTGTAACAGTAGGAGTTTGAGTGTTAGATTTGATCTCCTTTTCCATATTCTTTGTATAACTACTTGAACTTTACCTTTTTGTGGTGTAACAGTAGATATGTGCTTGTCATTTACATATCTATTGCCATAACTTGAACTCTGAACTTTGCTTGTTGCCATACAGTCTAATGCCTCTTCTATGTTTGAAATTTTCTTCTTATTTTGTTTTTTGGGTGCCATTTAGTCAATTTCGTGAGGTAGAATGACTTTGAGGGTAAGGTGTTTGGTAAAAGGCTAAGGAAAGAATATAGTGTGGAGATGAGAGAAGAATAGCAGCAAAGAAAACAAAAATGAAATCCCACCCGACTCGAGGAACCGGCGTGGAACCCCGGTCAGATTAGGAAGAAAAGAGAGAAGAAGCGGTGGAAAATTGGTGAATATAACTGCCAGAAAAAGAAAACAGAAACCTAGAGAGAGAAAGAAACTAAGCTAAAACCTAGAGAGTTTGACTCTCAGTTTTATGTATAAAAGTTTGGAAGATTGGTTTTGGAGCTAATGTTATTGTGTGTGGAAGGGAAGAAATCACCTAACTATTAGGAGAGATTCTACCTCAAAGGAAACGGTTATCAAGGAAGTAAAGTGGTATTTATTTTTTATTTTTAAATTCTTGTTTCCTCATCACTCCTTTTTAGATAATAGTGAAAGATTAACTTGTATTAGTATGAGTTAATTTGTTAGTAACTTATTTGTTCCTATCTTAAACTTTCGAGTTTAGATAGATAACTTATTTGCATAGGCTACCGTTTTTTCTTTTTCTTATTAATACAACCGTTTACCTAACCAAAACAAAAATAAAAATTAGTCATCGTCTAAAGTTGTCGTGAGAAAAAGGAAAACGAACATTCATTTTCATTTTCTTGGTTTCCAAAGTAGTTTAGACACGTTGAATCAAGTCATTTGACAGTTGAAAGTAGCAAGAAACGTTGCGTATTGACAAAGCCATGATGTGTTGTCCCACATTATCTCATAGTTTTAAGTTCTGTTTTAAGTTCATAGTATTTTCTCACTGTCCAAAAAAAAAAAAAAAGTTCATAGTATTTTCTCGAGTATTCAATGTCTTATTGACAACGTAAAATTCTCTACACACATGGACTTAATGTGATGGAGGCTTGGAGTTTGGTGTGTCTTATATATGTCGGTAGCTATAGCAACGGTATTAGGGTGCCTAACGTTTTAAGTACGAGGCCTATTCTTTTATTCGTAAACAGGCTCATTAATTGACAAGGTTAAAAAAAAAAGGGTAAAGCCTTCGAGAAGCCCCTTATCTTTCCCCAAAGTGTGCGATCCGCCCCCGATCTTCATTTTTACCCTTTCTGGCCCTCCATCTCAATACTTTGTGACGCCGTTAGCCCTTTTTTCGTTTTTCTGTCAGTTGACCGTTAGTCAACGCCACATGGCGCCAGGTCATCGCCACATCAGCGCCACCTAAGCACCACCCGTCTTCGTCAGCGTCTTCCTTAACTGTATTAAAAAAAAAAAAAATTGTTTGAAGGTTTGAATCCTTCAAACCTTCATCAATGGAGAAAAAAAAATTCCACTTTACTCTTCAAAGCATTCAAATCTTTCTCCATCTTAACCTTCATTTTTTCATTCTTCATCTTCAATGTCGTTAAAATTGGCCCAAAATAATACACAAAGAAAAATAATTAAAAGCTTAGTTAACATAATACACAAAGAAAAATAATTAAAAGCTTAGGCCCAAAAAATCCCACTAATCTCTACATCTCTACATACTACCACCCCCTCCTCCACGGCTCCTACCACCGCCACCGCTACCCCCGTAGCTTCCTCCACCTCCACCGCCGTCGGGGATTCCACGGCTACTTCTCTGGACGGGAGCACCATCAGGTTCGGAAACATGACAGCCTCAGTACGACCATCACCGCCGTGCTCAACCTCCGCCGCGCTCAACCTCGTACTCGACATCTTCGTCGGCGCCGAGGCTACGGAAACCATCAGGTCTGATAGCAGATTGATGAACAAAGAGATCTTCAGTACCATCTTCAGGAGTTATGAAACCAAAATCCTTCAGTTATGAAACCAAAACCCTTCATCATCAGTTTCTGATTTAGATTGTTCAAGGTTACACTCAATTCACGTCCCAGATTCTGATATCCGATGTTTATGGGATTCAAGAATATTTGTTCAACTCTGTGTTTGCAGAGGACAATTGATGTTTAAAATATATGATTTTTGTTCAATTGAGTGCAAAGTAAAGGAGATCGAAAAGAAGAAATCCACAGCCTTTGCTCATGAATTCTTGAGCAGATCAACTTCTGTAAATCACGTAAGATAAATTCTTGATATTCTTCCTTTTTGGAGAAACATGATTATGATTCTTAAGTAAAAATGTTCTTATTTTGCAGATTTTATGAATCTTCTTCTTGTGACGAAGATAACGATTTAATGGAGATAATGGACGGGCTTAGTTATGGGCTGGGTCGGAATACGGGCTTAGAGTTTGGGACTTAAAGCATATGTACTCTTCTGCAGCTGAGGAGGCTAAGAAAGTAGATGATGCAGCACCATTTTATGAATCTGTGAATACATCTCCTAATTTAAATTGGAACTACATCTATTTTGGCTTCAAGCAAATTGTTTTTATGATCTTGTTTTAATATGTCGTTAATCATAATTTAAATTGGAAGTGGTTTAGCTCCTTTTGTGTGTAATTTCATGTATTAATTTTTTTTCCTCCATTGATGAAGGTTTGAAGGATTCAAACCTTCAAACAATTTTTTTTTTAATACAGTTAAGGAAGACGCTGACGAAGACGGGTGGTGCTTAGGTGGCGCTGATGTGGCGATGACCTGGCGCCATGTGGCATTGACTAACGGTCAACTGACAGAAAAACGAAAAAAGGGCTAACGGCGTCACAAAGTATTGAGATGGAGGGCCAGAAAGGGTAAAAATGAAGATCGGGGGCGGATCGCGCACTTTGGGGAAAGATAAGGGGCTTCTCGAAGGCTTTACCCAAAAAAAAAGACAAACGCATAGACGTATCAAGTAAAAGAATAAAACAAAACCACCTGGGTAATTAATTGGCTAAAACAAATTAAGAGATTGCATGGAAAGCCCCAAGCATATTAAGAGATATATTTTTGAGATTAGTCATAATATGCTTTAGGAGTAAGTTACATGATCACCCACACATTCCCAAATAAAACCAATACCATCTTTGTCACAAAATTAACAGAGACACATACTTAAAGAATAATTGATGATCATTAATAAAAAAGTCAATTTTTGAGATCGGTAGTTAGCCTAGTGGTTAGCTTACTCCACAGAGACCAAGAGGTATTGGGATCGAATCTCATTAGAGTCATTTACTCCGAGTCCAAAGTGGCTCTCTCATGTATTAAAAAAAAAAGTCAATTTCGAATCCCAAATCAAAAAAAAAAAAATCAATTTTAACTTGAAAATAAAATTTTCTTATTTTGGTATTTTTTTTAATTTAAGATAAGAGATGTAAAATAGTCTGGGTTGGTGATATTTTACTTTAGTATAAATTATATGAAGTAATTTAAATTAGAGACCTTTTTATGAAATATTTTTTTGATATAATGTCTTTTATTAATGCTCACAAAAATAAAATGTATTCTTATGGCGTCATTAGTAAAAAGTATGTTAAGCCACCTAGTTGATTGTTTCATATCATCCATAAAAAAATTAAACTATAAAGTTCATATTTTCACAAATGTATACACCTTCCTTATTTAACGCATAAGTCCTCCATTGTTATTAATGATAAGTATTAACTAGCACCCTGAATGAATACGAATTGAAGACTATTTGCTATTTTTTCATGAAAATGATTTATTAAGATAGAGGAAATTACTCATAAGAGCCTGACAATCACAGACAATAATAAAAAGCTCAAACAGAAAAAGATACTTATAAAGTCCTATAGTTATAAAACCTTATTCGTCATCTTACTAATATACCTCTTCTCTATTCTGCCGTATACTTACACCAAACATTAAAATAATTCAATACACATTTTTTATAAAACATCGTCTTGAAAAATATTACCTTACAAAGGTGTCAAATCATTTCCTCTTTCCTCACCAGATTATTCTACCTTCTGCTGGAATTTCAAATTCAAAAAGGGGATGAAAAATTTCCTTTGAGCAGCATCTCTACTTGATCATCATATCTTTGTTCAAAATTCTGTTCTTTATGTAATGATCATCCTTGTTTCCCTTATTACTTTGATCTCCCGAGGCCTTAGATGTTTAGCACAATTCGTACGTTTTTTAAGCGTTTTCATTTAGGTCACTGTGATGTTCTGTAAGTCACATAATGTCCATATGATGGTTACACATTGTCATACACTTCAACACTTGTGATAAGTTTAAGTGATTGTACTTCTATTCGCATGTAAAACATTTTTTCCATATAAGTAGTTAGAGAACAATGATTATTTTTGGCAAATTTCAGTGTTACAGTCATTGGTATGTACCAACATCTCTTTAAAATTTGTTGCATAACTATTTTTAGAGTGGATCAAGGACATTGGTACAAAACAATGTTCAATTTCGATGATTAAATTGTACTGCTCATATTCCTTATGAGACCTTTATGGTTTTCTACATTTTTTGTAAACATTGGTATGTACCAATTTCTGTACAGCAGCTGCTACACAATTATATATGCCTAGTGGATCCAGCATACTAGTAAAGACATTGTGTGTACCAACATCTGTTTAACATTGTTCCAAACCTATAGGTACAGTGTTTCAAAACATTGGTACAGAACCATGCTCAATTTCCGATTAGGTTGTCATGTTCATAATCCATATTAAACTTTATGATGTTCATCATGCTTTTGTAAGCGCTTGTCTGTACCAATTTCTTTACACTAGCTGCCACACAACCATATGCACAGTATATCAAGTACATTACTACATTGGTATATACCAACACCTGTTTAAATTTTTTGTTTCAGAACTATAAGTATGGTGGATCAAGAACATTGGTATAGACACATGTTCAATTTGAATGAATGTCCTTTAATTACTCCATATTAAACCTTTATAATTTTTTTTGTAAATATTGGTATGTACCAAACTAATCCCAACCCTAATATCTGTTTTACAACAAATAATTCAGCCCACCCAAACGTTTTTTTAGATTTTTACCATATTTTTAAATCAACAACAAGTTTATTAACCAGAAAACACCATTGATCTTACAGTAAAATCAAATTTGGTGCGTACCAACCAACAAATCTTATTTAAATTTAAACTAAAAATCACTCATCATACCTTTAATGCTTTGGTTTACCATTTTTATCTCAACAAACACAACCATTATCATAAACGGGACTTTAAACATGGAAAATTACTGAAAATGATAAAACAATGCGGCGGGATTTACCAGTCTGTAAGTTTAACAAAATCAAAAATAAATTACAGAGGGTTAGTTAGTCAGGGATGATTAAAACACGAGCGCCTACCACAAAGCATAAAAAAGTTTAATGTTACCTTTAAACCGACTATGTAGATGCTTCAGGGAGACGGAACAGAATATAACAGGAGAAAAAATGCCACTGGGATAATACTAGAGAGAAAATTAGAAAAAGAATAGGAGAGAGAGAACAAGGGAGCGGTAATGGTTTTTGCAGAATGTGAAGAGAAGGAAGGGTGAGGAAGGTTAAAAGTCCCGAAAAAATTACAATATAGGCTTTTTTTTGGTTTATAATGGTCTGTATAGTAAGAGAGAGGGAGAGTCAGTTAAGAGACACATTGACTCCAACGTTCAGATACAGTTAGGGGTATTACGGTATTATTACATGCATTAGTTGGCTGCTAACTATCGTATAACTAAGGGGACTTTCAAATGGAAGTCCAATATCTTTTGGGCCTTTTAAAATAATTTGCCATTAAGAAAATAAGAAAGATATTTGTCCCACACATGTAGGGCTTACATCAAAAAACAATAAGCGAGGGGTTTAAAATCCGAAGCAAAGGTAAAAGAAATTAATCTACATCTTCACATTTAAATGAGCAACATAGTCAACTTATTTTCGTGATAAATGTAATTTAGAATTTACAGTGTTTATTTCTCGAATATCATGAATATCCCTCGATAGAACAAAAAACCATTTTCAAAGTTCTTGAAGACAATTTTTTTTTTATTTCTTTTTGGACACAGACAATATTGAATATCAGGAACATTTTCATTTCAAAAATAGGTTAAGATTAAGAAGTAGCAAAAACACATCAATTTAACAAAGATTTTACTTATTTTAGTACTGGCCATTATGTAATTTAAATTAAAACAGCAAGAAGTAAAAAAAAAAAAAAGTTCAAACCAGGTAATCAATTGAAATTTGGATTCTATATAATGTTTTCAAAATATTTTAATCGAGTCGCTACTACTACACTACTAGTCTACTACCTTACGTTTAATGGGATCAACATCCATGATACAACAATTTGCTAGTTTTTGTTATTTTTTTATACGATGCAGTGGTAATTAAGAAAAAGGTAAAGCTTTACTGAAATTCTTTAATTTTCGCCAAAGTGCACGATCCGCCCTCGATGTTACGTTTTACTTTTTTTGGTTTTTGATGAACTCTATTTTTTGACACTGTTAGCCCTTTTTCTATTTTTCTGTCAGTTAATCGTTTGTCATTGTCATCTGACGCCACGTCAATGCCACATCACCGCCAACCGTATTCGTTATCATCATCCCTAACTAAAAAAAAACTTTCACCTCTTCCTTCCCCTTTCGGTGATCTCACCACCAATCTTACCACCTCCGACCTCCGTGACACCGCCTATGAAATATTCGTAGCTTCCAACCGTACCTCCACTGCAAAACCCCTCGCTTATATTCCCAATTCGCCTTCTTTTGCCGACAAACCTTCATCACCATCAGTATTTCAGAGATCGTTGACAGCGACGGCTGCTTCGAAGATGAAGAAAGCTTTGGGTTTAAGATTCAACTTGAATACTGGATTAACCAGAAAGACAGAGGGAAGCCCAGGTTCTGGTTCAAAGTCTAAGAAACCCGTAACAATAGGTGATTTAATGAGGATACAGATGAAGGTATCTGATAATGCGAATTCAAGGTTTCAGAGAGCTTTACTTAGAATTGGTGCATCTCAGATCTACTTTCTAAATATACATCAAGATTGTTATTTTATTCATCTTAATGTCTACAGTATATACTTACATGAGTGTAATATCCCATATCGGATTGCAAAAAGATTTGTAAATGGTTTATAATTGATGTTGTATGTAAAGTAATAATTTGGGTTTTGTCTTAGATTTTAGCAAAAGAAGAAAAAAAAACCATTTTTAGTTAGCTGATTTGAATTAATGAATGTTTGTTATGAATTTTTATAGTTTTCTTCCATTGTTGAAGATTTGAAGCATTCAAACATTCAAAGGTTTTTTTTAGTTAGGGATGATGATGACGAAGACAATTGGCGGTGACGTGGCGGTGATGTGGTGCTAACATGGCGCCAGATGACATTGATTAACGGTCAACTGACAGAATAATGGAAAAAGGCTAACGGTATCAAAAAATAGGTTCATCAAGGGCCAGAAAGAGTAAAACGTAACAGTGGAGGCGGATCGTGCACTTTGGCGAAAGTTAAATGGATTCAGAAGGGCTTTACCCTTAAAAAAATTAACACAAAATTAACATATTTCTCTCTTTATGTTGTTATAAATTGTTTAATAATTATGAAAATAAATTAATAAAAGATGTTTTTCATGTTTATTTAGGAGTTTCTTGGCATTTTTTGAAAGAAGTCGTCCACTTCAACTACAGAGATACGAATGTTTGATCATAGTCGGTCAATAAAAAGAATCATTTATTCAAAATTATGGTTATTGAAGAGTTATATGCATGGGAAAAAAATTGAGAATTACACAATTAATTAAAAACTGAATCAATTATTTTCTGAAAAAAGAAAGAAAGTCGATTGAAGTAGGCACATACAAGGCTGTAAATGAATCGAGCCGAATCGAACTTTAGCTTTCTTGAGTTTGTTTGCTAATATTTTAGTGAGCTTGAGTTTGGTTTGAGTTTGAAACGAACCGAGCCGAGCCGAACTTTAGCTTTCTTGAGCTTGGTTCATTAACTAACGAGGCGAACTCAAACAAACCCTTAGCGAACTTGTTTTTTTCAAGCTTGAGTTCGGCTTGGATTGATTCATTTAAGTCTCTTCTATTTTTCGATGATATATATATATTTGGAATTTTTTGTGATTTAAAATTATGTTAAGTAAAACTAATATACAACACATTACATAATTTGACTTGAAAAAAAATACTTACTAGATATAGAATATTTTAGTTATGATTAATTAGATATACAAAAAATTTACGTAGTTTTAAGTTTATACATACGCACATATATATACGTATAAAATTGATAATTTTTAATTAAATATATCTACCAAACCTATTAACGAGCTCTTAATGAACTCTTAACAAACTGTTCACGAGCTTAACGAGTCGAGCTTATACAAGTTTGGGTTTGTCTCATTTAGTAAACGAGCCTGAATTTAAAGCTTGAGCTTGGTTTGTTTAACTAACGAGACGAACTCAAACAAACTTTTAGCATACTTAAACTTGAGCCCTTGGCGAGAGTATCGGTTCATTTGCAACCCTAGGCACATATATGAATCAAACTGACCAAACTAGCGCTTAGGTGTGTGCGATGGTGGCTTGATCATCTCCTCCTTAAAAAATAGGGATGTCCCAAGGGCTCACACCTTGATTAAATTAACCATATATGAACTCAATATTTTCCTTCATATTTTCTTGTATGGAACTTGTAACACTACAAAGTATAGTTTTTTCAGTTTCATACATTTTTTACAATTTTGATTTGTCATTTTAAGAGCTTAATTTCTCAATCACTACTTCTTTGTTTCGACCCGTGGTCATATTTTCTGAATTAGCTATGTGAAATAAATATTTTGATATAATGCCCCTACCTATAATGAGGTAGAAACCCAACTATTATCTTTTTGGGTTAGGTAAACGGTTGGTTTACATGATAAAAAATGTACACTATACAAGAGAGTCACCTATCTAAGCCAAAAGGCTAAAGATAGTAACAAAGAAGCTAAATATGACTACCTAATATAAGACTAATACAAGCTAATATTCCACTATCATCCATAAACGAAAGATGAGGAAATAAAGAAAATAAATTGGAAAAAATGCACCACTTAATCTCCTTGGTAACCGTTTCTCTAGATGAAGACTCACCTCTCATAGCTAGGTGATTTCTCGCTTTCCAAATACAATACACGGACGGTAGCTCTAAATTCAACCCTCCATGATTTTATCCTCCAATTTTCTCTAGCTTTAAACTTTTCAAGCTATTTCAAAGCACTTAGAATTGTGTTCATCTCCTTATCCAATCCTAGCCAAGAGTTTATCTCAACCCAAATAGCCCTCGAATAAGCACAATCGGAAAAAATGTTCTTATTTGACTCAAAATCTTCCCCACATAAATTACAAAGTAGATCCAACTCTAAATAAGTTATGCGATCTTTAGTTTTAAGCCTTGGTGTCGTTTAAGGTGTGATAAAATAATAGATAAATAAACGCAAATAAACACCCTAGGCTAGCACAGTTCTGCAAGTATATAGGACGTATGCAAGTTTTGAATTATAAATAAGATTCGTTCCTCAAAGACTACGAAGGTTAGAGAGAAATTATGCAAATTATCAAGTGCAGATATGAGAGTTAGATCAGATTAATACGCAGGAAAATAAAAGAAAAGAGATTTTTTTTTTTGATTTTAAGAAATAGAAAATTAACTAATAAATTAAAAGACAGGAAATTAAATAAGCAAAGAACAAGTAGTATGAGAGTTTAGCTCGAGATATTTGCAAGTAATCCTCACTAGTTTTGTTTATTCTAACATGTAAGGGTTAATCATGTGATATTACTATAGTTAGGATTCTAATTTCCCATACCTTAGACCTTGAGAGTGACTAAGGGGGCTACGACACAACCACGAGGCAGTCCAAACTTAGGGTTATCAAGCGCTACCAAGGCCCTAAGCAGTACAATTCCTTCAATTGGTGAGATGGTGGTGAAAACATACCCTAATGACTATCTAGTTAGAATCGGTGTTGTCAAGAACAATATCGGACACTAGACGTTATGTGGTGTTTCAATAATTAGACACCCCTTCTAGGCAACCATATAACTACTATTAAGGTAATCCTATACTCGTGCACTAGCAAGAAAAACAGTCATTAAATCAAAACACATAAGCATAAAATAAAACATGACTTCAATTAAATACGAAAGTATCCCAAATCAGATAGAAAAACTAGGTTTCATACATATATGCTAAATCTAAAGCTAAAATTATTTAGTTCATACTAATAGAAGAAAAGAAAGAAATTACAAATTCAAAGGTTGAAGAAGATATGATATGGTATTCAGCTCCTTCCAGACTTCTTTTCTTGTGTTGTAAGCTTCCTATTGGCTTAAGGTTGGCAAATGATGTGTTTCTTCTGATAAGAGAGTGTATTTATAGGGTATAGGAAACCCTAAAACGTTTCTTGGAGTATAAGATATGTATTGGACTCCATGCCCAACTCAAATTTGTAACCCCAAAATATAGAAAAGGTAAGATTCTGGTGCTGTTTTGTTTTGGTCGTAACTGCTTCAATACTTATCCGTTTGACGCGTTCAAATAGTCAAAACTGATCTTCTCGGAAATATATTTAACTTTGCTTCAGACCATTCTTCCAAATTCCTAGACAATCTTGCGTTATGATAACTTTTATGTTCGTAGCTGCTGAAATTCAGATTTATCTAGCAACTTTATATTTTTCTTTTTCATATTTCTTGCCTTTATCTCCAATTTCCATGTTTATCATCTTTCTTTTATCTCTTAGAATTAACTTGGCATCTAATTAATTACCATATATCTTTAAAGTTTCACAATTAACAAACAATTAAACCAAATATGCTCTAAAAATAATAAATAATTAAATCAAGCCACGAAATAGGAAAGTGTACTAAATCATGAGAAAATCGACCTATAACCTAATAAATACCCCTAAAATGATGTCTCCAACTAAGATTAAATCATCACAAATGGGGAGACATAAGACCCCCAACTCAAAGTTGTATCGTCCCGATAAAATAAAAATAAAGAACAGTAGGGTAGTCAATTTTTAAACAAGAAGAAAAAGTAGGAGGAGAATAAGAACAGAACACAATGAATGATCCTAGAGCATAAATATCTAAAAAGTCTCATGTAGTAATGCTCAAGAAATAATGCACACATATGCTTAATATACACATAATCATCAATCCACGAATTCAAGTCCAGATTAATTTCGCAATGCCAGAAGGAGAGGTCTCAACTTAGTTTGTGCTAATGGGTATAGGTTGTTCATAGGTCCTAATATAGTATCCAATGGTCCACTTACCTACAACCTAATAACTCAATTGTTTCTCCATCAAGTAGCTAGAAATCCTAAGGTCTTTACGGATATAACGGGGCTTAGGGACTGTGTGGTATATTTGGATTTTGAAAAGTGAGTTTTTGGCTCTCTCCTCACATTCCATCAACGAATCGCTCTGGAGCTTGAGTTTTCACTCGAATATGTTCTCACTCAACCCATTTTTTATACTTTTGACGTGCATCCCCAATAAATCCCAAATAAAACCTTTTTATGATGATATACAAATTCCACTTTGCCGGTCCAAATATATATTCTTTTCATATTTCTTTTTCTTTTGTATAGCTATGACTCTCCTTTTAATGTTGAGATATCACGCTATATTTTTCTTATATTTTTTTTTCTCTTCAATTAATGCTTTTCAGCTTTTTTCCTTCACTATTACCCTGGCAAAGGGTTACAATAATAACTTTTTCATCATCAATCAAATCACAATTACAATTTTCCAAACCCAATGTTCCCTAATGATGAAACCCACCACCCCAAACTCAAGCTCTAAAAATGACTTGTCTCAGGTTTTGCGATTCGAGTGCGGGTCATATGGATAAGTCCTATAAACTAAGGAGTATGGTATATAATGTGGTTAAATAAAAGGTTTAAGAAAGGCACAGAGGGGCTAAGACGGATAAATAATAACAATAATCAAATAAAAGGGTGAAAAATTTAAAAGGCTTCAAGTGACTTCAATATGAAAGAACTGCCTTATTCACTTTTCTAACTATTGGATTTTGTTACTTTTTCACTACTAGTTTATAGATAAGCGGGTTTTTGACTAATTTCAAACCTCACGTTGTACACACCAAATAACTTTTCCTAAGTTTCAACGTGACTTTTTAGCATTGCTCATTAACTTTTCTATTTTTTATTTCCTGTTTTCATACATGCATGCTAAACATATATACAAAGACAAAATTTAAGTATATATACGAAAAATTGTAACTAGTTATATATAATTTGAATTTTAAGTAAAACTAACATGCTGACAAAAGATCACTGACTAGGACCCATATAGGCTACAAGTAATCAAGTAAAACTACGAAAAGAAAATTTAACAATTCGGTTCTTTAATGACATTTATTAAGCAATAGGGATGATTGAACCATTGGTCCCTGTCATAAGAAAAAAAACCAAGTATAGGTGTGTTTATACAGTAGCAAAAGTATACTCGTTTTATTCAGAATATAGCAAAATTACCTTGATCATAGCATACAACTTTTGTATCACACAAGAGAAAGTACTACTCAAGGTACATCATATCAATTATTCTTCTCAAAGACTATACAGTAATTAACAATTTTCATAAATAAATAAAGACTTAAATAACTGAATTACTTACTTGGATCGTTAGTTGACCAACTAAGCACACAAAATTCCAACGTTAAAGTTCCACCTCCGGGTGTTGATGTTACCTAAAAGCACAGAAAGAGTGCTAAGATGTTTCAGTTAGTTGTAAGCAATAAAAATGTCAATAAAAATGATTGAGTTACTTTGTATAAATTATATTAACATATAGTAGTGATACATGTAGGAGTATCAAAAGCAGGCAACATTCTTCGCGATAAATCCTCAGCCAAGTGAAGTAATTCATTATCATATGAAGGAATCCGCATGCCCTGCATTTTTCAAAAGTAAAAGGATGTGTTACGAATCCTGGAGAATAATACCTATGAGACTTTATATTTTTATGCAAATATACAATGTAAGTCCCTATGAGAAAATTAATTTTTCAATTCCCTATAATAATCAAATATTCCATTAAGTTCCTTTTATACAAAAGAATTACTTAAAGTCTCTTTATTATAAGCAGATTGTACTTTCAACCCATATACTAATTAAAAAAGTTGCACTTTTAGCCCATACATTTAGCAGAAATTGTACTCTAAATCTCCTTTAATGCAAATATATAGTATACGTCCCTATTAAGTCCCTATATTATACTGAAATTGCACAACATACCCCTATAAAGCCAAACTTTGCATTATGATCAGTACATGACTAAGCCAAAAATTGAACTACAAGTTCCGGATTATTCTAAAAATGCACTATTATTCCATGCTTGGTTATTGAAAAAAACGCACTATAGGTCCTTGTTGTAAAACCGTTTAGATTTACTTTTGAGTTTCAAACGTTTTCAAAAAAAAATTTAAGAACAGAAAATAAGAAAATAAAGAACACAAACAGTCTATCGTGGTTCGACAAAAGTCTACATTCACGTTGGGCTCCGGTGAAAGAAGCGTCTCCACTATAATGCAGTCGTTTACAAATTACAATTTTTTTTCAAAGTATTCAAAGAATCTATCAGAAATCTCAAGCTAACCGCTAATCTAAAATACTCAAGCCAACTACACTGGCCAACTAAACAAGTACTAAGATGATTCTTGTTATATTTAGATTAATCTAGCTTTTACAAGTGATTTACTATCTAATATATATCCAGGGGATAAAACCCTAGGTTTTAATTCTGAGTTATGTGAGAAAACAAGAGAATGGGCGTAAAGTTGAAAAAGCACGCCTTGTATATGGGGATGAGTAGGGTTTTAATCTGAGCTGTCTAAAGTGATTACGGTCAACGGATAAAAATTATTCCGCGTTTAATTAACAAAACGTAGTTGTCATGGAATCAAGTCCAATAGTTCATAAGTAACTTAGCCCAATAAGACCAACTAATGGACTTAAATAAAACTTCGTTTGGATTGGCCCAAACTTATACACCCAAACACACTTCTCTCTCTCTCTCTATCTCTCTCTCTCTCTCTCTCTCTCTCTCTCTCTCTCTCTCACACACACACACACACACACACACACATATATATATATATATATATATATATATATATATATATATATATATATATATATATATATATATATATATATATATATAAAACAAAGTCCAACAATCTCCACCTTAAAGTGTGTATTACCCTCATGGCTAATATATAGGAAGCAGCAACTCTGTCACCACCAGTTCCCAAATTTACCGGCAAAAATAACTCAACCAACAAACAATAAGTCCAAACAAAGTTTGAACTTGTTGTTCGAAACAAGTTTAGTATCCTTATTAGAAGGATTCAAATCAAAAGAAATCTTTTCCAATTTCTCTTTATTTTTAGCTAATACATGATATCTCCTTATCTATGATAAATGAATCCCATTGTGTGACATCTTTTTACATTCATTTTGTGCTCAGCTAAGGGGTTTTTCCCCTATTATTTGATAATTCTCATTTCTTATCCTATTTTGGAGATTAGTTACTTTTAAAGCTATTTGTGCGTAATTTGTGTGTTAAATGTTAAGCTCTTAGGTACAAGCATTATATTATATGTCAAAGCATGGATTGAAAGTTTAGGAAAAGAGATCAAATAAGGTAACCAAGAGCAAGGGACTAAAGAACCCATTTTTAGAAAGTAAAAGAGCTACCGACCAAAATTAGAAAGTGTATTGTTTTCAATTCCACGTGAGATTGACAAAGAATTTGGATGATCCCTTTTACATCCATATAGGGCTCTGAACTACGGTCGCGTGGACATTAAGTTTTTGCAATTCGAAGCTGTAATGAAGAAGTTGTGCATTCTACAGCTGACATGACTCAAACGTGTCCCCTCTTGGAGGAAAACAGAGTTTGAGACGGGATAGGTCATTTAAACCTATCCCATGACCCATGAACATTTTTTATCCTATTTATATCAGCTCATTACAGTAAGAAGTCATCCCTTGGCCGCTAGATCTCACCTTTCATCAAGAATTTCAAGCATAGAAGGGATCCGGAGGATCTAAAGAAGGAAGAAACAATGTTGGAGCATCACTACATCACATCTTCACTTCTCCATATCTAATGTTTGGGTAAATTATTTTTAGAAATACTTTGTCTATGATTTATTTCTAAACTATTTATTCTAAAGTTGTATTATGCACTATTAATTCATTTCACTGAGGAATGTATTTGTAAGAACCAATGAATATTGCGTTTTCTGTTTTAATTGAATTGTAGATTAGATTATTTAATTGAATTGGTTTATAATTTACTTTCATTGACTATGTGTTTGTTATAAATATTACCCATGCATTAGCTAAGTATTGGGTAGCTCAAGTAATTAAATTCAGCACCGATAAGGGTTTTTAATTACATAATGAACATATAGGCACCTAGTGTGAGGTATTGAACTGGGAGGTCTTGCCCAATTAGGTAGTCAATAGGCTTAGAACCTAATTCATCGAAAACAATTTATAGGGTAACCTAAGAGGGTCTCTAATGGTGAAAGATTACATTCTTAGCCACCGACAGGAGTTAGAAGGATAGTTGAATCCCGACTAATATAAACTTACCCATTCACCCTTATTCTTAGAAACGTTAATTCAAAAGGATAGGTTCATACTTGTATTTCCTTATCTTTTATCTTATTTGCATAATTGTTTAAATTAATTCATTAGGAAAAAAACATTCATCTTATTTTTCTCGTCTTGTTAATCGAAACATTTAAAACCATCTACTCTAATATTGAACCTGAGTGGAATAGCTACTTAAATCCCTGAGAAGGGACACAATTTTACTTACTTAACAATATGTAACTTGCGGAGAGTTATTTGTGGTTTTTGAGGAGTGTGCACTTTTACAATTATTATTTTATTACACACCATGTCCCACCAACACTCTCTAATAAAATGATACTAAACATATATGTGTTTAGTTCTTTCACAATATACACGAATTTTACTCAAATCTATAGCACTTTGACTATCAAAATCGATTAAATAAATACCCTTAACAAACTTAACCTAGTTGAGAAAATTTTGAAGCCAGATAGCTTCTTTCAAGCAATCTGTAACGATAATATATTTTGACTCAGTAGTTAAAAGAGCTACCGGTGGCTGCAACTGGGACTCCCAATAAAATCCAATTTTTCTTCAAAGTGAAACAGTAAGAAATAGTGGACTTTCTAGAGTCCATATCTCCTATGAAATCTAAGTCTACATAGCCAACAAGCTCAAAAGAAGTATTATGATTTCCATATATTAATCCCACATTCAAAGTAGAGTTTACAATATCTAAAACATGCTTAAGGGGGAGTCAATGATCATCGCTAGAATTAGACATATATCTACTAATAAAGAAATAGAAAAGGATAAAAAGCAAGCCTGGTACTAATCATGGCATACATAAGTGACTATATAACAATAGAATAAGGTACATTTTCCATTTCCAAAATATCAAAATGCATTTTGGGGCACAACTGTTTAAACAAAACAAAATGACAAGCAAAAGGGATATGTACATTTTTGTAATTCAAAATACCATACTTAGAAATAATCTTTTTCAAGGAAGGTCCTTGATGTAATTTTGATATGAAATTGGGTCTATCCCTATCAATAATTATGCCCCAAGTATTTTTATAGCATTTCCTAAATCTTTCATAACAAACTCAGACTTTAAGGCATCTTTAAGTTTATTTATAAGTGATAAAGAGTTACATATAATCAACATAGAGGAAAATATAAATCCCACAGTATTCTTGCCAAGTAAAGTAAAAACAAGCATTATATTGGGATCAACTAAATCCAAGAGACAAAGCATTAGAATCAAACCTCTTATACCATTATCTTTGAGACTTTATCAATCCATATAAGGATGGATTCAGAAGACACGCATGATCAGGTAACTTAGAATCTAGGTAACCTTCAGGCTGCTTCATATATATTTTCCCCAAGATCACCATGTAAGAAAGTTGTCTTAACATCCAACTACTTAATTTCAAGATTAAAATAAGCTTCATAAGCTAACATAATTCTTATAGTTTTAAATTTAATCACAGGATTTTTTTTTTAGTGAAGTCAATGCCTACCCTTTTGGTATCATCCCTTAGCAACCATTCTGGCCTTATATCTAGGTGGGCCAGTTTTAGAACTACCTTCTTTTAATTTATAAAGATATCTACATTCAACTAACCTAGCATCTTTAGGTTTAACAATTAAAGTCCAATTTTTACTAAGCAACTGGGAATAAAATGCTTCATTCATAGCATTAACCCGCAACTTATTATCTTTAGAACTTTTAGCACTAAGATAAGAATAAGGCTCATAATACCTACCCTCAACTGTAGCAGTTAAGGTAGTATAAACCATATCAACATATGAATATCTTTATGGAGCCTTAGGTTCTCTTCTTTTCCCGTGTCTAGCCAGCTAGTAGTCTTGAAGTCCTTCTGCTGATGAATCAGTCAAGTGGCAAACCAATCTTTTTCAGGTCCATCAGGTTGCTCAACACCTTCATCACCAGTCTATAGTTTAGGTCGATCCACTTGATGGCCTCCAACAGAAGGCTCACTTGACACTTCAGGGTTGAGATGCTCCACCTCAAACTCGTACTCCACAATATCAATATGAGGTTAAGACAATGCATCACTACATGTACCTGTAATATTCTTGTAAGGAATTGTTAACTCGTAAAATATAACATCTCTACTTACAAAGATTTTAACCCTCTAGCATCTTTAACCCACAATCTCTCTTGACCCCATGTTGTTGTTGATAATCTAATACAACAAATTTTATAGATCTAGGGTCAAGTTTACCATCCTTGTAATGAGCATAAGCTGCACAACCAAAAATCCTTAAATTGGACAGACCAGGTTTCTTTCAAGTCCAAACTTCCATAGGGGGTTTGAAGTCAATTGACATTTTAGGGCTTTTATTAATCAAGTAAGTTGCAGTATATAAAGCCTCCCCCAAAAATATTTTGGTAAACTAGAAGTGAATAAAGACTCCTAACCTTTTCCATAAGGGTTTCATTCATCCTCTCAGCAACTCTATTTTGCTGAGGGGGTTTTCTAATGATTCTATGTCTAAGAACCCTATTTTCCTTACAAAATTCTATATTACGAAACTCAAGACCATTGTTTCTGAAAAAAATTTAACAACTTTACCAGATGGTTTTTCCTCTAAAATTTTCTACTCTTTAATTTTAGAAAAAGTTTCATCCTTAGTTTTTTATTAAAAAGTCCAAATCTTCCTACTAAATCATCCACAATAGATAGAAAGTATTTAAAGTTTCCAAGTGAATTATACCTTTCAGGCCCATATAAATCAGCTTGAACATACACTAGCAGTCAAAGGCTATGTGAAACCTAGCCTTAAACTTAAGCATGCGTTGCTTAAATAAAACACAATCTTCACAGAAATATAAATCACATATAGTGTCGTTACTAAAACATCCATGCTTGCTTAGCAAAGTGAGTCCATGCTGACTCATATGCTCAAGCCACCGGTTTCACTTAGAGTAGTTGCTTTCTTAGAATCGGAAACAATATTAGATAAACATGAAATATGATTTCCATTTAGGACATACAATCTAGAACACATAGTAACAGTGAAGAAAAGTTTGGAATTCCTTTATACATGAATGTTACCCTTAAAAACTTCAGAAACTCAACCAATATCATCAAGAGTACCAAAAGAAATCAAGTTCCTTTTAAATTAAGGTATATATCTAACATTTATTAAAGTAACTAATTCCCCATCATACACTTTCATTTTAATCTTTCCCACACCCTTAACAATACATGTTTGATCATTTCCCATACACACATCTACATTACTAGTTTCAACAAGATCATGAAATAATTCAGATAAGGGACACATATGAAAGGTGCAACCAGAATCAAGTATCCAATTAACTTGACTAGATTTATCAATGGCATTAAGTACTTCACATAAGTCATCTATCTTAGGCATGCTGGCTACATTAGATTCATTATTACCAGCATCCTGTTTGTTCTTAAGTTCTAAACAATTCTTCTTTAAATGTCCAACTTTACCACAATGAAAACATTTTTGAATTTCTTTAGACTTAGGATTATTTTTAATTGTTTTTATGTTTTATACACATCAGGGACATGTATAGTATATGTTCTTGGTTTAATAAACACGTTTGAGCCAGTTCTTCTACTTAGTTTAATTTCACTTTCTCTGGTTTTTAAGGCAAAAATATCTTGATTAAAAGTAGGGACATTACTCGCAGATTGAAACACATTTTTAACACCTTGATAAGAATTAGGACTAGAGTTCAGAATAATCATGCATTTACTAGTATCATCTAAAGCCTGAGGAGTACCATTTAATATCAAGGTCATTTTTAAATACTCATCAAGATTATCATCTAAAGATTTACTAGTATCCATTCTATAATTGAACAAAGATCCTTTTAAGAAAGTCAAGTTGGGTAAAGACTTTGTAAAATAGAGAGAGTCTAACTTACCCCAGATCTCAAGTGCAATATCATATCCATCTACATTTAGAATAACCAAATCAGATAGGTTAAGGAACAAAATATTGAAAGCCTCTTCATTAATTTATCCAGCTTTGTCCAGTAGTTCTTTAGGCCACAATTCGATATCCTCAGTCAATGCATTTTCGACCTTATGATTAGATAACAACGCCTTCATCTTTTTATTCCATACACCAAAGTCAATTTTTCCTTTATAGACTAATATCTCAATACGAGTTGTAGCCACTAGGTTAGTACAAGAAAATATATAAATTTGTACTAACAGTCAAGAAGAAACTTGAAAGTATAAAATACTTTTCAATCACAAGTTTATAAACCCACAGGATCTCGGGAACTAGAAAGTCTCCAAAGAGATCAAAGAATAGGAAAACCTTTTGAAAACCTATTCAAGAATTTCAAGAAACCCAGAAACACAAAAAACTTAAACCGAAAAAATAAAGGAGTTATATCGACTTCATATTTGGGTCATCAAAACTCTAATAGAGTAAAAAATATCACAAATCTCTAAGAGATTTGAAAAAGCTCTGATACCATTGTTGTAAAACCGTTTAGATTCAGATTTATCATTGTTCGACAAAAGTCTACATCTATATTGGGCTCGGGTGAGAGAAGTACCTCTACTATAATTACGTCTTTTACAGATTACAACTGTTTATATTTAGATTAATCTAGATTTTACAAGTGATTTTACTATCTAATCTATCCAGGAGATAAAACTCTAGGTTTTACTTTTGAGAGTCGAGAGAGAAGACTAGAAAATGAGATAACAACTGAATGAGTGTAAAGATGAAGAAGCACACCTTATATATGAGGGTGGGTAGGGTTTTAATTTGAGCCGTCTAAAGTGATCGCGATCAACGACTGAAATTCGTCCCGCATTTACTTAACAAAACGTTGTCGTAATGGACTCAAGTCCAATAGCCCGTAAGTAACTAAGCCAAATAAGACCAATTGTTGGACTTAAATAAAACATGTTTTGGACTAACCCAAATTTAAATACCCAAACACACTTCACATATATAACAAAGTCTAACATTCCTTTTTTATGCAAAATCAAACCTTAAGTGTGTATATTATATAAATATTGCACTATAAGTCCCTGTATATAAAAACTACAAATTTATATATGAAACACAAATTACACTAGAAGCCCTTATATTTGAAAAAAAATTCACTTAAAGCCCTATATTAAAAAAAATGTAGTAAGTCCTTCTTTATGCAAAGTTAAACTTTTTTTGATACGTGATTGGTCCGGGCCAACTTGCATGTTCTATGACTAATCCCACGAGGAATATGCACGTCTCCCCATGTATACCCCCAGGTAAACCAGAACTAGTTTGCCCATGTTTATGGAGGAGATTCGCACCCCATACCTCTCACTTTACACCCTTTAAGTCCCTATATTAAGCGAATTTTGCATTATAAGTCCCTGTAAATTAAAAGACACTATAAGGCAAATTGCACTATAAGTCCATATGTTTAAACAAAATTGCACTTTAAGCCCCTGCATTCGCCAAAAATGTTGTATAAGTCTTTTTTATGCAAAACTAAACTTTAAGTCCCTATATTAAGCGATTATTGCGCTATAAGCCCTCTACTATGCAAAAATTGAATTTTAAGTTCTTATGTCATGCAAAAATTGCACTATATTACTCATCGAATTATGCAAAAAACTGACTGTATAGCTCGAATATGAAAAAAAACACTATGACACCCTATATTATGCTTAAATTGCACAGAAACTTGTATACTATGCAAAATTGTACTATAAGTCACAGACTAAGTGAAAAAATCACTTTTACATCCTGAATTAAGTAAAAATTACACAATAAGTTATGATAATCAAAGATGGCATCTAAATTTCCTATATTAACAAAAAAAATCCACCATAGATACCCAAATTCACAATAATTTATTGAAATTTTATAATTTATAAAAAAGGGCGAACAAACTTATGGACGATTTCGTGGAGGCGTCAGAGCTAACATATAAGCACATATATATTACACAACTATAAAAATTACATAAAAACATATGGGAAAGAAAGTAGTGGAGGTAGAGGTATCGATTGTTTTCGGTGACAATGAAACGGAGAAGATGAGCGCTTGAAAACTTGATTGGCGCGGAACTGATCGGAAGGGGAAAATGTTTTGAGAATTATATAATAAAAGTTTGATTTAGAGGTTAGGTTTTATAATCTTTATCGACCACCCGGTTGTCGGTAAAAAATTGTATTTTTTGTAACTTTTTATCGATTTTTTGTCAAATCACGTGGTGCGGTCACTAGGATCCTTCTCACTAGAGAACATATCGGAAGAAAAAGCTACTATCAAGGTACTTTTTTTAGATTAATTTTCTTTTTCTTTCAATTTAAAGAAAAAGGCTAATTTTATCGGAAAGAAAGAAAAACTGTAATTGAAAAAGACAAAAAAATCGTTTTAGACAATCAAACCTATTTAATTTCTAGGAGACTACAAAGCATCTTGTAGTACATTAAATTAAACAGACTCGGACACCAGCTCATATCTTACCTTTTCCAATAATTGAAGAAACCGAAATTCAAGATATCTTCATGGAGTAATTAATTTTTCTAACTCCAATGACATACTAGTACTCCTACCACGTTAAGCTTGTTATGATTTACTCCTACAATTTTTTTCCTTTGTATTTATATGTCTGAAAAGAATCTTTACTTGAAAAACCTAAATTTTAAAAGGTCCTTTTAGGTTCGTGAAAAAGCTTGGCAGGAAAAAAGAGGATGCCTTTACAACTTTTCAACTACTCCATGCAACTTTTTTTAATAGCATTATTTAGAGAATGAGAGAAAAACAAGTTATTTACAAACAAATGACACAATTAACTACTGATCAAAGATTTAAAAGCTGTCGTGGTCCAATAAATAAAGCTTCTTATACATATAGTTTAATCCAGCAGTCGTAACGTGTTTTATCAATAAAATGGTTGGAGCCAAGAGTTTTTATTTGAGGACTAAGGAATTTAAAGCCTAGGCAACGATCCCGATTTCATTATTTTTTTTTTGGTAATTGCATTATATGTATCTGTTCTATTTATATTTTTTTTGAAATAATTGCACTAGATGTATTTAAAAAGAAAATAAAATTTAAATAATGTAACTAAAATAATTAATAATCAATTTTTTTTTTTGAAAAGTTTGAAATGGACAAGTAAAAGTCAAAGACTAAAAAAAGTAAAAGTTACAAGATTATATAACTCATATTACTTTTATAGAGTTTTATATATTAAAAGATGAAAATTTTATAGCGTTTTGATAGTTTAAAAGATAAATCTCAAAATTTAAAGGAGACAATGGTCACACCGTACTAAAACCCATCATTTCAAAAAGGAGTAGTGACTTTTGTTTGTTGGGATAATGTGGATCGGGTGGGTTATTGAAAGTTTTTCGCGATTTTGTGATTTTGTGGGTACTAGTTTTCTAGGAGGTTTTAAAACCATTGAAACTAGTAATAAGGAAAGTATTGTTAACCTCGCGAAAGATATTTGTCTGCCCCCTTCCTTCTGAGAGGTTAAGGAGGATCAATAAGAACGTGACTTATTTTTAAGGGTGTCAATGGTTTCGTATGCAAAATCTACCTTGTTAAAGATCTTCAGAGCTGATGGATTAACTTGGATGCGTTAAGGGACCGGTGGGTCTCTTTTAATTTCCGGAGGGACTGTTTTGCTCCTTTTTTGGGACTCCGTTGCAAATTTTCTTGAAGATGTTTGGGTCTCAATTAGAAAGTTTCTTGATATCCTTAGCTGAAGAGGGGGGTAAGCTCTTTTGGTCTAACTTTAGTATGGAGACCAAATCGGTTGGGTGGTGCGTGGGTGGTGGTTGAGTGTTATTTGTCTTCTCTCCTCTTGGAAACATTGCTCTGAGTTACAGAAAAGGAAGTTATTTCCCTTTCTCAAGACTACTATTTGATTGGCTATTGGCTAAGTCTGGTTGCATCTCTTTCCCTTGTCAATCGTATCTTGGATTTGGTTGTGTTTTTTGGTGAAAGGAAGATTCGATTTTGTCTTGATGTGATGGTTTCTTGGCATGTAAAAACCTCTTATATGTTCTCCTCCTTGGAGAATCTGAAGTTGGAGTTTGTGATTCTTGGTTTTAGTGATAAGTTGAAATTAGGTTTTTGGTACATGATCTTCTCCTCTCTTTGGGTAGGGATCTTTTCCTGTGACAGACTTTGGAAGTGGTGTGGTAGGGAGACTAGGAGGTACTTTAGATATAATTCACTCTTTTTTTTGCCTCCACGCTCCTAACTCTAGGCAAGTCAAAGGAAAGATTAAAATTACCCATGTTCAAGAAGAAGATTCGAACCATGTATCTCCTAGATGAGGGACAAGGTCCTTGCTAGTTGAGCTAAACCCAACTGTTATATAAATTTACTCTTTCATTGATGAATGGTTCAACGTGGCTTTTTGGTTTTTTGGTCATTCTACCAGCCTGCACTTTACCTATTCCCAACATCTATAAAGAAGATTCTGAGAAACCATTTGGACTTCCAAGAATATCTTCTGATAATAATCTATAGACTTATTTAATCTAAGTATTCTCCCAAAATCTACTCTAACTACCTATTTATACTTTCGGAACCCACAATGGTCTTTATTACTTACAATCCTTTACTCTCTCTTCACTCCTAATGTCTATTCCATCATCTCTTTTGTAAAGACTTTTACTCTCACCTGATAATGACCTCCCGCCACTTCCATGTCTTACCATTTTCCAAAAGACCAATCAAGGAGCATGATCTAGATATGTTGGGTATGTGCATCAAGGTAAATGGTATTTCTTTTGCTGATGAAGAATGGCAAATGGTTGCGAAGATTGTTGCTGATCAAAGGTTTAGACCGTGCATATCCAAGTGTTAAATTATGGACAATGGGGCTTACAGAACTATGTGGATGTGGAAGAGGTTTACACAAATCACGTTTGATATTGTTTCAGATTTCTCAACAGTATGATGAAGTAGACCTGGGTTTTTCCTTGTCTACCATGTTATTACTAAGCCCTGGATTGAGAGCACGTCATTCCAAAAATTGAACATATTCATGTCCTCATGCTAGGTCATAGTTGAGGGCTTGGAATATATCCAAAGCACTATCAAGATGATTGAGAATTTTCCTTCTGGATTGGCAGCCTTGCTAAAATGGTTTTTCCAAGTGAAACATCTGATAGAGAAGTAAAGGTACTCTGCTTTAGAGTTGAATACAACATTCACAAATCTTACTTGTGTTTTGTTCATTGAACAACTGAATGGGGATAGGGATATGCATGGGTGACTCTAAGCATGATAATATTGGGATGGTCTACTTTGAATGTTGTCTTATAGGATACATTCGAAGTAACCGTAAAACTAAGATGGTCTTCCCTCATGAAATGGATGACTTGTGTAGGTTTTGTAGATGGGATAAGGTTATGTTCATGGAAGGAGATTTTTGTATGGAGTATTCTATTCTTCCATATAAAAGATTTTGCTAAAGTATGGTAAAAAAAACTTGTTGAAGAGGATTGTATTAGAATGGAAATGGAAGGGATTGAGAACCCTGGTATTCACAATGAAAATATAGTTGCAAAAATTTCTTTGGAATTTAAAGAGGAAATTGAGGGTCTAAGAGTAACAATTTGAACACTGTTAACAAGAAGGGTAAGAGCATTGTTGATGCCTCAGGTACGAAGTTGGATAGTTTTTACAATAGTAAGTCTGATTTGTATGACAAGGATATGTCTAGAGACATCATACTTGATAATGAATTACTATAAAACAATGTTATCTCAATACAGGAGGCTACAAATATGTGTTTTGCCCAAACTTTCATCAGAATTTCAAAACTAGGGTCTTTAGGGAGAACAACAAATCACATCATTTGAAGAGTAAAATAAGGTCAAGTCCTATGGTAGTGGTTCATAATGATCATATTTATACCATTTCCCAAAAAAATTCTCAAGGAATGAAACTCCCACATCCTCTACAAAAACTTTGATTCGTCACAATCCCACTTGACATAATGAGAAAAGGCTGAAACTTTTGTTAATAATTTCATTGTATGTCTAAATCTTGAAGATCATAAGAATTATAAAGGTGAGTAAATAGAAACGATAATGGAAAATATTAACGAGAAAGGAGTTTTCGTTCTGGGCATCTCTTCACCTAACTCGAACTCTAAGTTTCACAACAAATTTGCAAAAATTGGTGTTCTTTTGGGTTCTCTTGTGAGATTACAGCCCAATTTGTCTTTGGTAACTGTAAAAATACTATTTCTATAGCTTTGATGGAGGAACATATGTGCAAGAAGAGAGATTTGAAGAACAAGAATGGTGACTCTGAAGCTTTTGATATGAATGTGGATCCTGGATACAAGCTTATTTATTCCTCCAACTCAAGCAAATTCTTGTTTTCTTATGAATATTCTTTGTCTATATATACCTCACATTCGAACGTGGAAGAAGAAGGGGATATTTTCTGAACTAAATCGGGGAGTTCGGAGGATAGATATACTAAGGATGATATGACAGAGGCAAAATAAAATCACAAGCTATACGGTCGCGACCTTGCCCTAAAACAAGCTGCAAAATCATCATGAAGTTCATATATTAAAATTGTCAAGGGTGGGGGAGTCCTTTGACAAAGCGACACATCTCCTTCTTTTTAATGTCTTTTATATTTGATGTGTTATATTTATTTGAAAATAAGATTAAATTTAGTGGTATTGATTATTTTATTAGAACACATTGTAAGGCTTTTAGTTCTTCTTTTGTTCTTCCATAGCTTGGTGATAGAGGGTTGTCAAGAGGGTTCATCGTTCTATGGAAGGATCATGTCTCTCTTGATGTTTTATTTTTATGTAATTTTATTATTTTATGTATTAATAAAACTTGGGGAATCTTTTGGTATCTTCTGTTCATTAATGTTCCAATTGATTTTGGAGAACGTATTAAACTTTGGAAAGATATATCTACGTAAAGTATTTGCTTTGATGGGTCATGGGTGATAGAGGCTAATGATATCCACATCGATGCTTTCAACAAGTTTATCATCTCCAATAGTCTCTTCGATCTTCCTCCTAAGGGGTGTTTTTTACTTATAGATAAGTGGAACAACATGTTAAAATTTGATGGGATAGAGTGCTCGATGATCAAAGATGGATTGGACTCTTCCCAAACTTTATTCTTACAGACACACCGACAATTGGGTCTAACCACTCACCAATTGTTGTTGACTATAGGATTTATTTCAAAAAAACCCAAGGAGATTTAAAATAGAATATTTCTGTCTAAAAGAGGTTACCAGTGAGGAGTTTGTTTTGCACTTATGGGGGAATTTATTAAGGATTGGAAGAAATAGGACAAGAGATGAACAAACAAATTATAGCGGGTTTTTTTAGCAATAGAGTCAAACCACCTTTAACGATAACTACTTCTTTATCAAAGGTCTTCAAAAATGGTTTACGATCCTCCAGAACCAGGATTGCTTGCCAGAAATGCTTGTTGAAATGAAATCAGTTACAATTTCGTTGGATAATTTGTGTAGTCAAGAAGAATATTATTGGAAGGCAGGGTCAAGGGAAAACTGGATCGAGCTTGGAATTGCTTTCTTTCAGGTATCTATATCAATGAAAAGGAGCAAGAATATGACTACCAGGATTCAAGATGAAAATGGTGTTCGAATTGAAGAGTAGGACACTATCAAGGGTTAGTTAATTGGTTTCTACAATAACATTTATAGGAGTCATTTTCATATTAGTAATTGAAGTGGATGAACATATTCCTTGTAAAGTTACACGACATGAATATGGAGCTTACTTGTCCTCTCTTAGTGGATGAGATTAAGGATGTCATTTTTTAAACTTGTAGGCAAGAAATCTTCTAGGCTTGATGGAACTTCAGGATTATTTTATCAAAAGTTATGGAACATTGTCAAGTTTGATATCTTGGACATGGTTAAAGGCTTCTTTGAGGAAAAGTTATATATCTGATCTCTTAACAATACTAACATCACATTGTTGTTGAAAGGTGACTTCAAGAGAATATTGGAGATTGACCCATCTCATGCGATACTATTGTCTACAAGGTTATTTCTTTAGTCATGGCTAGAAAATTTGAAAACATTTCCTGAGGAGGTGATATCACCAACACAATCAACATTTGTCAAAGAAATTCTTATTTAGGACAACATAAACCTAGCTCATGATATTTCTTTCTTTTTCCAAAATAATATTAAGCCTAACAAATACTATGTTGCTGTAAAACTTGATATGACATAAGCTTAAGAGAATGTGAGTTGAAATTTTTCAGAGATTGTTCTCCATAAACTGGGGTTTGAAGATGCGTGGATTGGGTGGATGATAAAGTGCGTCAAAACGGTTAGATATCAATTGTCCTTTAATATGGAGGTCATGATAACTATCACCTCCATTTAATGGGATTCAACAAGGTGAGCTCCTATCTCCCTTCCTTCTATGTCTTATCACGGAATCCCTTGTGGGTCGTATCAATTTTGATATTAGGAAAGAAAATATTTTGGGGATTAGACTTGTTAGGGGTTTCCCAACCCTTTCTTACCTTCTTTTTGCAGATGATTGAAGGATGAAAAGATTACTACTTTTTGAAGAATTATCAATATTTTCTTTGGAGATCCTATACAAAATCCAAATTTTAGCACAATGTTTTCTTTAGTAGAGGCACGCCTTCAAATACCATATACATGGTGATATCCCTCCTTGGAATTCAGCGTTTAGACTCTATTGGTAAATATCTTAGGATCCCTTTGATTCAAGATAGAGGTAAGATGATGACAGTCTACTGGGTTAAGGATAGACTGGCTAACAGTGGAGCGAAAAGTTTCTTTCTGATAAGGGCAAAGAGGTTTTATTTAATATAGTTCTTCAATATTTGCTAGACTATTCAATGTCTATCCTTGAATACCTAAAGACTTTTTGCAAAGAACTAACTCAAATGGTGGCTCACGAAGTTCTGGTGGGGAAATAAGGAGAGAAAATGGTTACACTGGACGGCTTGGGATAAGATTTCAAGGACTAATAATAAGGGCATGGGTTTTCTAGTTTTGGAAGCTATGAACTTGTCCCTATTAGCAACAACAACATGGAAATTACTCAACAATCCATATTCACTAGCTTACTAGATTCTGAAAGGGATTTGTTTCCCTAATCAGTATTTTTGGTATACTCCAAAAGGAAAGAAAGATCATGGTCTAGGGAAGCATCGTGGAAGGAAGGAATACTCCTAATTGGGGTTGTATAATGCAAATTGGGAATAGAGGCAATATGAATATTTGGACGGACAAGTGGTTGATGCCTCACATTATACTTGATAAACCGGCTATTGAGGCTACATCCAAGGTATGAGATTTTATATGCACAAACTCAGGCTCATAAAATTTGGATTTTATTTTTAAAATAATATCAATCGCTACGGAAGCGATCAAGCGTATTAGACTTCATTCTTTAGACAAAAAGGACAAAATTATCCGGCCACATGTGGGTAAAGGAAATTACACAACCAAATCAGGTTACCATGTTAAAACTTATACCCCTAAATATACTCATCCTTAGGCTCGACGAGAGATCCAATAATTAATTAGACAATCTGGCATGTTAAAACACCAAAAAAGTCAGATATTTCCTTTGAAAGTGTTCCAAAAATGATATGCCTTATGGGTATACGCTGTTCAAAAGGAAATATGTTCCATCGCTGTGTTGAAAATTCTATAATTTCCCATGTGAGACGATTGAACATATTTATTAACATGCATTATTAGTTTGGAGGTATGGGGTTTTAACTTTATGTACACTGGTATATGCCGAACAAAGTTGTGTGAGGTTGAGAAGTGTATTATGGAGGTCATGTGTGATGGGAAGAAACTGGAACTGGATAGAAAGGTTCTTTCAGCACGTTTATAAATAGATAATTATAGAGGCAAAACTATTAGCTAGGAGCTTTAGATGTAATCCACTTCCAACCAACTAGTCGTCGATCCCTATCACCAATCTGACTAGAATATTGGTAAGTCTCGGTAACCGCTCTGGTATCGATTGACCTTTGATAATTGTTTGGTTTATTTTTTAATACAGCTATTTCTTGACCAAAAAAACTCTCATTAGTAATATACACGTGGAGGGTTTTTCTGAATCAAAATACAAGGAGATAATTTTAATTTGACCAAAACACAAGTCATAATATGTTGTTTCAAAATATTGTAGGGTAATTTTCACGTTTGGTTAGATAAGGGTAATATACACTTTGTCCAAAAATTAAAGGGACAAACTATTTAAAATAAGAATTAATAAAGTAAAATTAACTAAAAAAAACAAATACTTAAAGGTTTTAATAATGAGAGAGAGATAACTCGATAATTGCTAGTAACTCCCGCTAGACATGATTTAGACGCTATCTTACTTAAAAGGTAAAAAATGTTATTTAACTATCAATAAGGATTCTAATATCCACCTAAATCCCTCCTGAGTAGATAGGGGTTGCTTTAGGTACTTTGAGAATCTCTCCCGAGTGAAATTACCAAGTATTCAAACGATAAAATCCAACTCAGTGTGATTATTTGATTAGTCAAGACCTCCCGGATCACTAACGCAAATCAAATGAATATAGACTATGCTCCATAACCCAAACCCCCTCCCGGATGATAGTTAAGTTGATATACTAACCTACTAATTGGTCAAAAGAATAGGTTTACGCAATTATAAAGTCTAAATTCAACGATAGTACACAATTTCAATTTAAAACAAAAAATTCCCAAATTATAAGAAAGAATATAAAATCATGACCTAGGGTCCATACCTTTGCAATTATCAATTTATGGGAAATTATTTCATAATGCAATAAAGAAAAACAATAAATACATGGCCATAATTAAAGTAAGAATTAAATAAAGGGAAGAATTACTCTAATTAAAAGAATAAATAGTGTTGTTCTTGAACTCCAACTCCTTCCTCTCCACGTTTCTAGCTCTTAATCATGATGAGTGGCATGTTTTGCTGGTCAAAATAATTATATATAGGCTCCCGAAAAAGTTTTAGCTTATTTGGGCCAACTTAATTGAGTCAAAACTCAAAAGTGACTTGGGGTACTTTTCAAAATTTGGACAATATGAGTATTTCAATAAAAATGACATAACTCTCACATCTTAACTTGGAATCGAATGATTTTTTTACCACATGTAATAGCTATATTATGTATAGATTTAATTATCTAATTCAGTACCAATTATTTGTTATGATATTTGAAAGTCGACATAAGCATTTTGCTGAGACTTTTTGTTGAGTTTAAATGGACTTCTTGCCTCTTTTTATGACTTGATTTGGGTTTATTCTTCACTTTTATACTTATTGGATTCATCTTGGGTTCTAATAACATCCATGTTCTTAGAAAATTCACACTTAACACATAAATTACCTAAAAAGTGCTCCAAACATATAATTATCCAAGAATAAACCACTAAATCAAAACATGTCAAATATAAGGGATAAATCCCATACTTAAGCACTAAAACGATATTAAATGGTGTCTCGAGAATGTATATATCTATCACAAAAGGTGATACATCAGTAGGTTCATCCTAAAGGATCTCATTTGTCTTGAGAGTACAATCTAATCACCCAAAAGGGTTTTAGAGTAAGTTTTGAATCTTGGTTAGTATTGAATTATTAATCCTTGCCTTTATTGATTACAAATTCCCTAATTAGAGTCTTTAGGTGGAATCGATAATCGCAAGCTCACTTTCATCCTCTAAATCTTTTATTATTACCTCATAGTTCTTGTAATATTGTTAATTATTTGTATTTTAGTCATTTACTTTTGAAGCATTTTAGATTTGTTCATATATTCCATTTCTATATTTGTTCCATAAAACAAAAAATCCATACCTAGCTAAATCGTGAAATATCTTTGCTAATCCCTTGGGAGAAGAAAAGTCTATTTGAAGAGATATTGAGAGCATTCTCCAAACTTTTAGATTCTCATGAAAGCTTCAAGGGGTCCAGCGTAAAAAAAATTGTTGATCATGGTGGCAAATTTATTGATGGGCTGGTAAAGAAACTTCAAGCGATGTGAAAATTTATAAAGGTTAGACTGGATCAACATATATTCTGCAAAGAGATTATGTTATGGCTATTATTTGGAAAACATTTTTCTATGGACGAGAAAAAAATATTATAGGTTGGATAATTAAAAGTACTAGTGTTGAAGTGCTTCAATCGATATTGCCTTGTGTAACTTCCGATCTTAGTCAGAATGAGCAAAATAAGACGATGGCCACATTGATGCAAGCTACCAAGAACACAATGTTTAATGAGTGGCTTAATGAATCTTGGAGGATAGCTCCTGAAGTTCCCTTATAACTTGAAACATAAACGAGCTATCCTGATAAATGTATGTCATATACTTTTTATATCTTTTTCTTATTATTGTCTTTTGTAGAACACTATCTTCAATATGTGAGTGCTTTTTATGCTATAGCATGAATGAATAGTATACCCTACATTGTTCAATCCAGGCGTCCCTTCTAATGGATGTTTGAATCGAAGTGATCAGACGATGGGAATGATATTTTTTGTGTGAATCAAACTAAACTAAAGTTGAGATTATAATAGTTCATCCAAATCCAACACTTGATTCGACAAGAAAATTATGTTCACTATGAAATCTAAAGACAATGTTTATCTCTACATTTTTCCATTTTGGCAAAGTTATGATTCTTTTACAATGTAAAGATATAATAAATTAAATATTGTTTTTATTAGTTGTTGGATAGCTTCGCAGCAGAAATGTCAAGCATCAGATGAAATCCCCCACACATGAAGATATAGCTGGATGCTCATGATCAGCTGAAAATTTAATGTTTGAACCATCTTAAACCTAAAATTTTATGTTATGTGGTGTTGTTAGTCGGAGTTCAACAAGAAATTTTAATTAATCTTCAAATTTCTAGTTTAAATAACAAAATAAATAAAGATAAATAAGAACACACACCTAAGACGACTACGTAATATCTCTTCGTAAGTGTACGGATCGTTTGCAAGTAATGTTTAAACAAAACGGATATCGATCTCAGGGAATAAGAAAGTGAGTTATAAGATAGTGATATTACTAAGTGATCTAAGAGAAGTTGAATAATAATACGCAAGACAATAAGATATTTGTTTGGTTTTTAAGACTCCAAAACAATTCTCTATACGTAAACTAGGACGTAAAATAAAATATGAAAGAGAAAACTTATGGAGTTTAGCTCGAGAACTAGCAAGTAATCCCCACTAGCCTTGTTCTACGTTTATTACCTAAGGGAGAATTGTGTGATATACACAATAGCCGGGACTCTAGATTCCTCCTAACTCCCGTCAGGGTAACTTAGGAAGCAACCTCAACCTTACCAGGGGACTTGGGTAAGGGGACACTGTGCAAAGATTGGTGGTTAATTTAAACTCTATTGACTATATAGTTAGGCAAGCCCGTCACGATCACTAACATACACTAGACGATTATGTGGTGTTGTCTATAACTGAATCCCCCATCAGGGTGACAATCCAACTACTAATGGGGTAACCCTATACGTTGCACATCATAAGGACTACAAACACTAAATCGAACATAAAATACAGAACTATCACGGACAATTCATTTAAACGGAAATATCAAACTCAATAAAACATAAAAAAATTCTAGGGTTCATACCCATAAGTTATTCTCAAACTAAATAGAATTACTTTATACTAAGAAAAAATCAAGCAAATGATAATATCATATTCATGTTCGAAAGACAACACAAAATAAGAATACTATACTAATTGTTGAAAACTGATAACTGGATAGGTTGGAATGGCATGAAGAATTTCCAACTCCGTGTTCTTATTTTCTCACTTGCTCCCTGTGATTCCTAGGTGTAATTATGATTGAGGACTGAGCAATGATGATTTTATTAAGGTAGTGGATATATATAGAAGCTTGGACGAAATTAGGGACAAAGACTGAAAATTAGAGTCCAAATCCAACTCAAACTTGTTTTCATAAAATAGTGGACTAGTTGGCCCATTAACTTTGTAAAATTCATAATTGCTTTGTTACAGCTCCGAATCCGGTGATCTTGGTATAAAAAAATACCGTAATTCAAAGAACTTTCCAAATATAATAGGCCTCCTTCAAATTCCTTGTCGATTTTCTGCAGTATTAAAAATACTAGACGTCTTCAAGTTTGGACAACTCAACTTTTACTTTCCAAATCTATCCAAAGTTTCCTTTTTCACCATGACTAAGGGGTCTTTTTGTTTCTTCACACCTTATCATCATCCCGAGGTATATTAGCTTCCAAATACCTAAGTTTTACTCAGATAACACACAAGTTACGCGCAAAAGCTCTAAAATAGTAAAAACCCTAAAATTAGACAAGAAAGTGTAAAACATGAGGAGAAAATCACGAAACTAAGTTAGTAATACCCCTAAAATGATGTCACGTGTCTAGATTATTCTATTACATACATGGAGATTTCACCATGATTGATACGATAATTATGAGTCTAAATTCATCAATTTTTCTTTCTAATCAATTATGATTTTTTTAAAAATTTGGTCGGAGGCCCATCGTAAGAAGGCTTGCTCCATAAGTTAAAAACTCTTAAAACGTGGAACATTTTTTTATTTTGTGCATGGGCCACCTTCAAGAGCTTTCCAACAGTTCATAATTCAACTCTTAACTCCTCTTTGATCAACCTGGGAATTGATTTGAAGATTTCAGACTAATCATAGAACCTTAACCATTAAGATTTATGTAAGCTAAAAAAATCTTGACTTCTCGGGCCAATTTTTTATCTTTTCCGCTTGCCTGGAGGTTTATCTTTATTTTTTTGACTCCTTAGCTAATCCATTAACATTAGCCCAAGACTCGAAATATTTCGTAACGGGACAAAATTTCAACTTTAAACCCAAAAATCCCCCAAAAAATATTTTGAACTGTCAAATATCGTGTGAAAATATGAGACTTCAACAAAAAACTTGATATAATATATGGGACATAAGTAAGAACGGTAAAGGTTGCAATTCTCCCTAATCTTGAGATATAGTGTAAATTTCCCTGTGTTTTTAGATAAAAATGAGAAAAAGAAAAAATATTAGTCCTTGGTGACAAAATATTTATCATCCAATAAATTTTTCTTGAAGTATAAAGTATTTAATTTTCGTATGAATTATTTTTATAGCTATTTGAGATGGTTAATTGCTAAATGATAACAACATTGTGCAAAGATGTGTATTGGGATAAAAAACCTGATCAACCCGCATAAACTACCTCAAAACTCGATAAATTGTTATATTATTGGATGGATTGTAGTTTAAATTTTTTAAAAATATACATGTTCTTGCCGGTTGTAGGTTTTAAAACTTAAAACTCGCATATGTCTTTATTACCTTTTTAGTAAAAAAATTGAAGAAATTCATATTTCTTATTTCAAAAAAAAAAAATCATGGGGATCATATATCTCTTTCTTTATATTTATATTTTCTTCATCTTTTTTAAAAATTCACAAATATTAATAATATTCCTATATATTATTTCTATTTTTCTAAAATACAAATTTTGTATTTCTTAAAATCTCAAGTTATATTTTATAAAATCAAAAATTATTGAGGGTAGATGGAGATTTTAAGTTATATTTTTGTTACAACTTTCATTTGTAAAACCTTTTGACCTGTTCAATGACTCCAAATATAATTTTGACCCGTTTATAAAACCAAATCATCTATAATACACCTAAAACCTGTCAGATCCGAAAGTTAATGGTTTGTATAATGCATTGGTAAGGTGTAGGTCAAATTTTTCAAAACATGAACAAAAACAAGTAGTTTAGGGATTGAGTATTTTTTTTCTCCAAACTGATCCGCGCATACTCTACCGTTGTAAGACCGACTTGGGTATTTTTTACAAATATTGTGTCTTTTAAAAAAAATAGGAAAAATAAGTGGAGATATATAATTAAGAAAATAGTGAACCTCAGAGATAATTGAGCAAAAAAGCAAACATAAAGCAACGGTAAGTGAGGAAAAGTGGTGCAAAAATTAAGGTAGATTTATGTTTTGTGTGGTGGGTTAGGTCAACAGCGTCGAAAAAGGCAATTTGAGGTCAAAAAGTCGTTGTAAATTTATGTCTTACTAAAGATAAAGGCTGATTGCATTTATTGAATGGTAATTCACTTCGACCAAAAAAATTGGAAATTCTTACATTGATTATAAGCATATTGGTTTTACCCCATTAAATCTGAGAGTCATGGTTAGTAGTACTTTTTTTTATACATATAAAGCAAAAACCGAAAATCATAGGAATGACAATGGATAAGTTCGATATGTTAAGTTCGCGTTAGCAAACTCGATGAGAAAACTACAAAGGTTTGGTTTTTAAAGAATACAACCTAATTGGTTATCTTTAAGTTTTCCTTTATAACATTAACTTACTAGATAATCCAAAATTCAAATATATATGTTATATTAATTTAGTAAAATGTAAAATATAAATAATAGGGGTTATTAAAGAAAGTATCTTCCAAGAGGTCCTGGGATCGAATCTCATTGGAGTCGAAATGACTCCGAGTCCAAAGTGGCTCTCCCATATATTCAAAAAAAAAAAAAAAAGTATCTTTAAAGAGTAGTCTAATATTTTTTTAAGCTTTCAATAATTTATTTTATAAAAAAATGCGTAACAAAGTATATTTTTTTGAGTCAATTATAGATTAATGCCTATTAAAAAACTTATTTAAAAAAAATACCTAGAATAAGATACTTTATAGAAAACAGTTTCATCCCAAACTACCCCTATAATTAACAATTTAAAAAAAATTAGAAAAAAACAAAACAAAAACTAATAAACACACGCGCGCGTCCGTAAAAAAAATTTAAAATCGTCATAACTAAATCTAAAAAAATCTAAAAAATAAAAAATTTATATATTCGGATAAAGCAAATTAATATTTACGTCTATGATTATTAAACATTCCCTTAAAAATAAAATAATATATTTAATAATAAAGATAGAAAAGGTATAATTATATAAAGGGAATGTTTTTTATAAATATTTGTTCTATTAGGCATTTTTCTATTAAATAAATTAATAAAGGCTTAAAAAAATTATTAGAAAACTTTATGAGGATGTTTTAATTACCTTTTTTAAGCTTTTAATAAATTATTTTATAAAAATATACCTAATAAAGTAATTATTTATAAAAAACTTCCCTTTAATATTTTTCATACCTTTATTATCTTTATTTTTAAACATATTATTTTATTTTAATACAATATTAAACAAATAATAGGGTACTTCCACCACCACGACCACACCACCCCTACCACCACCACCACCTATTACTACTAATTCCATCACATACGCGCGCGTCCGTGATTTTTTTTAAATCGTCATAACTAATTCAGAAAAATAAAAAAATTGCATTTTTTGATAAATCAAATAATATTTACGTCTATGATTTTTTTAAATTATTTTGGTTTTTTTGTTTTTTTAATTTTTTTTTCGCAAACACGGATTTTCATGTTTAAAACATGAAATTTCATGTTCAAGACATGAAATTCACTGTTTGAAATAATGATTTTTTTCGCAGACACGAAATACCATGTATGCGAAAAAAAATTAAAAAATTAAAAAAAAATCATAGATGTAAATATTAATTTGATTTATTCAAATATATAAATTTTTGATTTTTTTGATTTTTTTAGAATTAGTTATATCGATTTAAAAAAAAATCACGGACGCGCGCGTGTGTTTATTATTTTTTGTTTTTTTAATTACTATTTGTAGGGGTATTATAGGTTGATGCATTTTTTAATAAAGAGTTTTATTCTAGATCTTTTTTTTAAAATAAGTTTTTTAATAAGCATTCATCTATAATTGGCTCAAAATATAATACACAAAATTAAAATTTCATTTATAGTTTGTTTATTTATTAAGTTTACTAGGTCTCACATGACAATTTTTTTTTAGAAATGGAATAGGTATCCATTGAATTTAAATTTTGCATTTTATTTTAGAATGATTTAACTTAAAAATTTCATAATCCAAGTTTATTGCTCAAATAAGTGCAAACCAATTAATTGACGCCATAATTAACAACAAACATTCTATTTTATTTCATTACGAAAAATTAAATTAATTCTTAGAAAATCTCAAATAAAACAACAAAAACCCATCCAAATTAGTAAGATTCAAAGTCATACATGAACCTTGTATGTGCATAAAACAAAAAAAAACGGATAAAAATCAGGAAAGACTAAAAATATAAGTAAATAGTATTGGCTTGACGGTACAAAAAGCATTTGGCTCTCTGAACAAAGTAATTGGTTAACAGATATATCAATGAGTTATAAGTGTAATAACAATGTGTTTTCTTAACAAATATGACGAGTTGATGATGCATAAAGTAGTGAGTTATCTACATATTATAGTGGGTTGCCATTACAAATTTAGTGGGTTATCGACATATTGCAGTGAGTTATCTAATAACAAAATAAAGGAAATTGATGCCGAAAAATGGATTATGATTAGAAGAAACTCGATGAAAACAACGCCAATAAAATGAAGATAAGAAAAACTATATAATGGTGAAATCTCTTGTTTTTGTATGGAGTTTTGAAGGAATGTTGTAAATTATGTTCAAAGAATCTATTCAAAAATATGCTACAAAGAGAGAATATTCGGATATTATCACACAAAAAATAAGAAATTCATTTGTCATTTCGATTCCCCGTAATTATAGACTTTGAATTTGACTGTTTGTTATGCAAAATAAATATATTCGTTTTGGATTCATCGATAAAGAAAATTTGTTGAATCATAACCCACTTTTAGTGTTAGTAACGGTATGTTAGGTATATCGTAATAATATTAGACCTTTTGAAGAGGAAAAAGTGTGGTCTTGTTGAGGTAAACAAATCACTAAAAGTGATGTCTTGAGCAATTAATATATGTTTTTAGGTTTTATTAGAAGTGATTGTTTTAAGGTTTTTTCTTAAATATTTTGTTAGGTTGTTTTATTTTTAAATTATTGGAGATGTGGTTGCATCCATTTTGGATGCAGATTTGGTAGGCAATTCTATAATCAAGTGGTTAATAGATATGAATTCAGTTACAACTTTTTTTAATGGATGTGAATGTGGTTATATATTTTTTTCAATAATACTTGATCAACTACCATCCCTAGATATGAAGACTTTCCTATTTCTCTTGTGGGGAACTATTAGATTATTACAATCTCTCACGATCGAACCCCGCAATCCTTAAATATAAGGCTAATGTGACCTATTTTTCTTGTCCACGTTAGTTTTATGTGTCCTATATGTAAGAAATGTTAAGATAGAGAGGAGCATGATATGTTGCCATTTATAAGTCCCTACAATATACAAAAGTTGTATTATAGATCTGTCAACAAAAGTAGAATATAATAGGACAATTACTGAAGGTACCATGGTATGAGTGTATTGAAGAACTTCTTCAATTTAGGTCTTTCTTGGTCATAAATTATAGTCGGTATGCGTGTTTGCTTTTCTTTTTGCAGTTACCAAATTCCGTGTGAGCAGTTGGTCGTTTATTGTCTGGTTTGAGTTTGTTGTTTTAGGTGAAACCTTCCTTGTAACTCTGCATGTGTAAATATACACAGTCGGTCTGAAGGCCGGGAAATAGAGGAGAGCAAGGGAATGGTTTAAGAAAAAGGATTATGTGGCAAGTTTGAGTATTTGTTGTCCAACTTTCTATATTAACGTGTTTGTGAGTCGTTATTTTGCCTTACTTAAGCTCCTTACTGTTATATATCCAGTGTGTGTATATGTTGTGTAGATGAAATTATATATTAACATGTTTTAATTTTAAGAGTAAATATCACCTTTGCCCCCTACGTTTGTCACGGATTGACAGGTTGCCCCCCAACCTTTAAAATGCGCCTGTTTACCCCCCACATTTTATTTTCGTGACCCGTTACCCCCCGACTGCGTGTTCCGTCCATTCTCGCCGTTAAAAGTGACGTGGCATTGCCATGTCACCTTTTTTTTTTTTTTTTAATTCCAGGTGTTAATTAATTAATTAATTAACTTAATCCCACTTTTTTTCAAGGGCAAAATTGGTACTTCATTTCAAACCTACCCTATATATAACACAAAAACAAAACAAAATTAATTAATCAAATAACCCAAAATCAGAAGAAGAAGAAGACGAAAGAGCGCGGGTTCTTGCGAAGAACACGAAGAACACCACCAAACCCAGAAAAGCAAAGTTCTTGAGATTTGAAGATAATCAATGGCGCCTTTAAGTCAATGGAGTAAGTGTGTTTGATTATTACCCCTAAATCGTAACTCTTGGGTTATGATTATTAAACCCGAAAATGTAGGGTTTTGTATTTTATCCATTACATTTATATTTATCACGCGTAATGGTAGCAGATTTTACTGGATTTGGTTACTATAGTCATAGTGTGGTAATACCTTTTCAATTTGGTAACTAATCTAGTTAAATTTGATTGTGTAACAGAGAAATTTACACTGAAGATTCACTTCGGTGGCTTATTTAATGAAGACAAGAGTTGTTATCATGAAGTAAGCATTGAATACGTAGATGGGTGTCACTATGACAAGTTTAGTATACCTATTCTTAAAAAAATTATGTCGAAACTGGGTATAAAAGGTAACTTGGAGTTTTACTATCTGAAATTGGGGGAAAAATTACCTGATGGTATAGTTTGTTTGGATAGTGAGGATAAAGGTTTGGAGATGTGTAGCATTGGTGAGGAGAACGTAACTGTTGACTTGTTTGTTGTTAGTAGTCCCGTAGGAGATGTTGACACAGAGATTCAAGCTCCTATATTCATGCCTTTGTTATTAACGTGGAACAAGGATGAAGAAATGGTTCAGAAACGAGAAGATGAGTGTTCGAAGGAAGAGAACTGTGTTGATCAAAACACAGAGGTAGGTGATGATGAACAAATAAACGAGACCATTGATGATCATAACACAGTGGTTGTTAATGAACAAGATGTTGACCAGAACACAGTGGTTGATAATGAACAAGAAAAAACTACAGTTGAAGAAGAAAGTGTAAAGGTAGACACTCATTTGACAGACTAGCCCTCATCATATAATATGATTGACAAATTACCCCTCTAGATTTACACTTCTTTAACTGTATAAGTCCTTTAACATTTCAGATTGTTTGCGAAGACCAAAGCCCAACTGTTGAAAACCTAAACGAATGTGGAAAAGATGATGTACCTGGTGGTGAAGAAGTAGGCCAAACTCGTGATCAAGGGCCCATGAACGTGGACGATATAAATGATGAAATGCAAGTGGATAAAAACGGGGAAGAGGACATTTGTGACGAAGAAACGACAAAGGTACAAAGTCATTTGACAGTTTACCCCTACTTGTTTGAAGCTTGTGACAAATCACCCCCTAAATATTTCATGTAATGTGTCAGTTTGTTTTCGAGGAGCAAAGCACGCCAGTTGCAGAAGTAACTGTAGGAATTGAAGAGAAAGTACAGGGTGTTGAAGAAGTAAGTGAGACTTGTGAGAAAGGGCATGATTGGAACGTGGAAGTTGATAATAATAAAACACATTTGGAGAACACAGTGGAGGAAGAAATTGGCAAACAAGACACGACGAAGGTCGTCATTTGTTTGACAGTTTACCCCTTAATTTTTCATATGATTGACAAATCACCCCTTAATATTTTATGTTATGTTTCAGGTTGATCATGAAGAGCAAACCACACCTTTGAATGAGGAAGAAGTTAATAACGCTATGGAAGAACAACTCTCTGATATTGGGGAGAAGGAGAAGTCTGTGAATGATATGTTAGATAAAGTGTTGAAAGCTTTGAACACTGAAGATAATGTGACTACGAGAAGTTCCAAACATAAATCTCCATTGAGGCCTTTCAGGCTTATAGACGAAGACCTAACAGATGACTCGGATAATGTTTTTAAGAAAGCTGATGGTGAAGAAGATGTAGATGGCCACATCAGTGACATTGAGGACTCAGACAGCGATTTTATTATACGTGATGTTGAGGATGAGGAGGATGATGAGTTTAGTGATAATGAGCTACTTGTTAATTTCTTAAAGAAAAAGAAGTTGGGTATACCGCATCAGAAGAAAGATACAAATTCACAGCCAAAGACAACCACAAGAATAGTTAAAAAGAACCAGCAATCGCAGAAAAGGACTAGAGCCAGTGTAAAAAGAACAAAACGAGATGGTGTAGGTCCTAGTGGTACCAAGCCAGAGAGTTATAAAAGAGTTGGTAGGACTATTAGTTCTCAAAAGAAAAAGAATGTGGTTGAGCGAGAAGAAGTCGTGGATGAAGAAACAACAACTGATGATGACTATATAGTTGATAGTGACATCGATTTGAGTGAGGGTGAAGATGACCATGATTATAACACATTTATTGACGAGGAAGTGGAAGTGGATAGAGTGAATGTCGACAATGATGATATGGATGGTTCTGATGGTGAAAGTAATAAAGATGATGGTGGGACTGACTCTGATGAGTATGTACATAATTCTTCAGATTTTAGTACAGGTAGTGACTCATCTGGTACCGTTGAAGATGGAAAACAAAAGAGGACGAAAAAGATGAAGTACCCCTTATTTAAGGCTAATATTGATATGCAAAAGCCTAGATTTGTCTTGGGCTTAACATTTAAGAATGCCACTGAATTAAGACAAGCATTACGAGCCCATGCTATTAAAAAGGTGGTCGAGATTAAGTTTGTGAAGAACGATTGGAATCGAATTAGGGTTGTGTGTAAAGGAGCAGGATGTGGTTGGTTTGTTTATGCATCCCATAAAGAAAATGTTGGTGGGTTAGTGGTAATGAGTCTATGCAATAAACATAGTTGTGGTAAGAACCTCAACCATAAACATGTGACGGCGAAGTTCTTGGCAACTTCTTTTAAGGATGAGGCACTTGATAAATCCCCCCCTAAATCCAGACCAAAGATGCGCATGCCAGAACAAACATTGGAAAAACCAACACGGCAAAGCAGTAGAATTAAGGATCAAGGATTGAAGACAATTTCAGGAGGATCAAGCACAATGCCTATATCTTTAGAGGATGATGACTCAGGAACGCCAGAAGGAATTAAAACTGCTGATCATGAATCAATAACTAAGGTTAGTACTATTATAATATAAAATATTGTTTGCAAAGGATTAAGTATATAAGTATTTGTTGTGTGTATTTTGATTACAGGTTGATGACTCAGGGAAACAACAGCAAAACACTACTCTTCCTCCTAAGTCAATATTAAAGGTTTGTGTAAAAACCTCCTAAGTCAATTATATATTGACTACTTACCCCCTATATAATTTATATATTGACTACTTACCCCCTATATAATTTATATATTGACTAATTACCCCCCTATATAGTTTATATATTGACTACTTACCCCCTACATTATTCTTCGAGCGCAGAAGGTAAAGATGGAAAAGTTGACTGATCTGTTGGAAAAAGCAAAAGAAAAAACTGGTAAGGAGGCGGAGGACACAAGTGAGCTTATCAGAGGAAAAACGCAGAAGGAGGCTCCCCCTTTACAAAAAAATAAGATCTCGTTAAGGGATATACCAGGGGTAATTATATTTCTTTTTGACTATCTACCCCTTAGGAATTTTTTTTAGTGACTTAACACCCCCTGAAACTACAAAATTGAGACAAAGTGACCATCTGCGCATTAACTATAACAGATTGTTTTTTACTTGTTGTTTACCATTTAGGTGAGGGTTACACAAAAGAAACAACCAGGTTCATCAAAAAGGAGTTTACCTGAGGTTAGTTGTTACATTTTATAAACACTACATCCTGCAGATTGTGTAACTTCCTCTTTATCTTACTAGCAGGGAGGGAACAAACGAGAACCTGAGAAAAGGAGGCGCTTATTCCAGCATACACAGGGGGTGCTAATGAGAGAGGGAGATCCAAAATACGTCACAGTTGCAGAAGCACTTCGTTTGAGGAAAGCAGGTAGCAGTTCTTCAGCAAAAGCCAGGAAAGAAGATAAAAAATGAAGAATTCTGCAGATTTGTGGTTTTATGATTCTGTGTTTTATGTCTTTGTTTTGTGTAAGCTAGATCTAGAACTAGCAAACTTGTGAGTAGTAAAGACTTCTATTATGTGGTGGAGGTGGTATTTAAGTAGGGTTATCTATGTTGGTTGGCCTTTATTGCAGGGTGTGGTTTTTGTATGTTAGTGCACAACTTGATGATTTGAATATTTATTTTTTGCTCAGGTCTATGTAATGCCAGCACTTTATGTTATCTTTATCTACTTTATTGAGATTGCACTAGATTTTGTTGTCCATTATGTATTTCTACTTATACTTTATTCATTGCACAATAAAACACACATTAAACAAACAGCAAAAACAACTACATTCTTGAATTCAATTAAAGTTAAACCAAAAGATTACAAAGACTGCTTTTAAACTAACACACTACACAAAGTTAGATCACTTAAACAACCTGCAACTACACCAACACAAAATACAACTTCAACAACCTGATTCATCAAACAAGCCCCACCAAAATACAACTTCAACTCCATTCTAATACACAGAAAGACTAAAACCAGACAAAATGGAGAACAAGAAGACTATAATCATAAAGAAACTCCATTTCAGCATCTTGTTTTCCCGAGTAACTCTTGTCATCACTGTCTTAAGTCGTTGCACCTCGTCCTCCAACACCTTCACTTTCGCACACTCAAATTTCAAATCTTTGGAGGCAACATGTTCTTTTTCTTGCAATTCAACCAAATCATTAGCCATCAAGGTCAACTGTGTGTTCAGGTCATTGACTTTTGCACATTCGAGCTTCCAATCTGCAAAAGCTTTTTTCTCTAACAGCATCATATCTCCGAAATCAGAGACCAACAAGTTCATCTTCGACTCCATTGCATCTTTCTCAAGACAGTGATTGGCATCTTTAAAAAGAAGCCCTCGAATTATCGATTTGGTACCCTCCGGCAATGGCTCATCCAACCACATGAAGAACTTGCAATCCATTGAACACCCCCAATACATGCACCTGTAAAACCTCCTGCAAGGATTAGCATCTGTCCAAGAGGTGTGAAGCCTTGCTAATTTCTTGCATCTGCAATAGGGGACTTGAGAACTATAGTGCGACGAAGAACCAACGCTATCGGCTTGAAGGGGCGACATCGGCATCGAGATTGAAGGAATTGGGAGGCTTCGTCGCGGATTTGGGTAGAAAACTAGGGTTCTTCGTGTTCTTCCCCAAACGCGTTCTTTCGTCTTCTTCTTCTTCTGATTTTGGGTTATTTGATTAATTAATTTTGTTTTGTTTTTGTGTTATATATAGGGTAGGTTTGAAATGAAGTACCAATTTTGCCCTTGAAAAAAAGTGGGATTAAGTTAATTAATTAATTAATTAACACCTGGAATTAAAAAAAAAAAAAAAAGGTGACATGGCAATGCCACGTCACTTTTAACGGCGAGAATGGACGGAACACGCAGTCGGGGGGTAACGGGTCACGAAAATAAAATGTGGGGGGTAAACAGGCGCATTTTAAAGGTTGGGGGGCAACCTGTCAATCCGTGACAAACGTAGGGGGCAAAGGTGATATTTACTCTAATTTTAATTAATGTAAATTTGTTAGTCAATGTAACTAAAAAATATGAGATAGCTATGAGATTATTCATTCATCTGATTATATGTAGTGATAATGCAATAGGAAATTAGTTTAAAGCTTTCTTTTAAAGTTTCCTCTTCTTGGATGGGATATCAAATGTTAGTAATATATCTTTTGATAAAAAATAATACCACCGGTTACTAGAATATTATCTTAGAACCTGGTAGACAATAGAAAGGGTTCTCTAGTGAACAAAAGCACAATTGCATCAGAGTGCTGCATAGTTCAGGCTGCCAAGCTTGCCAGGAACTGCTTTTGGTTGATGATATCACACAAAAAGTATGATTTTTCTAATCAAGACAGGATATCAAGAGTAGGCTTATCTTCATTTCGAACATTATTAACATTATATAGTTACAAGTTGGAATAGACCCTGATATAAGAAGAGAAGTTGCAAGAGGCTTTACTTCTTGTTTGATATGATAATTGGGTTTGACAAGATACATTTCCCTTTTAAACTAACAAGTAACTGAACTATACCTTCTCTTGTTGTTGTCAGATATGAATAACACAAAAAAGGGATTCACTTCCTCAAGGAGAGAAGTTGGTAAAACTTGAGTCTCCGTAAGAGAAAAACTTGTCTTTCACAGAAGAAGAAGAAGAAGAAGAAGAGAAGAATAGATAGTGGTCAAGCCATTAGAGGGAAGAATTACATTGAAGAAGAGAAACCAATGCTTAGAAAGAGTAGTGTTTACTCGGTTTTTTATGATTGGTCTATGATAGACAACACCATGTATATGTTAGTCTTGTATAGGAAATATGGAATTTGCAAGACCTTATCGTGTATGTGGCCACTACAGAAACGTCGTGAAATCTGTAGCAGGTAGGACAAGGTGAAAAAAATCCTGGTATGGGGCTGCAAACAACCTAGAAAATTATGTAGGAACAACTGCTACAACTTAAGAAATTCAAACATCCGGGCTGAATCTGGATAAGAACGAGTTATGTAGGTTTAACTTTACTTTTATCACTTTAGGTGAAGTGAGCAATGCATACAAATAACTTTACTTTTATCAGTTTCTATGTGAAATTTTAGCAAGCTACATTGGGAAAAGATTGATATATTACATCAAATTCCATTCCATATATAGAAACGACTGTGCTTCAAGAATGGTATGTCTGAATTACTTGTTACTTAGTTAGGTCGGTCTCTCTACAGTTTCTTTTTTCAATACTCATTTACATCAATTTTTCAAAGGTACAATAGTCAATATAAATACACATAATAATTTGGATCATAACTAACAAGGGCCTGTACAATGTAATCTGCTTTTAGATTTGAGAATCTAGAAAAAATACGTCAACCTTAACACTAGGTTCAATGGTAATGGAGGTGATCTACTTCTCTACTTCTGGGTAGATGAAAAAGATCATCACCCTCTTGTAACACGAAACTCATATCTTCGGACTCTTTTATATTGAAGCAAACACTCAAGTCTTCCTTAGTACATGAATGCTTTTGCATAACATGTACTAATAGGATTTCAGGTCATTACTAGGGATAGATAGCAGGAATCCTCCTTTACTGCAATTACATTAATTCATTAGAATAATTATCAAAAAAAAAAGTATGTAAAGGTAGACAACCTACATACATTTCCCCATCCTTTCTAGTGATGAAATAGAAAGAGTCAACCTACAAGCCGAAAGAGGTAGAAGAAGAGATAGAAGAGGCTATTGAAGAAGTTGTTGAGTCGGTGATCGTAAAAGAGAATGTTGAAAAGATATCGATAGCTCAGAATAAGAAGAAAGAAGAAGTCGTTAGTGATAATCGACCCCCTCACCTTTCCCTTTACGTGTTCAAGATAGGGACATTGAAAAAGAGTACAAGAAGTTCATGGACATGGTAAAGAGGTTTCAAATAAATTTTTCCTGTGTGTGGAAGCCATCCGAGGTATGCCAAATTATTTTAAATTTATGAAGGATGTGCTCTCCAACAAAGACAAATATTTTGAGGGAGAGATGGTTGGTTTTCTAGAGGAGTGTAGCACGATTACTCAAAGCAAGTTGCCTCCAAAGTAGAAAGATCCAGATAGTTTCAATATTCCTATATCCATTGGTAAAGAGTGGAATGGGAGAGATTTGTGCGACTTGGGTGCGGGTATTAATCTCATGCCCATATCTTGTTTGAGAAGTTAAGGATTGGGAACGTGATGGTCTTATAAATGGAGGATAGGACGCTCTCCCATCCTAAAGGAAAGATAGAGGATGTACTCATGGTAGGTCCTTGTGTGTTCTAAAATAATGCAATGAAATAGAGGAACCACTAACTGCAAGTGTACAGTTGTCCCAAGTAATATATGTGATAATAGATTCGTTCGCAGGGACGGAATAAGTTGACTCTAATGCTTATCAAATAGTGTCTAATTGCAAATAAGAACAGATAATTGATATATTGTTTGTTTGGTTTTCTATTACTAATGCAAATAATTTAAATACTAAATAACTTAAACTAAAATAAAAGTAATGCAAATACTAAGCTAGACGCAAGAAAAGTAAAATGAGTAGATGAGAGAGAGAGAGAGAGAGAGAGAGAGAGAGAGAGAGAGAGAGAGAGTACTTGAGTAACACCAGGGTTTCACCTAAATCTATTCAATTAATGTCTTGTTTAAGGAACGAATTGGTCATTAATAATAGTCGGGATTCGATATTCTCCTTACCCCCGTCAGGGTGGACTAAGGAGCTATTCTAGGGTGTTACACACCCCGTTAGGGTGATTATAATCCACCTTCGAATGGTTAAGTATTCTACCCAATTGGCTATAGGATTAACTAAGTCAGTCAGGATCAATAATCTATATCCTACATTTATTACCTAGTTCTGTAACTAAACCCCCCGTCAAGGTGATCATTACGTCACTATAATGAATAGCCTAGTTACTAATTCCTATTATTGATTGATCAGTTTAAGAATAGTAAATAATTGCAAGATAATAAAAATTACTAATTACCCAATTCAAATTAAATCATACAATCCAAAAAACAAAAACATTGAATAGAATAAATTGGGGCTTAACCTATTAATGCGTTCTCAAGTACTAATTAAATTTAGCTCATACTAATATTAAAAACTAAGCAAATAGAAATAATTGAATTCATATTGTCTTACAGAAATAAAAGATAAGAAAACCTAATTGGGAAATTGATTTGGCTGCGATTTGGAGAAGTTGAATTTCTCTAGCTCTTAGCTTTCTTCTCTTCCTTGTTCTGACTTTCTCTCTGATGCTCTGACTTCTGTAGAATGGATTCCCTAAAAAATAGAAGTCCAATGGTCCTTTTATAAGGTGAAATTCGGACTAGGACCTTTTATTAAGTGATTAAATGAAATATTAAAAACCCCCAAAATCCATTTTTTAAGTCCAAATATCGTAACTGATGATTGATCAGTTCAAGTTGCTAAATCTTCATAACTCAATAAGGAATAAATCTTCTTTACAACTCATAGGCTTAGTCCACGTCTAAATAGCTCGAAATCAGCAATCAACATCAACCTTCTAGATTTGCAGCTTCAGTTTGTCAACTCTTCGGGATATTTCATCTCGCCTTTGACTTCTTTTCACGATCCTTTTCTTTAAACCTTTATTCCTCTCCTTGCTAGTATTTAAAAACCTACATACTTTTCACTAAAAATAACCCATATTACGCGCAAAAGCTTAATAAATGAAAAATACTAAAATCCAAGGAGGAAAAATGAACTATAACAAATTAACACTAAAAGTATATGGAATGATGTCTCCCAAGGGCATAAAATTAGAACATATAAGGAGACATCAACTCGTCAAGGCATGTAACTTTATAATTACTTGTGATTTTCTTATTCTTAACTACGATGCGGATAAGAATGTGCGAATCATCTTTGGGCGGCCGTTATTAGCCACGGGGTGTACTTTAATTGATGTAAAGAATGGAGAATTGTCATGAGAGTACAAGACGAGACAGAGAAGTTTAGTGTATTTAAGGTGATGAAGTTTCCCGACCCTCCGAGAGATTGTTTCCACTTGAATACATTTAATCATGTAGAGAAATATCTCATCAAGGTTATGGAAACTTAGGGTTGGAGGGGAAAGAGCTAATAAAGAACCCACCATTTAAAGATCCTGCTAACCTTAAAGGGGACCCATTCCTTGACCACTTGAATAAGGCAAAAAATAGTGATAAAATGTTTAAAGTGAACCTAAGAGAAAATGGTAAGTTTGGGGTTAGGATGAAGTAGCAATGAAAGATCCCGATCCCCCAAACAAATCTCACAAACACAAGAGTTATGCGAGTGGCCCGTTCATGGTCACAAAGGGTTGTTTTGAGAAATTAGTTGAAGTTGAGACAAAGAAGGGATGCAAACCTCTCTTGGTAGAAGTTAACTGCCTCACCCACTGTTGGGGAGGCTATATGAAAATAAATAACCTTGAGGTAACACGTCGAACTTCAACGACGTTAAACAAAAGTACTTCTTGGGAGACAACCCATGTTTTTAATGCTTTAGTAGTTTTAATTTTATGTTCTTAGTGTTTATTAGTAAGTTTATTTTACGTATATTACATTAATGAGAAAGGTATAGAGTGTTTTTTATGTGTAGGTGTAATGATCAATTTTGGGGTGAAATTTGAGAATTTTGAGCTCAACTATAGGTTTATGCATTACACCACGCCCAATGGACGTGCACCACAAGGCCCCATACTGTTGTGACAATTTCCCCACAGTCAAAGTGACCAGAAATATATGAGAATTTGAGGTACACCGTGCACAAAAATGGAACCATGGAGTCAAAGTCGACACGATACAATCGATAAAAAGGCATGGCAAGGAGTCTCGGTATATCGCACCTACGCACGGTACGCTGCAAGGCAGAGAAAGTGTTGCAACGGTAGGTCCACAATCCAATTTCTTAGAAACCCCACATGCCAGGCACGATACACTACACCTATTCGCGGTGCACCGCGCCGTGACACGAAAAAGCTGGCGAAAGGGATCTATATCTCAATTCTTGACTTACCTGCACATCAAAAACACTTGATACCCTTCTCATTAACTATAATATACACTAAAACATAAAAAACTTAGTAATAAACACCAAGAACATAAATTTAAAACTAATAAAGCATTTAAAAACATGGGTTGTCCCCCAAGAGGCACTTTTTTATTATGTCGTTAAGTTCGACGTGTTACCTTCCATGAAGATTGTCTTGAGGCTCTTGCAGTATTCCTCTACTTAAATCGATCTTTAAAAGGGGTGTGTAAGTTCACTGTTTTGCCTTCTTGCTTTCACGACGAAACTCCTTCTTCACCGAATGATATTTGATGATCGTTTGGAAAGGTATAAGTTCTTTATCTTCTCTTTCTCTTCGATCTCGCTTTCATCTTTTAAAGGCAGTGGGTAGTTCCTCTCGTTGCCGCCTTGCTCTCGCGGTGTGGCACCTTTCTTTCATAGTAATTATTGATCGATAATTCTAATACTCGTCTATCTTTAACGAGTTTCGGTTTAACTTCTTTCATATCTATCAATGGGAATAGTGGTGGGTGAATTCTTGTGGTGGAGATTCTATTTCTATTTTATATTAAACCTTGAGTTCCCTAATCGATTTCTTAAACACCTTGTCTTCCACTATTACCTTATCAAACTCTTGCTTCAGGAGCTCTCTAACCTCGATCACCACTTCCGGCGAGGTCATCATATCACTAATACAAGTGTCTTCTTTCACTACTTATTCCTTAACTAATTCTTCCAGTTGATCTATTCCATCCCTCGAGAGAGAGTGGAGTCTTAATAATTTTCACTATAACTCTTGGCAAAGCTAGAAGATTTATTTTGGGGATTCCAGAAATTTGCAAGTTGTTCTAACTCCCTTTTTCTTTTTTTTCCAGTGTTTAAAAACAAGGCCGCCTAGCCGCTCCGCGTAGGCGTTCCAAAGTGCTATCCGCCTAAAATTTCTCTCGAAGGCGGCTCGAAGGTTCGTCTACGCAAAATCAAATTAATAAACTACCTAATCGGATTAAGGGGTCGACCAATCCGAATACTACCTAGAATGCTAGCTCATAAATAACGAATTCAATTTTATCCAACCCTACTCATAAGCAAAATATAAATAAAAAGTTACTTATGTTAGAGTTTGAACATGCGGAAAAAAAAAGGTATGGGTTTTCAAATTTGAAGTCTAGATTTCTTGAATTGGTTATTTTCTAGGTTATTATTAGTGAATTATTGTTATTTTATAGTTAAATATATGTTGTTTAGGTTAGCTTGATCTACTTTAAGTATATTAGGATGTAAATGTTATTCAAATCAATGTATTACTAATATATATTTTTAATATAAAATAATATAAAAACCGCCTAGGTAGAAACCGCCTAAATTCTGATTAATGGGCCGCCTAGCCATCTAGGCGCTCGAAGGTGGTCGACCGCCCTAGTAGCGCCTAGCGCCTTTTAGAACCATGCTTTTTCTAACGTGTCCTTCATTTCGGCCCTGCTTGCTTTGTCTTTTGCCAATCTCCCTTGACGCCTTGCATTTGCTTCCTCGAATTGGCATATGGCATTGGCATATGGCATCAGTTGGGGAGATCAAAGTATATGTAGAGGTTGTTAAATATTCCCGACCTATTGATTGTTCCATCTTTGCTCTTGCGGGGGTTGATAAGATCTGTGGTAGAAGTTACTACCACATTGTTGATATCTCGAAGAGTCTTCCCTAAAGTCGACCAGGATTTGAATAGTATCTTCCATTCATATTAAAGGAGTCGCTGGATCATTACCGTAAGTATAACACCTGTGAAAGAGACAAAAACAGAAGGAAGCGTAAAATAAAAACAACTAAACACTACTATACTAAAACAAAACACAAAAATCTAACGTTGTAGTCTCCAGCAGCGGCGCCTAAAACTTGTTGTCTCCCAAGGTGTGATAATAAATCAAAACTAAAGAAGGGTGACTTCCCGCAAGTGCATAGATCATTGACAAGTAATAAATAAGTAAGTTCCGGGGTGTATCGTCTCCATAGGGACTACTAAGGTTAAATCAATGTGTTTCATAAGTATAATAATGTAAAGTTGTGACAATGAAGTGAATTTGCTTTTGGTTTGGTGTGATAATTTAAATGCTTAAATGTAAAAGCAATAAACTAACGGTTTAATAAGATGAGAAAGAGATGCTTGAGTTTTGCTAGTAATCCCCAAAGTCAACTAATTTGATGTTTCTAGATATAAGGGATAAATAAATTATTCACGCTAATCAGGATTCAGAATTCTCTCTAACTCCCGTAAAGGTTGACTTAGTGAGCTCTCATACTTAAATTCTAAAGGAACAAACTTAACCCTATTGACTACCCGTTAGTCAAAACCCGTCGGCTCACTAATGCACATCAGACACCTAGTATTTGAATTTTTTTAGTATTTGAATATAATAGTTTCCTTAAGTTATTATAAAATATGAATACATATATATATATATAGAGAGCCAATTGTTGATTGATGCCTATTAAAAAACTTATTTAGAAAAAGGTGCCTAGGAAAAAATATTTATTGAAAACAGCCCCATCCCAAAATTACCCTTATAATTAACAATTAAAAAATAAGAAAAAAACTAATAATCACACGCGCGCGTCCGTGAAATTTTTTTAAAATCGTCATAACTAATTCAAAAAAAATCAAAAAAATCAAAAAAAATTATATTTGGATAAATCAAATTAATATTTACGTCTATGATTTTTTTCGGAATTTTCTGAATTTTTTGATTTTTTTTAATTTTTTTTTTCGCAGACACGAAATTACATGTTTTAAACATGGAATTTCATGTTTTAAACATGGAATTTCATGTTTATTTCACGGTTTAAAACATGGAATTTCATGTTTAAAACATGGAAATCCATGTTTAAATTCATGTTTAAAACATGAAAATCCGTGTCTGCGAAAAAAAAAAATCAAAAAAATTCAAAAAAATCAAAAAATTCAAAAAAAATCAAAAATATTCATAGATGTAAATATTAATTTGCTTTATTCAAAAATACAATTTTTTAAATTTTCTGATTTTTTTTTGAATTAGTTATGACGATTTTAAAAAAAAAATTCACGGACGCGCGCGTGCGATGGAATTAGTAGTAGTAGGTGGTGGTGGTTGTGGTGGTGGAGGAGGAAAAAGAAGTACCCTATTATTTGTTTAATATTTAAAAATTAATATTGTATTAAAATAAAATAATATATTTAATAATAAGAGTAGTAAAGGTATAGAAAATATAAAGTGGATGTTTTCTATAAATAATTATTTCATTAGGCATTTTTTTATAAATAAGATTATTGAAGGCACAAAAAAACAATTAGAGAGTTTAATGAGGATATTTTCAACAATAACCCCATATATATATATATATATATATATATATATATATATATATATATATATATATATGATAATGATCGGTTTCGGATATTCGCATTTATTTTTATATAAAAGCATAACCTAACGGATTTAAACATCGGTTATCATTTTCAAAACCATAACCAAATAGTTTTAACTATAGTTATATAATCAATTATTAATGGATTTCATTGTTTAATCGGTTTCAATATCATCCCTATTGATTTCTCATGTTGACATAATGACACAAATCTTAACGTGTATTGTATTTAAATTGGAGATAAAATATACTCAGTGAGATCAAATATTCATCTATATATATATATATATATATATATATATATAGTTTAATTCAATGACAAAATATGATGAAAACACGAGATATAAACGACTAGATTGTTCTATTGTGGTTAATTTTTCCTTTACGGCAACCATATAGGAGAGTTATTTTTCTACAAACTTTGACCTAAGGTTATAAATAATAAAGGAAATGGAGAGGACCAAGAGATGAACAAGGGTGAGGGGATGGTGGTCATTTGTGGAATCAACTCCAACTCCAGTTGTAAATGTAGGGTCGGTTGTGTTTGTTTGCTTAGCTTTTATGACTTTCTTTGTCCTTTTTTACACAACCTCTTTCCTTCTCCCATCCCTTATTTATCATCTCTATCTCCCCACTTCTCCTTCATTCACTCACCATTATCAACCCACCCCATCTCTTCTCCTCCGAACCCCATCTCTTCTCCTCCCTATCCTCCTCCAAACCCCTTCTCCTAATTGCAGGAAGCTTTCTCTATTGAGGGGACTGTTGTCTGGCTCGAGGCTATTAACTAGATCTATATTCATCTGTTTTTCGTCCTTGGATCTTATGTTAGTGCCTCGGACCAGGCTTCATTCCCCCCAATTGTTGCTTTCCTGTAAAGAACAAACACATTCTTCATGGTTGGATCTTGAAAAATAGTTATCATAAACTGTGTATTTTAACGTCATGTTGTCTGTTTACGGTAGGTTTAGATCTTCGGACAAGAACAGATTGGTGTAATGATGAAAAACATTGACCTCGCAACTTTTTAATCTGTCAGTTTTAAGGTCAAAGTTTCATCATTACTCTTTCGGGTTTCTTTTTTAACCATTTCCATGGTAGTTGTGAAGGGCAACCCTTTGCTTTTTGTCAGTCTCTAACTCTTTCTGAGATCCATCATTATACTGATTTCTCTCATGATGGCTTCAAGAATCTGCTCTGTCCTTTTCTGCTTTCACCCGATCTACTAACTTTTTACCTAGATTGACTTTTCTTGAATTATCATGATAATTAGTATAATGATTTCTTGCACGTATATTTCTTATTTTTTACCTTTTTCTTATTAGGGCTTTCTTTGTATGAAGTTGGAGAGCCATTCAACAACATAAGTATGTTCTAATCCCATAGTCTAATTATAAGAGCAATATGGATCTTAAATTAGGGTTTCAAGATTACAATTCTTAGTCTCTTCGGACTAAAATTGTCAAATATTTTGTGTTATACGTTTTTGTCTCATCAGTAGCAAGATTTAGAGGTTTTCTTAATCAGATCTGTAAAATTATGCATCATTAGCTTATTTTGTTTGTTTATTTGCTTCATTAGCTTATTTTGAGACAGTGTAAGATTCACATTAGCTTATTTTTTTAATTTATTTGCTTCATTTGGTTAACGTTGGATCTATACATGTACTTTAGTTGATGATAATTCGATAATGCGTTATCTTTACGTCTGATTTTATAATATACTAGTTAGTTTTACATAATAAAGAGTTATTTTAACTTCGTTTGTTAACGTTGTTCACTAATAAATTGTGATTCACTTTATCACATAATGTCCTAGATCTCTTGTACTAGATACATTAATGTATCTATGTGTCATCCCTTTGTTTTATCTTTCACTCGGAATCTATCTTATCTCTTTATTACTCCACCCGGCCAATAAGGCTCAATCCACGGGATTAACTCACAACTATTGCATTTACCTTTCATAGTAATATGAGCATGTTCATTTCGGTTCACATTCTTCTAAAGCTGTAATATGAATACTATTACTTCAAGGAAGGTGAAAGAATAGTTGTTGTTTTTTTCCAGGGATTTACCATTTCTGAAGATGTTGTATTTTAGAAGCAACCTGTTTTGGATTGACTGAATACTCACATCAACCCAGGGACAACTGGAGCAGCTATTAGACTAGGACTTGTTTATACAGCTCATATACAAAGGGGTGTGTGTAGTAGCTTCAGAAAAACTCAGAACCTGGAGCTGAAATCCAAGTTTTTACTTTTAATATTTTCTTGATTCAAATGTATTAGCTAAATATATATATTATTATATAGTATCTGGGTTACAACGCCATGTATAATTAATAGATTCATAACAGGGAATCTGTCTTTTAAATAACTAAAATATAAAATAATCCTTTATTATCAAGAGGTTTAAAAGACCAAGAAAAAACAACTTAATACTCCACATGGAATCTAAGTTTTTAAATTAGTGAAATCAGTTCCAATAAATTCGAAATCTTTAATCACGGGGAACATTATCTTACCGATTCACCTAGCTAACACTTAACCTGTCATGAAGGGGTGAATCCATTCAGTGGCAAAAAGTTTAGAAGTTTTTTTTTTTTAATAAGAAGCTTTGATCTACCAATCTAGTGTTTGGTCTACCAATCTAGTGGTGCAGGTTCGAACCGAGTCATTGACTTCGAGTCCAAAGTGGCTCTCCTATGTAACAAAAAAAAATAAGAAGCTTTGATTTTTAAAATATGAGTTTACTAGTGGGTCAAGTATTTAAATATTCTAACTCGCAGACTAGCCCAATATTTTCTTTGAGTAAGAAGATAAAGAAAGACCCATATTATTTATCTTATTTCAAAAATCATAAAAGATCATCGGTCTCCTTTTATATTATTTTTCTCTTTCCTTCCTTTGTAACACCCTGGCCGTAGTCTATCAATTTTTTTTTAAAACATATATAAGCTACTTTAGACTCGGATCTCTTATGACTTATTTTATTTCGATATTATCTTAAATTTTTGTAGATTTTAAATGATATTTTTCTAAAATTATTCAAAATTTATATGAAAATTCATATTAAATTTTATATTTTGTTACTACTTTAATCTATAAAATAAAATTGGCATCCAATAATTTTGAATAAATTTGTTCAGTTTCATCAAGTGAATTTATTTATAATATAAAACCCAATAATTAGATCGATAGTTAGTCTAGTGGTTAGATTACTCCGTAAAGACCAAGAGGTCCTGAGATCGAATCTTATTGAAGTTAATTGATTTCGAATCCACAGTGGTTCTCATATATATTTAAAAAAAAACCAATAATTTATATAATATATTAAGTAATAGTGAATTCACTTTCATGAGCCACATTAGAGGGTTAAGTATTTTTTTACCCAAATTAGTTGCGAGGTAGGGGTTTATAAATCACTAAAAACAAAGTTGTACCTATATTAAGGGTTTACTCACTTTTTTCTTTTTTAACAATCCGCACTACACATAGGGTCTACAGAGGTTTCAATACTTCCATTTCCATACTATATATAACACTTAATTTTGACTTAAAAATATAATTAATCCCTATAAAGTAAAAACAAAAAAAAGGAGATAGATTACAAAATACGAGATAGCTATATAATGATGATAGAATGAATGAAAGAAAGTTTCCTCCTATGTATAAAAATGTAGTAACTAGGTAGGGTTGATGACGTTATTTTTTTATCTATTTTCTTGAAACATTATGGACAGTAAAGAAAGGTAAGCAGCAGGAAGAGAGAAGAGAGGAGTCATCCATCCATCGACAAGAAGCCTGACAGGTCGTCTGGTAGGTTGAGTGAATGGTGTGAGACTCACCACTCTACTCTCAGTGTGTCATCAATTGCTTCAATTTCACCCTGATTATTGTTATTAAAGTAAGTTGTTACTAAGATTTATAGTGGTGTTGGTCCTTTTTTATTAGTATTATTATTATGTCGATCTTTTTATCTATAATCATATTTATACTATCTATTTTCTTTTCTAAGTAAGGATTTTCAAAATAAAACATAAATCATGTCAAAAGTTGTAGGCTTTACGCCTTTACCTAAATGATGTAAAGACCATGGGATGAAAATATCTATGGACAATTCTATAGCAAACTTTCCAACTTTCCATACAACACAATACAAATTAACACTGAAAGGTTAAAAACATAACACAAGAAGCTAATACTAAAACGACAAAGAGCCCCAAACTAAAATAATGTACAAAATATAGCCCAAATCAAATTTGAGGTAAAAAAAATATATGGATAATGAAGAGATAATTGGTGTAGAATGTTTTTTAACGCAATAACAACATTGAACTTTAAAACGAACAATGTAATAATGTCTTAGAAAATCCCTAGTTAACCATCAAATATCCATAATAACATAAACACGGCCTCAAACCAAAAAGAAGAAGACATTTTTAGAGAAAATCAAAAGAAAAGTAAAATCTAACTTACAAGGGGCCTATACTGTAGATCTCCTTGTCTAGGCGCATCTAGGCGTCGCCTAGGCGTCGACTCCCCTCAATCGCTTACGTCTATTTAAAATTTTAGGCGTTTTTGCCTAGCGCCTTAGTCGCCGTAGAATAGGCGTCTAACCCGTCTAGGCACCGATTAATGGCAAAAAATGGCATCCTAAGCGGCGATTAATGGAAAAAAATGCCTGCATAGACCTTTTTGTTATTTTTCTTATTCTCGAGAATTCTTTAGTTGATATTATAACTCAATTTTTTAGTGTTTTTTTGTTAGATGAATTGTATGACTTAAATAGTTAAAATTGCTATAATTACTACATAGATATTACTAAATATACAAAAATACACATCCGGATTCAAAATCGTATAATTCCTCCTAGGCCCCGTGTAATCCCGCCCAGGTGCTAGGCCCCAGTCGACCGCCTAGTGCCAAAAACCGAGATCTACAACATAACATGAGGCAACGACAACAATTCAAATCAACCACATCAAAGATAACAACGGATACCGAAATTCCTCATACTAACTACATATACTAAACAAAATCAAATTCAAAATGAGCAAATCTAAACCAATCAAAAATCTGTAACGACATCTAATATAAATTGCACGAAAATCTACAATTTCTGCTACAATTCTTATCACCGACAACTACTTTTTTCTATAGCCAATATTATAACATATCGTCGCGTAAGAACTTGTTCTGTTATTCGCGACAAAATATCGTCACCATTATTTTGTTGCTAGTATCTCGTCTTTAGAGCTCGCTAAGAATTGTTAATGTCATCGTCTTTAAGCCATTAATATTGTCGACGACAAACTTCGTTACGAATGATTGAAGCAGGTGTGATGACAATTTGTCGTTCCCGGAGCATCTGTCATGGACGACAAAAAAAATTTCCGCCGGAGCGCCTATCATGGGCGACAACATGTATAGTTGCTAGTTTATTATCTACAAAGAATATCTATCTCGTTTCTCGTGACAATATTATCGTCGTATTCTTTGAATAATAATTAGAATTGAATTTTCTTTGTTAATTAAAGGGTTAATGCCCAATAGACACCTGCCACCTTACACCCTGCCCCATTAAAGACACCGTCTTTTTCAAAGAACAATAAGTTATGGGAGGCTTCCCAAAACTCAAAATCTGAGTATTGGGAAGCTTCCCATAACTCAAAATTTGAGTTCTAAGAAACTTCCCATAACTCAAACGACTCTTTTTATGGGAAAGAAAAGAAAAAAATAAAATGTATATGGCCTTTTATGGGAAAAAAGAATGATGTTTGGGGGTGAGAGGGAATTAATTCTAACTTGAGGTGTTTCTTGGGCATTAATTCTTAATTTTTTAATTAAATTACAACAAATCCCAAAACACATTAATCTAAACCAATAAGTAAATTAAAAATCGATAAAATAAATACAAACATCGAAATAAATTTAAAATTCGAAATTAAAAGTTTATCAAATAAAAGTATCAAACATCGAGTCAGTGGTAGATAAAAAATTAAAGCAATCATCAGATAAATTTCTGTCTTCTTCATTTTCAAGATTTCTTTAACGACGACGGGTGGCTGAACTTCTAGAAGCACCTGGAAGAGGACTGTAGAATCTGGCCACATCAAAATTTAATACGCTCCCGCCTTGCCTGATCCGATTAATCCTAGGGCTCCACTCAGCTGCTCGAGACTGTGTGTGGGATGGGTGGTAGTTGTCGGACTCGTAAATTTGTCAGCTTTTAGAACGTATGGCTGTTTGCCCTTCGAAGTCAAATAGTCACTGATGGTCATCAATATCCCTTTCATATCCCGCACCATAGAAGTGGATGACTCAGCAGGTGTTGAATGTATGGCCTTCAGAGGGGTTCCAACACCAGGCACCCAACTTTGCATAGCTGGACCCATCCCGTTGCGTGCCACGGTGAGGACAGCCTCGACATGATCTTTTCGCGTCAAAGCAATAGAGAGTACCATAAATGATGAGAATCTTGACCGAGTCTGTGATTGAGTGACTCGTTCACAGACCAAGGATCTCAACTCGCTCTGTTACATGAATAAATACATAGGAATTAATAAAATTTCAAACGTGAAATAAATTATGGAAATCACATTATTGAAACCATATTTTTCATAGCGGTCCGTCCTCCACTCGTTTTTATTTTTGTCATACCCGACCTTGTAGAAGAAGTTTGTCATGCGAGGAAGGAACACATCCTTCTCTTCTCCATCAACCAGTTCCGTGACCACTAGTGGGTTCTTCCCCGATCCTGTTTCATTCAAGGGTCAAATTTTTAGCACGATCTAATAAAAATTAACTTATTACTTAAAATGTTTACATCAAACATATCCTCCTACATCTAGGAACAAGTCTTCGTCCCCAAACAATTCAAGCGTTTTTGCTTAGCCCGGTTAGCTACGTACGCTTTAGGTTGTTTTCGCTTTTTTAAAAACAAATATATTAAAAAATAAAGTTTATTTATGAATTATAACCACCAACAATATTACCTTCGAAATTCTGTCGTCCCACACAACACAACTCCTTGACCAATTCTCAGACATCCTGATCATCGGGGATTTTACCTGTGCCGTAGTAATCCCTCTTCATCCGAAACTTGAAATTTCTATATCGTTCAACACACAAAATTTAATATTGCCATAGATGTTAGCTCAATCTGGCCTCTGGATCCACTCGCCAATACGAAAGAAGTCATGTCCACAAATTTTTTAACTCCTGTTTTTCCTATACAATGGCCCGTGGGTATGAATAAAATAACATAGATAAGAAAAGAAAATTACCCTTAATTAATCACACACTTATTGTCGCATCTCCAAGGGTAATTTTGTCCAACTGAAGCATGGCAGGACCTTCTCCCGCACAGTGAGCCCGATAACCTAACTGGCATGCTTTCCATATATCAACCCTGGATTCAAGTGTTATCGAAATTATCGAACTTGCATAAATCTACAAGAGGTGGCCTCCCACATCCTGAATCGTCTTGTAGGCTAACTATAGGGTTGCCCGTCCCTTTGGTTTTCTCATTTTACCCCTTGTTATAATACATAATCAATTGTAACATACGCTAATAAAAAATAACTAAAATGTTTAAAACAAATCATACCATGTGCATTACAGTCTGTGGTAGCTCAATTTGGGTTCCGCGATTGATCTTAGCCATTACCGTCTCCATCATGTTCTCCGGGCATAATTGGTATCATTTGCATTTGAATTTTTTTATTACACTAAGGCCCTTACAATTATATATATATATATATCACTAAGGCCCTATTATTTTATTTTAATTACACTAAGACCCCTAAATTATATCTAATTATGTGACAGTTATGGAATTTTATACCGATAATCTTTCTCAAATTACTTTGAACGTTATTCCTCAAATTAGACGCGAACCTATAGGGATTTTTGCGTCTTCAACCAATCCAGAAACACATGTCGCTCGTCCAGGGGCATCAGATACTTTGCGCGCGGTAGCATCACTCTACCTCGGCCCTTGAACAACCACAAATCTTTCCTAATACCCATATCCTCCAGACACTTTCTCTCTTTCATGTTATCTTTGTTAATTTTTCCATATATTCCAACCACAATACCGAGCAGACTATCACACACATTCTTCTCACAATGCATAACGTCAATTTTACGTTTCAATAAATTTTCTGACCAATATGGTAAACGATAGAAAATACTCTTTTTCTTCCAATTAAACTAAAAAAAATGGTTTGATTTGTCTCCTTTCCATCAAAGTCATTCTGTTTATCGGGAAACACAATGGGTCTAACTGTGTCTGAATATCAGCGGGATGATGTTTCCTAGACAGGGGCATGTGCTCAAAATTCATGTATAAAGATACGTCTCTTCTAAACTGATGCCTAATAGGTAGCCACCATTTGTGATCAAAATAAACTACATTTTTATTCATCTGCAAGGACGGCGTAGAGTCCATGCATTCTGGGCACGCTAAGTAACCTTGACCTGACCATCTTAAATTGTATGATCTAGTCGGGTAATCATTAATTATGAACAACAAACAAACCGTCTTTGATTTTTGAAAGCCTAACTGACATTTCTGTATATCATTCGTTCTTGGATAGTTGTGGTGTTCCAAGTGACATTTGGAAGGTTTCAAAGTCTTACTTCATATTAGCATCATATGTAAGGATCCCCGTACCCCATAGTATTTTCAACCCATATATAAAGGAATTAAAATATAGATATATATATATATATATATATATATATATATATTCTAAGTCAATAAATTAAGCATAAATGTTGATTCTTTCATGCATAACCAAGGATGAAAGTTGTAGATTATCGATATAAGGCTAACTCCAATAGGCACCCCATTCTAGCAAAAAGCTAGAATTGGGGGTTAAAAAAAAAATTGATCTTTAATAAGCTCTTTACAATTCTGTACCCAATTATTGGGTACCATACATTTTTAGATTTTTTAGCCACATCTAGCAACCCCTTTCAATGTTTGCTACATTTTTTTTTCCTTTTTTATTTTAATTAAAATATGTTAGTGTATATATTATCAATATTCATTTTTTTAAAAAGATAATCATTTTTTATTACTATTTCTGTAAATTTTTATATATTAAATAAAATATTTTTTTAATAAAAAAACTTATAATCGATTAAATTAAAAAATAATCATCATTAGATAAAAATAATTCTTTACAAAAATCTAATTATCAAATTAATTGAAAAAAAACCATAACATCATAAATTATTAAATAGTTTTTATAAACTTACTCTGTTTAATTATTTCATTAAATATTAAAATATAAATTTTAATTTTTAAATTTTTGAACACTTTTATTAATAAATTTGTAAAATGAAATAATAAATAAACTTGTGTGAGAATTTAATATATTAATCAATTAATTGAAATAAGAAAATTATTATGATAAGATTATAATAGAGTTTTTTTTTCAAAAAATGGGTAATTGAAATTAGAAAGTTGTTGGTGTAAAGTTGTTTTAAGAGATTAATATTAGATATAGATTATTTGTTTGACTCCTAATTCTGGCAAACTAACTGAGAAGCTGTTGGACTTAGCATAACTAGTCACATGCTATATGCGTTGTTTTTCATAAAGAAAGGACAAAACTCATCAAAATGCCCAAACCAAGGCGTACATTATGTGGAGCACTAGAAAACTCAAGATTCATCTCGTCAAACGTTTTTCAACTAGTACTGTCAACTGGATGACGTAACACATATTCGTTTGTAATCTTTCAAGTATGCTGCCGAATTATGTCTTTAGCAGCGTGTTACGAAGCGTACATTCTCTGCAATCTTGACGCAATGGGAAAATGACACAATATCTTTTGTGGAACTTTATTTCCCTATTTCGGATCCCACCTAGATTCACCACATACTGGACATTTCTCTAATTTTTCATTTTTATTATAATACAAATCACAATCATTCAAACACACATCGATCGTGATGTATCCCATACCCAAAAATTTTAGCGTTTTGTTGCACTCCTCATAAGAAGAAGGTAAAGTATGACTTTTTGGTAAAACACGACACGACAATTAAAGAAATTCGGTAAAAAATGTGTTTGTCCACTGTTTTTCACTTTGACATGCTTTAAATTGGATACTAAATTCAAAGAACCCATTGTAGTAGAACCGGGTACAATCGTGACTCAATTTCCTTGAACAACACGTCGAAACAACCGTGCCTCCAACTAGTAAGATTCTCATCACCCATCTTTGTGTCACCGGAGTGACCCCTAACATCAAAAGTGGGTCTCAAATCATCATACACATTCAACATTTCATCTTCTACGATTGGGTTATTCATGAGAATTTCTTCGTTTTCATCGTATTTCGTCTATACCTCATACGTTGATAAAAAAACCAAACCTGAAAAGATCCTCTCTAACATCGATAATACAATTTTTTTATTATTGCAATAACAATTACACAGACCAAAAATATAACCCATATGATCCATATGTTTCTTCAGAATATTAATAAACTCTCTCACACCCGACAAATATTCCTTTGTAACGAAATTATTTGATTTAAACTAACTTTTCTCAGTAACCGAATACATCGTCTAAATTGAGATAAACATATAACTATAACCATATAAAAACTGAAATAACATATTTCAAAAAGGACATTTATACCAAAAATATATATTATAACCCCTAAAAACCACAATAATACACATTTTATTTATATAATCAAAGCATAATTAAATATGTACTTAATTAAACGAATTATGAATAAATTTAAATCTTCAAAAATATCTATTTTGACAATTTAAGGTAGTTTTTGAAGTAGTATTAGGACACATACGTGTAAGATGGTGTTGGAAAGCCCAATTAATGATGTGACGGTTCACGGTTGCAAATTGAAGAAGTCTTTGGAACAATTATAGTGCTTAGGGTTTAAAAATTGGGGAGAAAAGTTTTTTTCAATGAGGTGCGTTGATGGGTTAATGACCACTGGTCATTAAATACGTGTCACTTATTGGCGACGAAATAATCGTCGCTTGTAAGAAAGAAACAAATTTTTTGTCACGAGTAATAAAATACTGTAATGACAATCAAATCGTCGTAGATAAATTAATCAACATCGACGGTTTATTTTTTTCTCAATAAGCACATCGTTTCCATATTTTCCTACTTACGATTACAGAATTCTTTGCCAATAAAGAGGTGAAGATGGTGCCTATTTTAATCGTTGCCGAAGTTAGCAATCACTGGCGGCGACGATGTATGCCGTCATCGAAAAAAGCATTGCGAAATATTACACGAATAATAGTAGTGGATGACTATCATTCGCCCAAAACTCTCCAATAAACGTGAACATTATGAGTTTTTTACATGTAAAGAGTTTTTTTTAATCAACTAGTTTGGGTAATGGCCACAAATATAATTACCCGCATTATCAAAATTTGTTACATAAATTACAATTATTATTATTTTGAAAGAGATATAAGTATATCCTTACTAATTTTGATCTTATATATAAAATTAGATTATTAAATATTTTATAAATTTTCTAATTAGCACTTTTATTATATTATAATTTGAAAGAGATATATACATATCCCGTTAGGATTAGATCAATTGACTAAACCCTTAATTTTTGTTTTACAAGTTCAAATTAAATAAATGATTTTGAATACAAAGTGACTTTATAAAAAATTAACTTAGGTAAAATGACAAAGATAAAAACAGATACATTATTGGAAAAAGATAATAAGTGACTTCAATCTTCAATCTTCAATCTAATCTAATATGAATAGAAAGAAAATCTTTAAAACAAAATGAAAGGACCAAAAGGCTGTCTTTATATATATGACTATTTAATGTCTGGAATTAAATTGTCTGACCGTCCCCCACTATTTCTTGAATAAGTAGAGTCAACATCACCATAGCATCATCATCTCTGCACCATGGATTCCTCTTTTAATCTGACTAAGTTTAATTGGACAATGATATATATCTTGAATTTTCAGCATTACTTTTATTGTTTATTATTTTCCCAAAAAATAAATACTGAACAAATTGACGCGTATGTTTTGGAGGTTTTCAGTTCAACATTTTTGTGAGCTAGGTGATGTGAGATGTTGCTTCTGGTAGTACTATTGTTAGCTATTAACTTATTAAATAACGTAAATGTGAACATGAGTGATAATACAAGAATTAAGCTTAAATATTGTTTTGGGTATTAAATTAGACATTTTCTGCATTATTGAAATCTAAAAAGCTTGAGATTAAATTTTAAAAGTGAAAAATATTAACACGAATAGTAAGACTTTTCTTGTATCAATAAGAATCACTTTCATTGGGAGGAAGTAAATAAAAGGGAGGTCAAAGTCACAAATGAAAGAAAATGATTAATTCATGAGCAAAAGGAAGGAAATAAAAATGATTAAATTGTTTTATTGGAAGGAAAGAAATAACCTCTCTCTCTATATAAAAATAATAGGATTTAATAGAACTCGGTAACATTGATACGTTTTGAACCTGTACCGTTTCGAAGAAGATCCAAGACTCTGGTTAGTTAAGTTAACCCTAACTGATTTAAAAAATTGATAAAAAAATTCTTATATTATTAATATATTTAGTTAAATACACATGGCTAATACATTATTAATCACAAGTTGAAATAAAGAACTCCTGAAATCAAACACAACTGTACCTCAAACATGGTACCGATTTTTTTTTTTTTGGGTCGATAGACATGGTACCAATTTAACATGACAATAATATGAACAACAATAGGGAGGTGTGGCTGATGAAAAATATCTAAAATTTGTTTTGCGAGAAACTAAATACAATTTTAAATGATAGGTGAGTGTGTCAAATGAATTAAACGCGTAAATAGTCATTAATACGTAGCTTTTCCTAGTAATTTGTGGATGTCATATCCTAGAAAAGAACAATTATGGAATTTAGTGCTTGCATTTAAGCACTTACATTGTTATTATTGAAAGTTGCGAGATTGTTATTGTGAGTGTCCGTTCACTTTTGAATCTTTTCATCTCGGTTAATACTATCATTTGATTAACAACATTTTCTCCCTTGGGATGCTATTTTATGGGAAGTTATGTTTTAGGAATTGTCTTTTGATTTGACTTTGTAAACTTAATGACGAGGTAAAATAGGATATATTTGTTTATGCAAATTAGTCTAATATATCTTGTATTTTAAGATAGATTTGTTCATTTGAAATACCAATGAATTTTTTTAATTTTCTTACCAATTTTATCCTTATTTAATATCATAAGGTTCTTATCATTAAATTTATTTACTTAGTTGGTTGAGGGTAGTTTAGTAAAAATAGAGGGAATTAATTGTGTTTCTTAATTTGTGTGAAAGAAAAGGTATAACAAACATTGATGGACGGAGGGAGTAATATTAAGAGTAGTTGTTTGCAAGCGTGCTATTAATTGGAGAAGGTTTGCAAGCGCGTGAATCCTAAAAGTATTTCATGTGAGAATAAATTCAAAGATTTAGGGGAATTGGTGTTACAAATAAATAAATAAAAACCATCCTAATTAATGTATCTTTTAATCATGAAATAAAATATCGATCAAATTTATTTGAAAATACATAGACTTGTAGTTTCCACGGTATGAATTGGGAGTGATATAACTCCTTAGTTAAGAAGATTGAAGAATTATGGAAAGAGGAAAAACTTTTTTAGGCTAAAAAATTAAAAGTGGTTAAACTTGGAAATAAAAATACATCTTATTTTAACTCTATTACAAAACTAAGTAATGATATATGTTACATTATTTCATGTCATCCTTTTATCACCCTTTTATGTATATGTTTTGATTTCTTTGAATAGAAGATAGAGAAAAATTAAATAGGATAGAGAACTTAATTCATTTGTACATGTAGGCATACACGTAAGATGTGATAACAGGGTGATAAAAAAAAAGGTGACAAATATCATTACTCTACAAAAATAAGTAGAAGTAGAAACAAGATTAATAGGATAACGAATGAACGTGATATTTGGATAGATAATTCCAGGGATATAGCTGAAGAGAATAAAAAATATTTTAATAATTATCTTTTCAACTATTGACCCAAGGAATTTTGACTCAGTCGTTTATAAGGTACCCTTATGTATAACAAATAAAATGAACATGACTTTAACAAAATTTTGTGAGCATGAATGAATTTAAAGATACTTTTAGGATATTGGCAGTGATAAAGCACCTGGGCCTAAATGGTGCCTAGGACATTTCTTAAAAAAACACTAGGAGATCATTAAATCTGATCTCCTTAAGAAGGTAAGTTGTTTCCTTTGGAACGAAAGAGATATCAAACTTATCAACAAAACGTTAACAACTCTCATTCCAAAAATACATAAACCTTTTAAGATTCGTCAATATAGACCAATTAGATTCTTAAATATCATATACTTGCTAATATACTATGTACAAGAATGCAACCTTTCATGAACACCACCGTGTTAGAAAATTAATCCTCCTTCATACCTGGAAGATCCATTACTGAAAACATTCTGATAGCACATGAAATGTGCCATTTTATCAAAATAAAATCAAATCTTTATTACGCGGTAATAAGAAGACATTGCAAAGGCTTATGAAAATATGAAATGGGATCTTTTAAAAGCTATGCTAATAAAATTGGGTTTTATTGTAATTTGGGCTTCCTTGATCATGAGATGTGTCATTATCGTGTCCTATGGAGTACAAATTAATGAAAATATCCCCTATGAAGAGTTTCAGACAAGGAGACCCCTTGTCAACTATTCTTTTTTTTGTTTTTTTTGCTTAGTTACCCAAACTCTATCTACCATGCTTAATGACAAAATGCTCACCAAAGAAATAAAAGGAATTAAAGTTTCTAGGAACTGCCCTATATTAACCATATCTTGTTTACTAACAATATCTTCTTCTTTATTAGGGATGAAGAGGATGAGGTTGATCATTTTAAGGATATTCTTAATAGATATACTCATGCAATTGTCCAGGTCACAATCTTCGACAAGAGCGGGTTATGTTCTGCAAAAATGCTGCTACAAATGTAATCTCAAATGCTACTAAATAATTGAACATGAATGTATTAAAAGACATATGAATGTAATTAGGAATCCCTTCTAACAGGGGGAGATCAATAGTTAAGGCACTTAATTAGATCACTGAAAGTATAATAAATAAAACTTGTAATTGGAGTTCAAAATACATGTCTGAGAGAGGTAACAAGATCTTAGTAAAAGAAGCCCTTAATGATATACCTCATATACTATGGTTGTTTTTATGATTGCTATCTTAGTTTATAACAAAATATCATTAATCATAGTCTGTACTGATGGACAAATAATAAACAAAGGAAGATACACTAGATTGACTAGAAATCCATGACTACTTGTAAAAAAGATAGGGGGATGGGGTTTAGAGGCAAGCCTTTACAAAATATTAGTTTACTCGCAAAAAGTGCATGGAAACTAAACCAAAATCCTCACTCTCTACTGGATTAGATACTTAAGGAATATATTATATATAGTGATTTTTCTTTTTAGGAATCCAAGTTAGGGTATCACCCCTCTTGGGTTTTAGGAGTCTCCTAGAGGGCAGTGATGATTTTATAAAGAAAATAAAATGGACAATAGGTAATGGAAAATTAGTAAACATTGGGAAAAGGAATGGATCCCAAACAATGTTTATCTTATGAATCCTCAATTTTGTAATAAAAAAAAGGTCTATGAACTGTGCTATAGGAATACAAACATCTGGGATCGTGAACTAATTAATTGTATATTTGATAAAAAAACTACAGATAAAATATTGAATATTATGCTGCCAATAAATAATCCAATGACTCCCCATAAACTCTTCATGAGTAGTAAAACTTTATTAAAGGAGAGGCTTGGTTAAAGGGTCGGCTAGATTATGGGTTGATGGTATTTAAATCACGACGATTGCCTTTTCATTAACGTTGGAAACGCTAACACCTACTTTATTTATTTGAGTATCTGCCCCAAGGTCCCAACAATGGGGCAGGAGAAATAAGATTGGGATATGGGTTTTTTAGATGGGGTGTTACGTTCGATCTATATTATATTGCCACTTGTGGTTTCTAGGCTCCTCGCAGTTTTCCACGACACCACTAATGTCGTAATACACAACTAGAGCCTGCAATAATTATATCTTCTAGCTCCAAAAGAACCTGCCCAATCATACAACTTCCATTGATGCCTCTGATGCTGCCACATGCTCAACTTCCATTGTGGAATCACCTATGCATATTTTCTTGATGTTCCTCCATGAGATAACACAATTAAATTGGGTGAACACATAGTCACAAGTATACTTCCCAGTGTCCCAGTCATCTCAGAAATCCAAGTTAGTATATCATATCAGTTTAGATCCCCTTCGCGATAACACGGTCCATAATCCATCATTATCCAAAAATACTTGATTATTGACTTGACTACTATCCATCGAGTAAGTCATGGGTTTGACCGATATCTGTTAACCATGCCTACTATAAAGCATATATCTAGTCTAGAGTTAAGCATGTCATACATGAGACTCCAACTACTTGCACATACAGGAATTTTCTCATGTTAATTCAGAGGGTGTCGTAGGATACTATTTTTTAGAATAGATCAATTCCATTTGTACAAGGTATGACACCTTTTTGGAATATTCTATGATTTATCAACAATCTTCTAAATATGAAATTCTTAGGACAAATTCAATTTCCTATTTATACAAGATTCAAATGAACCATCATGGATCTTACCATTTCTAAGAGGGTTCCATTTTTTGTTTTAGCCGCACCATTTTGCTGGGGTGTACGTGGCGTTGTGAATTGTATTGATCCAATGGTGAGAGACAGTCTTTGAACTCTCCAAAGGACACTCTTCTCTTAGAACATATCTTATATATTTTATCTGGTTACCTAATTGCAATAATTCAGACTTGTGGTGGATCAAGTAAGTTCATTTATGTTTTAAGCAGTCATCAATGACAATTATAAATTATTGATAGTCGTATCAGGTACACACATCCATGGTTATTAATGCAAGAGCATTTTGCGTTTGATGTCCAATAGTTGGGAATGTCCGCTTGGTCATTTCCCTTAAGATGAGATTCACAATGTGGCATTTGTTAGCGTTCTAATAGTCCCACGAGCCCATTCACATTAAAAATTCAATATTTTTGAAATATATATTTTACAACCTCATATGCCACAAGAAATATTTTGTTACTTTGAGCATATTTTATCTTGTTTGAGAATTATGGTTATATAGTTACAAATAATTTATTGTGGGGTATAAATAGAACAACGAATTGCTAGCCAAGCCCAAACGAAAAATTGGTCTTTTCTATAACTAGAAACTACATTATCAAAAAATGATCAAATATCCAGATTCAGTTAACTTCAAAACAGAATTCAAATTTCGTCCTATGTTCGGAACAAACAAGACAGTTATCTAGAGTAAAAATACAATCTTAATATACTAAAAAATACTTACTTTTGCATGAGCTCGGCCCTTTGCTTTATTTCCCCTGAGCACGAAGTCAACTTCAGTTGATCTTCTAGTTACATGAAACCCATTCAATGAATTACAAATTAGATTAGTAGCTTCATAACCACCGATCCAAGAATCATTTATCTCATCTACCATAATGTTTTCAACATAAGATACAAAGGTGTAATACTTGACAATATACAATGAGGTTGATGACATTCTTTAAATAAGTGGCACTTGCAGCCACATCGAAAACATCCTAATTCAGTCCTAGCTGTTCTCATCATTTGTCTCACAATAATCTTGGGCATGGACCGGTTACTGTAAAGAGGTTAATATTTCTTGCAGACATATACGATGTCTACATCTTTGATTACCACCCAAAAATATCTCATTTGCGGGTGAACTTGGTGTAGGTCTATGTAGATCCTTTTTCACTCTGAATACAAGACAATTATAGGATGTATAAATACACTAAACAAGTATATCATGGACGAACATAAAACTAAATTTTATACACACATGGTTTCAATATTGGTTGTTGTCAGTCAGGAAGCACTCATTTATAACTACCAAACTAATGTAACCGTGTCTTATATTTCTAGCATGTACTCCGATGAGGGTCGGCTGAATGTAGTAAAGATAATAAGATTCGGCGAGTCTGAGTATTTAGCTAGTGATCATGACCGGAAGCCACAATGTTAATATCAAAGCAAGAAATGATTGCATAGTTTATCTGAAAAGTTAAAAATAATGTGGTTTATGCTGGTAAACAATGCAGACCCCTTATGCGCTCTCTAAAGCATACAAAGCGTATACTGAGTATTTTAATTGTAGAACCACTTATGAGACTAATCTATCCTCCAAAAATATTTTTTTAAAATAACGCTAACTTTAGTACTGATGTTATATCTTTAATTCTTAATTGTGATGCATCTTTTATACAAAAAACTAGTTAAGTAGTTGTCGCATTCTTAATACACGATTCTACAGCCTACTAGTACAATCAATGCATGTAAATCTTGAAACTTTCATACTTTCTCTCCTATCAAAACCAAAACCATGGTATGAGAGATTTTGTTTTGTTTGCCGAAAAAAATCCCATACTCCATCATATGCACATCAGAAATAATTGCACATCTATTATGAAACCATTTATGCACGAAACCCTTGTAATAAACAAAAAAATAAGAAATGTTTTTAAGATATTTTGAATATTTTAATTTGCAAAAAACATTTCTATCTTATCTCTTGGAAATCAAATTTTTATACTTATTTGGGTTGCAAAACAACAATTTAGGGTTACTTGGTTGACAATGAGTTTTTATACTTGCTCTCAGTTAACAAATCTCATTTTAATCCATCTAATACTGAATGAAACTTAGGATATGTAATATTTTCAGTCTTTATATTATTTTATCTAGTTTGACAAAAGGAAATGAACTCCATCCTAATTTCAACCATGACCAAAAAAAATAGAATAATTGGGTTTTTTAAAACTTAGAAAATTTATTGTATAGTTTCTAAAAATTGATCTCGTACATCTATGAGGTTTGGGCAGACTGTTTCTTTCTAAGTTCAATGGAATTCAGAGGTCTTCAAATAATCTCCTACAATTTTTATTTTTGATTCTACAAACCACAACTGTAAAATGGCCGAGCTCTTGTGTCTTTTCTTAGCAGTAATTGATTAGACCATTGGCGTGATGACCTAATTTTGGGATACGGCTTTTTAGGATTTTAAGAGAAAAATGGTTATATATCTCAGATTTTTTATGGGATTGTAGTTTTTCATATATAAAAAAGATAGCCTTGAAACATAAAAGTTGAAAATGGCCAAGTATTGGCCAATTTTTTTTTAATAAATGATGGTTATAGTGTTAGTGTCAAATATAATATTTCCAAGATGTGTAATTATTCTAATATTTGAAAATACTATCCAATGATTATAAAATTTTGGATTAAAGTACATGAACAGAAATGATTCTAACATGTTAGAAATAAATTGGGACTTAGAAGATAAATCGGTGCTCACAAACAGTGAGATGAATTTAATAATTTGAGTAGATTGGTAAATTTTGAACAAAAAAAAGGTAGGTTGATGAATTCTTTCGACCAAAAATAACTTGTGTCTAGCAGTCTTGCTTGATGTGTATTAGTGGACTCATATGCTAAATGGGTCGTTTAGGTCAAATTTGACCATAAAGTTAGGTCTATAGTACTATTTTGAGCCTATCAAGAATCTGACCATTGTATTTTTAGTTTGCCCACTATTTGGGTTAGAATACTTGAAAATAGTTGGTCCCAAATATTGGTGGAACATCTATCGTTTTTATCTACCATAGACATTTATTATCTTTCCGATATAAATGAGTATAACTAAGTCGTTGTTTGTTTGATTTAATGATTTAATAATTTAATGGAATTTTAATATGTGCTGTTTTTAAGGCATAATTCGATATAAAAAATTTGTTTTTTGAACTTTTTTATATATATATATGAATAACTTTTTAACAAGTATGTTTCACTAAAATTCTATATGATTTATAAAAATATTTTCAGAAAACAATTCTTATTTAAAGGAACAAATATATTTTTTCAGTTTATTTTTTTTGTTCTATTTTTTGTGGTATAGAAATTAAAATATATATAAAATAAACCTTATTCATATTCATTATCATCTTTTACTTTTACTTTTAAATTTCAACTAATTAATTAAGAAGGATATGAAGGTATTTTTAATTTTTTTCATCTTTTTTTGTTATCTATGATTCATGGTGGCATATGATACATAACTGTGTGAAGCAAATGATTATAACATTTCAAGTTTCCCTATATACGACTCAACTGGTAAAGGTTCTTTTCTTCGTGGTTGGTAAGCGCTTTGCTGTACCCAAGCTTATGGTTAGCCTATCGGCTAGAGCCCGAGCTTCAGCCACGACTGTTAGTCGCTTCTGGCCGACTTATTCCGTCACCTGAGATCTGAGTCATCATCGACAAAAATTTCTTGATTCCTCGCGGCCGGGCCGACTTGGAAGCAAGCTACCTCTTTCCTATCTCACATTTTCCTTTAATATAGATACAACAATAAAGTAAAGTATTCTACTCCAACACCTTTTTTCTCCATCCATATTAGATATAGAATCACTAATTTTAAAGACATAATTAGATAAATAAAACTGAGGATATGACGTTAAAAGTCATTTTTCATTAGGACCTCTGGGTTATACAACTATGTGATGTATATTGATTAGAAAGCACAATTTATGCTCCAAAAAGGCATTGGTCTGACCTCATTTCACAACGCCATAAAAGGTAATAATAACAGTAGAAGAATTGTGAAACAATATTTTGTACCATCCACAAAAATTCATGATTTATTTACCAAGGTATAACTTAAACAAGCATTGTGGCTAATTACAGTATGCGTGGATGTCCTAAACGAAACTTTCTTCCTAAGACATTCTGCCTCAAAACTGATATTCCACATCTCAGTAAGGATTATACACATCCTAGCACTGCTACATTTTCGATCATTAGAAACGATACTTTTCGTCTCTAAAGACAACATTTGGACTTTATAGAAGACATTTCGTCTCTAATAATTGGTCTCTAAAGGTTAATTAATTCCATACAAATGATGAAATGCAAATTTAACGATTCATAGCCTAATAAATCATAAATACAACACCATTGATGATTAATCCCAACCACAAAACTGGTACAGTAAAAACCCTATAAATTAATACACTTGGAACCATCAAAATTTATTAATTAACCAATAAATTAATAATTATTAATTTATATATATATATATTAATATTTTATTAATTTATAATGAATACCATTCAAACCTCCACTTAATTATTATACAATGCATATACAAACATGTATCAAATGAATAGTCTAATTTGAAAAAACTCTTCAATCTCTCACTTTAAATGCTTATAGAGTTTTTTTAAATATAAATGACCTCAATTTAAAGTGAGAGATACATTAAAGATAATAATTCACTTTATGGCGTTTGTATATGCATTGTATTCAGAATATAAATTATCCTTTATTTATTCTTAAAATAATTGTTGGAGTGTAATATCTCACTAATATAATGTCTTCTCCTAATGGTTCAGGCTTTTGGTTGAGTTGGTAATTTAAGATGGTATCAGAACTCCACGGTAGACCGTAGTCCCGGGTTCGAGTCTCTCCACCGCCACCCACTTAAAAATCTGCACGTGCAAAGCTTAGCTCTCTCTATAACTCTACTAAGTTTCACGTGAGGGGGCGTGTTGGAGTGTAATATCTCACTAGTATAATGTCTTCGCCTAAAGGTTCAGTTGTAGGAGAGTTAGGTGAAGATAATAACCCTTGACCGTATCACTTTAAATTATATGGGATACGGTCATAAAGTGATACAATCACTTTAGTGAATTGTTAAAGTGAGAGATACATTGAAGATAATAACCCTTGATCATATCACTTTGTGGACATTAATAAATATAAATTTCAACAAAAGACAATTGAGTCATTTTTTAAGAAACTTTCATAAATATTTCATGTAATATGTAGTATATAAGGAATTATTAATTTATATTTAAATTGGGGTCTATAGGAATCATCAAAAATATATTATAATTTTAGCTAATTAATAATTTTGCACCCTATCCCCGAGTCGGGACCGGCAAAAAATATGATCTTAGAGAGTTTATTAAATAACTGAGTATTAATTTGTCGAGTTTTTACTGTCAATAATAATTCCTCACAAAAGGCTGCAATGGAGTATACCAATCATCTTCGAAAAATCACAAATACTCCTTCCTATGCTTTTCTGCATATAATAAAATTTATTCAAATATTAAAAAAATTACGTAGCTAGTTTAGAACATGTAAACATATTGTGACTAATTCATAAATTTTACTTATTTACCTTTTGACTTGAGAACACAAACAGATGTGATAGAAGAAGTATGGACATCTAATACATGTGTACATACAACAAGAGTGTTCCATATCCCGAAAGATAAAATTCTTTATATTGTGTTACAGGTTAGAAATTAAATTAACAATCTATGACTAAGCCTTAGTATATACCTTCCTAACCCATCATAGCATCCAGATAAAATGAACCTGTCAGATATAATCAAAGAGGATAAATAACTTATTTATGATTTTTCCAAGCTTATAATTATTCAAATAAAATGCTATTTATGATCTAATTATCAAATTCTTACATTGGATTCGAACCATCAACTGCACTAACCCAATCATCATGCAGAAAAGGCTCCTTCTTAGTTCTTGGTGCTACAACTTTAATGTACTCAATCTCCAATGTATCTCCTGTGATTTAGCAAGTGCCAATACTTTATATTAAAAACACAGGGTATGTTTGGCTATATCGCATATTACGGGGACCAATGGTGCAATTAACATGGCGTAAAATAGTTATTAATCACAGCTAACCAATTCTCTATCGATAAGAAAATCAAAAAGGCTCTGCAACCCAATACTCATTCCCTAAACATAAGCAATTACATCAAAAAAATTAATTACATACGGTGATTTGCGAAGTTTATGTATAATGAAAAAAACAGGGATCAATAAATGAATAAGTAAAAAAATCAATGAATAAGTGAAGCAAAAAAGAGATTGGCCACACAAGAAGAGAACTGAGATGAAACTTTATGTTTTCGATTAAACAGAGGACCACTATAAGTTTAACAATTAAAAGAAAGAAATAATTACTTTAAGTTTAATAATTTAAACGCTCTTATTAATTTAGGAATTTCAAGTGGGAATAGGCCTTCTGGGGAGCTTAGATATCCATCTTGTTGCACCTATATTAGAGTTTTCCTCAATTAAATACAATACCCTGTACCCTATATTACAGCTAAATTACACCAGAAAACTCACTAACAATGAAATACAGTTTTAAGGAATTGAGGAATTAAGGAATGAAATAAAATTATCAGTATTACACATTAAATATAATAAATAGAATAAGAAATTAAGGAATGAAATAAATTAATATTACTTGAAGGTTTTAGTGGACAATTGAGTGGACTCCGGCGAGAAAGAACGACAGATATTGGACGGCAGGCTTGAATGGAGATGGATTGGTGAAATGGAGATGGAATAATGATTATGAAAGAAATAGAGAGAATTTTTATTAAATAAAATTGGCGGGTAATGAAATGGAGTTTTATGAAGGAGTGAAATGGAGATGGTGTTCGACGGGAATTATACCGGAGGATTCTACAAATAAATTCAAAAAAAGATTATTTATAAAGTCCTAACTAAAAAAAATCTATAAAAAGTCTAACTTTAGTTTTTTGGTTTGATTTTTTATCCTTATACTCCTATTTCAATTTGTTGTTTGATACGTACTAATATTTCCTGTTCAGTACGTACCAATTATTTATATTTGAGACGTACCAATTATTTTCTATACCATTTTTTTTGTAAAACTACTTAGGTTATAATATTATCTGGTTAGGTACTGGTTAGGTATACCAATGTTCATTTTATGATTGTTATACAGTCATTTTTTTTATATAATTGCATCATAGGTCCTAATAGCATTTGTGTATAAATTCAAATGGTTTTTTTTTCGTGTCAAGGTCCAGTTGGTACGTGCCAAATAATTTTTTTCTGCAAAAACAATTCAAATAAAATGGAAAAATGAAAGAATGAAACATAAAACACTCGAATTGGAACAAAACAAAAAGATAAATATCCTATTGGTACGTACGAATCAGATCCATATAAAAAAAATGAAATCTCATCAAACTCTGGATAAAAAACAACAGAATCTCTTCACACTCGCTAAACCAAAAAGAAAGAAAAATCAATATCTCTGCAAATCTCTACAAATCAATATATATGGAACAAACACAAATAAAAAAGGCAAAATTAAACCTTGAATTTGGACGTTGCTTCTATACTTCTCCTTTCTTTAAAGATCCCGCAAATCAATATCTCTGCAAATCTCTACAAATCAATATTCACGAAACAAAAACATACAAAAAAAGAAAAATTATACTTTGAATTTGGCCACCGCTTTTATACTTCTCCTTTATTTAAAGAAAACAACAAATCAATATATATATATACAAATCTCTACAAATAAATATCTTTGCGAATCTCTTCAAATCAATATCTCTTCACACTCACTATTGAAAGAAAAAACTAAATGAAAAAATCTTCACACTCGCAACAGAACAAAAAACAAAGAGAAATCTCTTCACACTCACCATTAAAACAAAGAACAAAACGAAATCTCTTCACGCATGCAGCAAAACAAAAAACAAAAAGAATTCTCTTTCCATTTACCATTGGAACAAAAAGAAATGAAATGTCTTCGCACTCACAGCTGAACAAAAAACAAAAAGAAATCTCTTCACTCACCAAGATCTGCTCTACAATGGCGGTGGTTTCTTATGCAGGAGAGAGAAGAGATATACGACAAAGAATGAGGGAGGTGAGAGAATAGGGATGGGGTGAAATCTGATTTAAAACCCTAATATAGTTTTTGTTTGGGGCTGTTTTGTTTTCACGATAAATGGAGAAGGAGCGAGGGTTTATTAGTCTTACTATCCGATATAGTTGGATTCTAACTACTATCTGATTAGGGATAGGCTGTTTATTATAAACTTACAAGGCTCAAAGGCCTTTAAATATAAATACCCCTACTCATTATATCGCCATAAAGTTTGACCAATTTCTTTCGTTCCTTCTCTTTTAATTTTTTTCATTCTTTTTTGAGTAAACGTGGCTTGAAGTTTGGATTACAATTTTTATTGTAATTTTTTTGGATTCTATTCTTTGTATTTTGGTCAAGTTATTTGGTTTTATTTTTAATTTTTTAGATTCTATGTTTTTCTTTTTATGTTGGTTGAGTTAAATTATATTAATTTTTTTTATCCTATTTATTTTATTTTATTTGAGTTGCAATGTATATTGTGTTGAATTTAGTATTTTGTTGGGTTTCAACGATTGCACCTTGCGAATTGAACAAATATGGTTTTACGTGTTAATGGCGGCGAACTGTGTTGAGTTGTACTTAGTAATTTGACGGGATTAACCCAAATATATTACCTACTTTATAAAAACAAATCACTACTCCCATAACACCAAATCAATTATAAAAAACACAATCACTAATCACATAACACCAAATCATTTATGGAAAAAAATCAAAGGATATCAAAACATTTATAAAAATAATAATCGTCGCTTCTGATGATATGCATTCAATTAAAATTAATTACAATAACATAAAACTAATCTGTTTCGTAACCTTTTAGGGTCATGAATTCATCGTCGATGTCGATGTATATCGTTTTCTCCACCAAATCATCTCCGTACCGATCCAATGAGTCTGCAAAGCCGGTCTTAGTAATTTGGAGGCCCTAGGCAAAACTTAATATTGGGGTCAATGACGACTAATTTAGACTAAATTTCAACGGAACCATATATTTTAAATTTATTTAGTATAGATTTCATAATATATATTTAAGTAAAATAGCTAAATATATATCAATTTTTTTTTCATTTATTACGTGTTGAACATTAAAAAAATATTCTTAATATATGATAGATTTATAGTGCACATCAGAAACAATGTTGATTGTAACTAGCATTTCTCCTCTCTTAACTAGGGGGTTCCACAATTTATAATAGGATTAATGCCCAAGAAACACCTCAAATCAAATTTAATGCCCCCTCACCCCTGCCGTTCTCCTTTTGCCCATAAAAGGCACCTCTTTTAATTTTTATCCTATTCTACCCCTTTCTACCGCCGCCGCTCTCTCTCTCTCTCTCTCTCCACGAGTTCATAAACAAATAACTATGATAGCCGCTCTCTCTTTTTCGTTTAAATCATCAGCATATACACAAACACTGTGAATTATGAGAGCACCCATTAATGACGAATTTAGCAAGAAAAATAAAGAAACAGAGAGAAGAATAAGAAGAAGAATGAATAAGAGAGGAAGAAGAGATGTTTTATTTCTTGTTACAGTTACAATGTACAAAACTAGTTTATATACAATCATGTCTAACTAGATATAGCTGTAATCTAACTAATTTTTATGTAGAAGAAACAATTTGCATTTTGGTCCCTGCATTATTTCTTTTTATCCAATTCATTTGCTGTATTCAAAGATAGATTGACATCTCCACTGAAACATGATATTTGAGTATTGGGAAAGTAAGAAATTATGATTGAATTGTGCGAAAGTTTGTATAGAATAAGTTGATTGATTAACGTTGAAAAACTAGAAGAAAAAAACAATTCAAATGAGTAATGGGAATTTCTCCCAGAACTCAATATTTAGTCCACAAGTACAAAAATGTACTTGCTTAGCGTTTTCTGAGTTCTGGGAATTTATCCCAGTACTCAACATTTGCCACAAGTCCAAAAGTGCACTTGCACAAGTACAAAAGTGGGCTTGCACAAGTACAATCCGAGTTCTGAGTAATGGGAATCTATCCCAGAACTCAATATTTAGTCCACAAGTACAAAAATGTACTTGCTTAGCGTTTTCTGAGTTCTGGGAATTTATCCCAGTACTCAACATTTGCCACAAGTCCAAAAGTGCACTTGCACAAGTACAAAAGTGGGATTGCACAAGTACAATCCGAGTTCTGAGTAATGGGAATCTATCCCAGAACTCAACATTTAGTCCACAAGTACAAAAGTGGACCTGCTTAGCATTTTCCAAGTTCTGAGTAATGGGAATCTATCCCAGAACTCAACATTTAGTCCACAAGTACAAAAATGTACTTGCTTAGCTTTAGATAGAAAATTTGAAGATTTGAAGGAATGTGGAAAAGTTTTATTACTCCAGCTTGAATCTTCTCTCGAGTAATCTTACAATCGATGTCTACATGCTTTGTGCGTTCGTGATGTACAGGATTTGTAGACATAGCAACAACAGACTTGTGGAAGAGATCGTTGGCCACAGCGCTGTTAAAGAAAAACAAATTTGTGGTGAGTGGGAGAATCGGCCGGCAGCGCTGTTGAAGAAGAGCAAATAAGGGACAAGGGTATTTTTGTATTTTGCAGCAAGGTGCCTTTTATGGTCAAAGGTGTAAGGTGGCAGGTGTTTAATGGGTATTAACCCATATTAATATTGGAATGAAAAGGTGGAAACTCCGTTTTGAGGTTTCGCCCTAAAAAAATGCTAAATTCTAGCTTAAGGAGGTCTTAGGGAGCGAAACTCTACTTTTTGTAAGGTTTTTTTTGCTAAAAAAAATCCTTTTACAATTTTCAATGACTTCCGAGACCGGGGTGGCGGCCCCCCCACCTCTCATGGATTTGCTCCACCTTAGCCCAATCAAGATTTAGCCCTTTTAATAGTAAAATAATTAACTAATATCAAAATAATTCTTTTTCTAAAAAATAAAAGAATTTAATATTTTTTTAAGTAATATTTTTAATCATTTTATATTTTTGATACATATTTATTGTTATTAATATAAATCAAAACTTAAAATAGTTTATTTCTTTAATAAATTTATATAAATTTGAATTTAAGTAAAATAATATTTTATATTTAGTATTAAAAAATGGTATTGAAAATCTTATGCGTAAAAAATAATCTATCGAAGGTTTTGCGGGTCATTGTAATGGAAGTACACCTTTTGAAGTGGGGTCTTTAGCACTTTTATATGAGCTGAAATTGGCGGTGCGGCGTGGTGCTAGTTCCCTTATTATCGAAGTGGACTCGAGTGAGTTGCATGCGTTAGTGAAGGGTGATGTGAACTCAAAAGGACCTTTGAACGATGTGATTAAGGATTGTCAAGATATCTTAGCAGGTAATTCTCATTTCGAGCTCGTATGGGCTTACCGTGAAGCTAATACATGCGCAGATTGGTTAGCGAAACAGGGTGCGAATTGTCCAGGAACCACTACGCTATATAAAGATCCTCCTTATGGTCTTTGGAGGTTCCTCAATAGAGATAGAGTTGGCTGGGCGGTGGCCCGAATAGTCGGTAGTTTTGTTTTTGGAAGCTTGCTTCCGGTCTTTTAGACCTCCATTGTAACAAAAAAAAGTAATCTATCAAATTGTATCAGTTATACTTTAAAATATTTAGATTATAAAGCTGCATTATTTGATAAAGTAAATGTAAAATTAAAGTTAATTCTATTTTTTAATTACAAAAATATTATAATATGAAGAATAGTTTGTTTTTTTTTTAAAACTACGAATAAGCCAAAATTACTCTTTGTTGCAGAAAGTTAAAACTTAAATCCGAGTCAACAAAAAACATGTACAACAACCTTACTAGTTAAGGCCAAGACTTATACTTTGTCTTATATAAGTAATTAGCATTAGTTATATATAAAGACATGCATATATTTATATACACTTATACCTAAAGAATTAGGGGCCCCTATCTTCTCGGGCCCTGGACGGTCTCCATGGTTGTCCATGTCTTGGACGGTCCTGGTCGTTTTAGAATTACATCATTATCTTCAATCACTTGATTGTACCCCAACTCCTTCAGATCAATCCCTAAACCTTCTCTTCTTTGGTATTCAAACGTAATTGCCCCATATGTTTCATCGATTAAAGGAATGTTGACAAGTGTTTCCGATTTAGCACTTCAAAATTGGGACCCTATCTGTGTCGGCCATTATATCTTATAGCATTTTTACATTTTTTGTGACTTCTTTGCATTTATTTCATCCATATACAAGACTTTTTTTGCCTGAGTAGCAAGAATATAATGCCAGTCACCTCCACCAAAAAAAACTTGTATTGATCATGATTGCTCTGTGTTCCGACCTTCTGTTTTTCGCCTCTAATGACCACCGATCAATAAAGACAACATATATATTATCTCTAATGACTACATGTCAATAAAGACGACAAATGTCGTCGGGAATGACCGATTTTTAGAGACGAAATGAGCTCATTTGATACGAAAATATGTAATCTCTAAAGATCAATATCAATAAAGACAACATCTTTTTAACTTAAAGTAGATCAAAAATAAATTCAAATATGTAGTTTCAAAAGATGTTTATTGAGACGAAAAAATTCGTCTCTAAAGATCCACAACTTTTGTCGTCTCTAATGATCGATCTTTTGAGAGAAATAACGTGTCGACTCCTATTGATCTCGTCTCGGGATGTCTGAATTTTGCAATTAGACTTCCTAGAAGTTCATTAAAACCGGACCTGGGACCTGAGACCGATAGTGCTTATGGTGTCACTCATGAATTGGGACGTGGGAAATTTGTAACCAAACTTCAATGCAACATGTCTAATGTGTTATATTTACTCAAGAAATCTATTTTTGTTTTTACTTATGCAGGTGGAGGGATACCTTTGTTCCATATACTGTTTTGCATATTAAGATTGCCTTGAGCTTTTGCTTTAGGCAGATAAAAGTAAGAGGCGAGCCTGGCTTGATCTAAGATCCAGTAGATTTTTTGCCAGTGCTATCATCATGTCTAGAGAATACCATAACGTTCTATGCATTTTATTCGTTGTTATTGTCTAACTTATATTGAGATATAGGAGTTGACTGTTATTGTTATTGCCTAACTTGTATAGCAATTAGCAACTCTGCGTGACAAAGTAAAGATGTGGCATTGGTGTTTCTTCTTCTATTCTCAGTTTGCAAAATCCCCCCCTTCTATACGCACCAGGAAGAATGATAACCTTCCCCCTTTCCTTCCTCTTAAGCTACCACATTCAAGGTAAATAATACAAGTACACGTCCACTTCCTTATATTGATTTTGTGTCCCAGCGATTTCATCTACATTTTGGTAAATATTTAGATATACAAAGTTTTGATTTTTATCATGTAAGTATAATTCTAGTTCTGCTTATTTCTTCAAAAGAGAATGTTAAAGATGAGTATAATGACGATTTATATGAATCAGGTAGTGTTATTTTCTACGTCAAAGGTATTCAATCATTTCTAGCGAATGCTAGATGAACATTTAACATGTAATGGTAGGTGGGTTAGTGAAGCCTACATTATATGGTTTGGCAGTATTGCAGCAAAGAAATGGCTTCTTTGATGCTATATTGTGCTAGAGCTAATTATCACTAATATTAATTGCTTCAATTTCAATTGTTATTATTCTTATTTACTGATTTGTCATTTTAATTTCGAAGCTTGGAGCCAAAACTTCTTTGCCTGGTTTAGTTGCTTCAAAAAATGGAGCAAATATAATGCTAACACATGATTCAAGTAGGCAAGAGGTAAAACATTTGTATTTAATTTTATTTTTGCAAATTAGTCCTCTATATTCCTAAGTCATATTACTAGTTACCTAAGTGTTTAAATATTGTAGCTTTTATCTTTCTGTAAAAGTTTATCATTTGACGATGTTAATGTCATTGTATGGGTAATGGGTCTCACTCCAAATCTGAAGGTCAAATCACCGGAAAAAGTTCAAATGATGGTGACATTCTATACTCGTTTGTCTTGTGCCAGCTTTTCTCGGGGTCAATTTGGACCCTTTGCTTTTTAGTTAGTGACTAGAGCTTATTTGTAGTTCAGAATACATCTGAATAGCTAAGCTGAATCTTTCAATGAACACAAGAACGCATCTGTAGTTTCAACTTATGGATGATGTTATATAACAAACTCCAAATTTTGGTATCGAACAGGTAGGTATTACTCTATGTCACCGCAATTGGATCTTGTTGTGAAGAGAGTTGGTTAATAATGATTGTTCATGGAGGAATTTTTTCCTTGATTTGGTGCTTATATGTTCTTGTTTTTGAATTACCAGATTTTGTTGCCTTACAGAATGCCATCAATTGCCTCGTACAAACTAAAAATAAAAATGATAAATTGCACCGCTACTCCCTGTGTCTGTGAAATAGCCGTATATACTCACGTGTTTCAAAGGTGGGAAAGGTACTTCTATATTGTTCCAAGAGATAGAAAAAATATATCCCCCGAAAGAGGGTAGATTTAATATATAAAAGCATGATATTTTATATTGAACTTTTCAGGATTGGTACTCAAGATTAATCTTGATCTGCTATCTTCAGATAACAGAACTCAAAAATAATGGCAAATTGCACCATTAGTCCCTACAATATGTGTTGATTGGACTCTGTTTAGCCATTTCTAGAGCTCAATCCCTCTTTGAAGACGTGAAACGTGTTGACTTGTCCTGCCAATCACCTGCTACGAATTTTTTTCCCTCTAGGTTCCTGTGCATTGCTCCAGACTTGTTCTTCAATTCTCACTCGGCGCATCTCTTGTACATCAATTTCTCTTACTCTATTTGTTCGCTTTTAAACATCATCCAAAGGTGTTTAAACTTCCAAGTACCTAACAGCTACCCAAGTAACACACAAATTACGGGCAAAAGCTCTAGAAATAGCAAAATGTCTAAACAAGACAAGAAAATGTAAAACGTGAGTATATGAGAAAAAACTCCCTAAATAAAGCGTTAAATACCCTTAAAATAATGTCCCATAACTAGATTATTCTGTCACATAAATAAAGACATCAGAATGCTATAATTAATAATAGAATGATTAGTAAATATAAATTATGTATGTATATTAAGAATGAGATAATTACCTCTAGGGTCTTGACAATACCCCCCTCTTCAAGTTAGCACCCCCTCTAGGAGCCTCTTCTTACTAAAGACCTTTTAAACTTTTTAACACATGAACCCCAAAATCCCTATTACGTTATTACCCTCTTTTGTATTTTTTTTTCTATATATACTAAATTAAAACCCCATCAATTATAATTTCAGATATTTTTTCTCTCACCTCACTCTCTCCCCTATCCTCCCCACTTCCTCCTCCGTGAACACCCAAAACTGCCACCACCAAAATGACTACACCACCTGCTCCTCCACCGCCTGCACCACCGCCACCACACCAAAGCTTCTCGCAACCTCATCTCCACCATTTCTTCACCGTGTCTCCACCATTTCTTCACTGGCGAGCACCTCGCTGCTAGATCGAGATCGAGATCCAGGCTAGTTCACCTCGCTACAGTCAACCTCCCTCCCCCCTCACCTCGCTGCTAGCCTCGCCGGAGCTCTGCGCAGCAACACCGAGCTCGAACGCGAAAGAGATCTGAGATCCACTGTGTTGGACAACCCGGCGAGATCTCCCTCCTCTGCTGAAGCCGTTCGAAGCCATCTCCACCACCTCACTGCAACCACGGCGAGATCTCCTCCCTCTGCTGAAGCCGTTCGAAGCCAGCTCCACAACCCCGGCGAGAACTCCTAGCTGAGCTCCACAACCAAAGCTCACCGCGAGTTCTGGTGGTGACGAGATGTTCCAGATTCTTCTTCTTCGATCCTAGCTGCAGATCTCGAAACTTGCTGCTTTTCTTCTGGTGTTGTTCGTTTGGTGGCGCGAGCAGGTATGGCGTGGTGAAGCCTTCGCCGGAGTAGCACCAGTGGTGGTGGTGCGCCGAGAACGCGTGAAGCCTTTTTTTTTTTTTTTTTTGTTTAGTTTGAAATGGTTGACCAGATCTAGATCTGGTCAAACCACTTAATGTTTTTAGTTTTTTTTATTTTTTAATTGTATATCTTTTTGTATTTGTTAAAAAAAGTGTAATAAATGTGAATAAAAGCTTTTTTTGGACTATTTTTATGCCTTGTTTTTTATAGAGTATTTATGTAATTTCTAAGAGTACTCCATCTTTTTTATAGAGTACTCCGACTTTTTTACAGAGTATTCGGTTAAATTGTTAGAGTATTTTTTTAATTCTCGGAGTACTCTCTCTATTTTCATAGAGTATCGGGAAAAACTGAGAGTACTCTCTCTTTTTCATAGAGTACTCTCAGTTTTTTCCGATACTCTATGTTTTTTCCGGTGACTGGTGGCCTGAGGTGGTCGGTGGTCGGAGGTCGGTGGTCGGTGGTCGGTGGTCGGTGGTCGGAGGTCGGTGGTAGATGGTCGGAGGTCGGAGATGGGTGGTAGGTGGTAGGTGGTAGGTGGGTAGTGATAGAGGAGAGAGAAACAGTGACATCATACTATTTTGTCTTTTAGTGTTAGTAAGGGTAGGAAAGACTATTGTCAAAAATGAGGTCCCTAAGAATAACAACTTTCAAGACACTACTCTATAGAGAAAAAATAGTGCTCCTAAGACCCTATAGATAATTCACCCATTAAGAATATAAGATATAACTGTTATTGATCGTTATAATTTATAGCCGTTTTAATAGCAGTTATTCTATAGATCTATAAATAATTGATGTACGTGAACAAATTAGAAAATCAACCAATGAAGTTTCATATTAGTTATATCTTTTAAAGTTGCTGTCTTTTTTGTTTTATTTCTCTCTAAATTAGACTTTTCATTACAAATTGGTGTTTTCATTGCCAGAAATCTCACCCCCACTTTGGACGAGGGACCACGTGTGAAAACCTTAGATAACATTGTGAAATTTTTTCAAGAAACTGTTTCAATTCATTCTACCAAATTTATCAAAATTCATGAGATTGTTTTCATTCATTCAACCAAATTCGATCAAATTCAGGAAACAAACACAAACCACTCCACAATTTTAACAAATCATGTCACTAAAATTGTTTCTCTTGAGAGCAAATTGGATCGCCTCCTGAAATAAAAATAATAATGTTATCGGGCCTTCTGATTCACCATAATTTAATCCTTCTCCTATAAATGCTGGTAGCGGTTCCACCACCAACTCCTCCTGGATCCTCTAATCCATCTCCAATGGTTGTCGACCCATCTGGTTGGATTTTTTAGGAAGAAAGTTTCTTTGATTACCATCGGATTCTTAGCGATCAACATCTTCTCATATGTTCATTTCATATAGATGGTAAATTTCTTCCTTAGTTTTAATACGTGATTCACAACCGTTGAATTTCAACTTGGGAGCAATTTATTAGAGACCTAGAAAATCGATTTGGACCTCTTGAATTTGAAGATCCACGAGGGTCCCCTGGTAAAACTAATGCAACACAGATCAATGGAGATTTATCAAACCCAATTTGAAGCCCTTGCAAACAAGACAATTTTTTATTATCTTCATCTTTTTTGGCCCGTTGCTCTTTTGCAGGACTAAAATTTGACATTCGAGCAGAAGTCTTGGCATTTCGTCATATGACACTTTCACATGCTATGGGTTTAGTACACCTACAAGAGTCAAAATTGATGGAACTGATGAAAGACAACTCTCTTTGGTTTGGTTCCCTTGGTCCCCCGCCTAACTCAGTTCCATCAGGATTAGAATTCTTTCTTCCTTCTCCGCAAGAAAAACACACTGCCCCATATAACATTTGGCGTTTATCTCCGACTAAAATGAAGGAACACTAAGAAAAGGGCCTATGTTACAATTGCAATGAATGGTATGTGGTTGGGTATCGTTGTAAATCAAGACCTCAATTGTTTCTATCGGATTCAGGAAGTGATAATAATTAATCTACTTCAACGGCAGACGTACCTCCAGATATAAGAAAAAACCAAACTGACCAGAACATTGGTTATCCTTCTAGGTGGTACAGGTTTGAACCATGTCAATGACATCGAGTCCATGAAGTAGGTCTCCCATGTAACAAAAAAAAATCCAAAATATATACAAAATGCATATTGATTTTGATTAAATTGAATATTTTTTATTTAGTTGGTTAAATCTAGTATTTGAATTTTTGTTCTGAAATTTGAACGTATTTTTTTACCTAAATATTATTAATTATGAACATATAGATAATAATAAGCGATTCTCATTTATTTGGTTTCATTTTATCGAAATCTATAACTTAACCATCAGTTATACTTTTGAAAAATATACCCTTAATGGTTTTAAATACGGTTATAAAATCGATTTTTGATCGGTCCAGTTACTATTGCTTTTGGTTTTTAACCATAATCATTGTAATCTCTAACTGGCACCATTACTTTGAGCACTCATGAAATGATAGAAATCAAATGTAAAATATGATTTTGATTTTTAAGACGGAATACGTCAACCCTTCTTGGCGTGCATCGATAAAATAGATTTGTGGGGTGAAAGTAGCAACGGATTATTCCCTGGAGGGTACCAATCGGATCTGATTTTTGACTTTTGGGTCCAATGTTTTAAAAGTGACAAATTAGTACCCAAAGTTTTAATTTGTGTATTTTGTTAGTACTCGTCGTTAGTTTATCCGTTAAATGCCATGTGGCGCCTACATGGCGCTTGCGTGGCGAGTGGAAAATCTGCCATAGACACGTCATGTAGGCACTACGTGACACTTAATGGAGAAACTGACAGTGTGTACTACGGAATACACAAATTGAAATCTTAGTACTGATTTGTCACTTTTAAAACCTTGGATACCCTTTAAAATGCTGGGTACCCACGAATGTATTTTCCCCAGTAGCAAAAATGGTTGTAAGAGATTAAGGAAGTTCAATTTAGAAAAGAACAAGAGTGTAAGGCAGTGGCGGGGATGGATTCACTCAGAATTTGCCTATTTTTTAGAGAACAAATTTTAGCCATTTTGGTTAGTCTTACTTAAACTAAAAGTTAAGCCTAATATTTTTTACTTAATATTTAAATTTTTAACTTTCTTAAAAATCATTTTTAACTCCATCCTTGACGAAATAAAAACTTTAGAAATTATATCTTAAACGAATTCTTAGTCCTTTATCTTGGGAGAGAAACTGAGTCATTCCTAATCATAATTAAATTGAATCTCATTTTCAAATATACTATACGAAAAATTCTATAACCAAGCATAATGTTGGATATAAATATCGGATACTTTTAAAGGGAAAAATGTGTGTATGGAAAGTACTATATTTGAACTCGAATTTTAATACATTGGAGAACCACTTTAGATATGGAGTCATTGATTCGGTTGAATATGTATCGCTTAAAAAAGAAAACTAAAACCCTGGCCAGTTAATCTAACCCCAACTATAATATTTATTGTTTTACCTGCCTCGATCTTAGTAAATAAATGAGATTTTTATCTTGACTCACAAAAAATTATATTTTTAAAAGACCTTTTTTTTTTTGGACATAAAAGACATTGTTTATGAAGTGTCTTTATCAAAATATGGCTCCTAATGAGCCTTCAAATATATCTTTGAAAAAGATTCTTACAAAAGCCAATTATCTTTTTATTTTGATTTCATATTCCATATTACATCCCGTCCAAGACTAAAAACATATACCATTTTAGGAAGAAATATTATAAAATAAATTACCGGAAGGGGAAAAAAAAGTTATGGGCAAATCTACTCTAATTGCTATAGAACAGAGATTTTTGCAAAATTATAACTAAACAAGATTAGGAATCAATTAGCATTATAATTTTGTATCTATTAATTCCTTGCAAGCAATGACTCCCATATTTTTCCTTTATTTTTCATGTGTTATGTTCGTTTGTGTGGAGTTTACCAGAGCTAGGATAGGTGCAAGGGACAACCGAATTGGACCAAAAAATATAAAAACACACTTCCTTAATATGTTTTTCTAATATAATATATTAACAATTATAAAAATTTCCAAGTTCATAAATCTAATATATTCTGCCAAACCTTATTAACTGAATCAAATAAAAATGCAGTTTTCATTCTAATCGATCCCAACACATCAGAAAAGTCATTTCTTTGATTATAAAGTATAAAATATCAATTTACATTCATATTTACATTTATTAAAATAGATCATTAATCATTTAACTATATAAAAAGTTGGTAGAAATATGGATATGTGTTAAGTTGTTTCAATTCAAGATTTTTGACTATTATGATTTCCAATAATTTTAATTTTAATATATATTTAGTTGACTTGACTCTATATCCTGTTAACCAAGGCTACATTATCATTTTTTTATATTAAAAAACAAAAATAGGTTTAATAATTGATTAATTTTTTCCATTTAATATTGAATGAACCTACACCAATTATATTTATATACAGACCTTATGTTTTAAATTTACAAAAATAATTAATAGATTAATTTAATGAACATATATTTTGTTATAATGATCAATTAATGTGATGTGAATATTAAACCATTCAATATTAGATGGAAGTCTTACTTAGTACTTTTAATGATTTTAACTTTTTAATTTAAAAAATAAGTTTTAACTTTTGAATTTTTACAAATTTCGCGATAGAAAAGAATTCGGGATAGACATTTACATTTTTTTTTTTTGAAAGTGTATCAAAATGTTTGTAAAAAGATAAGAATTAGACTTGTAATATTTTGAAAATTTTATATGATTTTTGATTAGTTCTTTACAAGTTATTTGAGTTACAGACAAATATTAATTGAATGTGGATTTTAGAACGACATTATTATAGTATTTATTCATAACTATATAAATGAAATGGTAATAAGGTTTTCTTTGAACAATTTATATATTAAATCTTGACTTACTAGATTTACTAAATGAGTATAAAATATCTCTTTTTTAGAACTTTAACCTCTACGAATCTGTATTGTTTCCTTATTTTCTTAAGTGGAAGTTGTTCGGTGTATAATTCATTTAATATTAATAATATAAATTATGACTCTTTTTGTTGATGGTCTATAGAATGGAAGTTTTAAAACTTATACTACTACTAAACAATCTTCGAACACTACATCAGACAAAATTAGTAGGTATAGAAATATGCTCTTTCACTTATGAAAATGCTCTCTCTCAAACACATATAATTTTAGCCTTATTTAAATTACAGAATTTAAGTGAATTCAATACAATCTAGTGTTTATTCCTACCAAATCCTACAAAACACTAGATTTCCAACACAAATTTCTCATTTTCATTGTTATTCTTCCTCCTCCTTTTCCTCGTTATAGAAATTCATCATGCATTTTTATGCTTCTTCCCATCCTCTTGCTAAGAATAATCAACTAGTAGTAACTCCAGATGACTCGTCCATCTATCGAGTGGTAAATGAGCACAAACTTCTTGTGAAACTGCTACACAAGGAGAAGTTCAATCACATTTTTATCAAAAACCATGTTAATAAGTATTGGGAACTTAAAAAACAAGTAGATGTAGAAAGATGTGGTGATAATACTTACATTATCAAGTTTGGGGCTGAGGAAGACAAGAACAAAGTCTGGAACCAATGGCCATGGACTGTTCAAGGCAAGCATTTAGCAATCAATCAGTACGAAAATGGAGCTAAAGAAGAAGTTCAAAACACCACACTCTGGATGCAACTTACAGGGATACCAGCTAACTTATTAACAGAGAAATGCATTGAAAAGATGTTTGGTTATTTCGGAAAAATCCACTCGATTGAACTACCAGAATCGTTGGAGATTGATGAAACTTCGACTACAAGGATAAGAACCGATTGGAATATCAAAAATCTGTTAATAGCTGGAATCAACTATTGGGAAAATGAATTCAAAGCTCACTGGATAAAGTTCAAGTATGTAAACATCGGTCAAGTATGTTACGGGTGCGGATTATTTGGTCACGATGAATTAAAATGTAAAAACCCTAAAATCTCGCCCAAATTAGGGGCATGGATGAAGATCTCAAACAGAGGGCCAACACAGAAATTCTTCCTTAAAGAAGTTACTATGGATGCAGAAAAAGCTAACAAGAATCAAGAATCTATGAAAAACACTATGAAGATGCAAGAATCGTTACCTCAAAAAACCCAAGAGCTCAACTCGGTTGAAACGGTAATGAGTGAACCCAGTATCGTTAGCAATAACGGTGTCATATTTGAATTTGGTACTATTGGTGGTACACAGAAAAGACAAAGAAGTGGTAATGGTAAGAAAAAATTGAAGGACGAAGAAGGAAGAGAAAATGGTGATAATGGGAGAGATAAGAAAGAGAAAGAGAAAGACAAAACTTTGTCTGTTTACAATGAAAGAGAAGGTCATTTAGCCACGCTGGCAAGTAAAATGCTGTCAAAATTTAACTCCCCACCGGCCCAAGAGAAAGGTATCCAGTTTGGAACTTATGAAAGCCCAATCTCGAAGTTAAAAAGCCCAAATGTAATATTCTCTCTGAATATTATTAACAAAAGCCCAAATCTATCAAACCCAAATACCAAATCAACAAAACAAGACCAAACCTCATCAGATCAAACTAACAAAAAATCCCAAATTACAAAGAACCCTAATACACCTTCATCCTCTAACTCGATCGGAAACCAAAATGAATCATCTCTCAACTCTACTTCTGAAGGATTCAAAACTCCACAACCAAACTATAAACCCGTATTTACTTCAATCGATTCACAAAATCTTTTTAAGAATTGCTACTCAATGGAACAGTTTAACAAAAACAAGACTCTCAAGAGAGAATACGAAGAAGCTTCACCACGACAACCAGTTAAGGAGAGAAGTGTGAGGTTCAGAAACTATATAGCTACTCAAGTGAACTTGAAGCGACAAAAAACCCTTTGGGCATATAGAATGGAAAGCAAAGAGGATAGAGCTATGAAAGAAGAAGAGGGTAAAGAAGTTATGAAAGATGAAAGTGAAAAGGTTATGAATGATAATATGGGTATGAATGAACTTGATAATAACTCAGAGGGTGAAGAAGGAGTGGAAGAAGGTAATTACGAAGAAGCTACAGCGGTTTGCGGGGTTGACCCAATTCAGCCCCATAATGGTTAATGATACAAACAGCCTGGAACTGTCCAGGGATTGGCAACTCCTTGACAGTCCATACCATATCTGATATAGTTCAAAAATATCAGACTCAGGTATTATTCCTCCCTGAAACTAAGAATAAATATCTAAATGTTAAGAAATTAGAAAAAATCCTTAATATGAAGCTTATCGAGACTGTTGAACCCGTGGGATTGAGTGGGGGACTCGCTATATTTATTAAAGATGATATAAAGATTGACATTATTAGTAAAACTTGCAATCATATACATTGTAGACTAATAGAAGGCAATAATACTATTTATACTACGTTTGTATATGGAGCACCTACTGAAAAAATGAAGGATAATTGTCTTGATTTGTATAGTAGTTGTAAACCTAAGAACAATGAACCCTGGAACTTCTTAGGAGATTTTAATAACATAAGGAATTTGTCTGATAAAAAAGGTGGAGATAGTCACTTTACTAAGAATATGAAGCAATTTAATGGATTTATTAAACACCAGAGACTAAAGAAAATAATACACAAGGGGTGTAAATTCTCTTGGACTAATAAAAGAAGTAATGGTGAAATGATCAAAACATTAATAGATAGAGGTTTTTGTAATGAGAATTGGGGTTTGCTATACCCAACTGCCTGGATAGCTTTGCTTCCAGCAGTGGGATCAGACCATTCCCCTCATGTCTTAATTATGAAAGATAACCATATTAACAGAGATAGGAGATTCTACTTTGAAAATCATTGGTTGGAAGAAACTGAGTGTTTAGAAATTATTAAAAAAGCGTGGATTAGTAAAAATTATGGCCATGGTATGTTTAGAGAAGCCCTAAATAATAAATTAAGAAAGTGTAGTAGGCTACTGACTTACTGGAGTAAAAAGAAATTTAAAAACAATAAGAAACAAATTGAAACTAATAATTTATAATGATCCAAATACTTCTAATTGGGATGAGTACCATTCCATAATCAAAGATATAGAAATTCTTTGGAAGAAGGAAGATCATTTTTGGGCCAATAGATCAAGGATCCATTGGCTAAAAAAAGGGGATAGAAACACTTCCTTCTTCCATGCGGCTACAAAAGAAAGAAGGAAAATTAACAAAATAAAAAGAATCACTAGGGAAGATGGTACTTGGGTGGATAACTATACTGAAATACAAGAGGAGATAAGTACTTACTTTAATAATATTTTCAAAACTATTGGAAAAAGAGAATTCAATTCTATAGCTGAGCTAATACCCCCTATAGTCACTGAAAGTATGAATAACAGTTTAAACCTACCTCTACAAATAGAAGAGATTACGAGGGCAATTGATGGTCTTGGTTTAAGCAAATCACCTGGCCCTGATGGGTATCCAGGTATATTCTTTAAAAAATATTGGGATTATATTAAAGGAGATGTTATTAGACTAATTAATAACTTTTGGTATAACGGAGGGACCCTTGAAGAAATAAACCACACTTATATCTCCCTTATACCTAAAATTCCAATACCAATCAATATAAAGCATTTTAGACCGATTAGTTGTTCTAATTTTATATACAAAATCATCGCTAAGGTACTTGTCAATAGGTTGCAACCGGTGATGAACACAATTATTGATGAAAATCAATCAGCGTTTGTCCCAGGAAGGCACATCCAAGACAATACTATGTTGGCGCATGAGATTATTTCTTATATAAAAGAACAAAGAAAAACTAAAACCCATTACTTAACTATTAAATCCGATATACAAAAGGCTTATGAAAATGTGGAATGAGATTTTTCGGAAGAAATTATGAAAAGAATGGGCTTCGGTATTAAATGGATAAACAAAATAATGAGGTGTGTAAACTCAGTAACATACTCATACTTATTAAATGGTTTTCCTATAAAGATTGATAATCCACAAAGAGGCTTGAGACAGGGTGACCCCCTATCACCATTCCTCTTTTGTATTATCACTCAAATGCTATCTATTTTGATTAATAATAAAAAAGATCAAGAAATTATGAAAGGAATCAAAATAGCAAGAATGTCCCCTCCAGTTACACACCTATTATTTGCTGATGATAGCATATTTTTTATGAAAGCAAATATGGAGGAAATAGAAGGATTTGATGATGTTATTAATAAATACAATTATGCCACAGCCCACAGGAATGAAGCTAAATTTAAATAAGTGTGGGTTGAAATTCAGCCCTAACACTCCAGATTTTGTACAAAAATCTCTTGCTAGAAGGCTGAACATGCCTATTACTAATAATTTTTAGGAAATTATTTGGGGCTACCAACAGAACGGGGTAGATCAAAAATTAAAGAGTTAAATTTATTAGTAGAAAGAACTTTAAAAAGAATAGAAAACTAAAAAAATTTATTCCTTACTCTCGCTGGTAAGGAAATATTGATTAAATCAGTGTTACAAAGTTTACCAAAATATTTTATGTCTTATTATATAATCCCTAAAAGAATTTGTGATTTAATTTCCTCACAAATTGAGAATTTTTGGTGGGGAAGTAAAGGCAATAATAAAGTGCACTGGGGAAGTTGGGAATCAATTACAAAAAGTAAAAGTCATGGTGGGCTAGGATTTAGAGATTTACATCTCATGAATCTAGCTTTATTAAGTAAACAAGCATGGAATATTTGCAATAATAATAATACTCTATTATACAAAGTATTAAAAGGAAAATATTTTCCTCTTGAGACTTTTATGGAGGCAAAACTCGGTAGTAAACCATCCTGGGGATGGAAGAGGCTACTAAGTGGTAGAGATAGTATAAAAGATGAAATAAGATGGAAAATAGGAAATGGCTACACCATAAACTTACATTGTGATAAATGGATTAGTAATCATGATGAAGTAGTTAAACCAAATAAAAATGATATTAAAAATGTAACTGACCTCATTATTCATAATGAGAGAGGATGGAATATTGAGCTTATTAAAAATATATATAATGAAGAAGTAGTTGCTTCAATACTTAATACTTTAATTCCATTAAGTGGATGACATGATACTCCTTACTGGATTCATGATAAAGATGGATTTTTCTCGGTTAAAAAATGCTACCAAATCCTAAAACAGAAAAAAGAGGGAAGTGAAAATAGTAAAAGTAAAGTAAAAGCGACATCTTCCCATATAGTTGACACAACAGTATGGAAATTGATTTGGAACCTCAAAGTAGCTCCAAAAATTAAAAACTTTTTTTGAAAAGTTGTAAGGAATCTTCTCCCTACAAATGAAAATGTCTTTAAAAGAAAGGTAATTGATAGTCCCATTTGTGATATTTGTAACAAAGAAGTTGAAAATACAGAACATATGCTATTAAATTGTGAATTTGCGAGGGCTATTTGGTTTGCATCACCCCTAAATCTACTAACTTGCAACCAATCTACATCTAAAGTGGATGTATGGATGGCAAGTCTTGTAAATAAAGGGAAGGCAGATAAAACCAATAATAAAATTTTGTTGGAACAAGTATGTACAATACTTTGGCATATTTGGAAGGAAAGATGTGCCTTTAAGTTCAAAAACAAGAAAATTGATCCTTTAAGAACATTACAAAATGCAAGAATTGAATGGGAGGAATATCAAAATAATAATTATCCTAATGATGTAATTAGCTCACTGAAGGATAATATAAACAAGAAAATAAACATAGAGGGTAACAGCATGAATAAGAAGATAAACAAAACTGTTTCTGAGGTAAATATTAACACCTCTACTGAGAGGGTAAGTAATAGGAATGAAAACAAAGAAACTATGAAATGGATCCCCCTCCTAATAATTTTATTAAGATTAATTGCGATGCAGCGTTTGGAATTAATAAAAGTTCAATATCTTGTGTTTCTAGGGATGCAACAGGTAGAGTATTCAAGTGCAAAGCGTGGGAAATAGCAGCTGAAAGTCCAAAGGAAGCAGAAGTTTTGGGGATTCTTAAAGCGTGTCTTTTAGCTCAACATATTTTTCCATCTAATGTAATTATTGAGAGCGACTGTCACCAAGTTATGTTTCCTTTAGAAAATAGGTTGCCCATTCATTCTCCCATTATTTGTAATATTATCAAAAGTATTTACTTAGTTTCTGAAAACATTAAACCTACTTTTCGATGGATTAATCGAAGTAGAAATAAGTTAGCCGACGGGGTAGCCAAGCATAAGCTTAGTGGCAACATGTTAGGCTCGTGTTTAGACACGTACCTGAGTAGGTTAACTGAGATAGTTAAGGACGAAACAGTTCCTTCAGAAATAGGTTAATTTTGTAATAACGTTTTATTATATTTGAAATAAGGTTTGGAAAAAACACTACATCAGACATATTCTAATGACGGAGCTATCACCCTGGGGGTGGGTGGGGGGGGGGGGGGGGGGGGCTGGCTGTTTAGTACAACAAAATTAGTCTTCCTAACCAGCGGTATCATCTGACCATTCCAACTGATATCATTAATAATTTTTGGCCCCATGAAAATCAATATCTTGTGCATACTTGGTTGGTTTGCAGATACAAAGAAATTTGTGGCTTGGCATTTATATCAATATACTAACAATCTTTCCCAAATAGCAATGAATTAATCTACACCAAGAAATATCAAATCCTTGTATATATTGGTGAGAAGAAATTTATGGCTAGGCATTTATTTCAATATAATATTCTTCTTTAAACAGTAATGAATTAAGTATACATCATCAAAAGTTAAAAAGATAGTATATCCAATATGCTTAAAATTGATAAGATAAGATTGATTATAATTTTAGTGGACAAAATGGATTACAATAATATAAAAAATTAGTCTGCAATATATTTGAGTTAAATGACTTTCAAATTTAATAAAAATGTTTTTTATATCTATAAAAATAATTTGGTAAACAGAAAAAATACATAAGCTTTTCTTTTGGTACATGGGTAATTTGGAATTGTTTGCCCGCACCATGAATAATCCCACAGGGATATACACGCATCCTCATGTATATTTTCAGGTAAATCAGAACTAGATTACCCATGTTCAGGGCGGAGTTCGAGTCTTGTACCTCTTACTTTACACCTGTTAGGGAGGGGATTCGAACTCTAGACCTTCCCTTAAGTGCTGAAGAAATAGCAAGACTCTGGTCAGTTGAGTAAGCTTTTCTTTTTGAATACATATGAGAGTCACTTTGGACTTGAAATCATTTTGACTCCAATAAAATTCGATTTCAAAATTTCTTGATCTCTGCAGAGTAGTCTAACAACTAGAACCCAACTATCGATTTTTCATAACTTCACCCATAGCAGGAATATTAAAAAAAAAAAAGACAAAGTAAAAGATGAGATTAATTAATATTATATTATACAAAACCATATTACTTTGCATAATTTTAAAACCATTTTTTTTGTAAAGATAATTTCTTTTAGTATATTGGTAGCTATTTTTGATTTAGAGTTATTTTATCTTATAAAATTTAAATAAAAGCAGAATCTCTTGATTATGAAACCTCAATTTTTATCATCATATGTTATATGTAAAAATAATTATTCAATATTAAGGATTGTCTCTCAACATTTAAATCGAGATCCATCTTATTATTTGGTGGAAATGAGAAAAAAAACCATTAATGATATAAAGGGAAATCAACGAATTTTTTTGGGAAGTTAAAAATTAAAATTACAAAATATTATATAGAAAAACGATAGTCAATCTAGTGCTTAGATTACTCTATAAAGATCAAAAGGTTCTGAGATCGAATCTTGTTAAAATTAAAATAATTTTTATATGTATTAAAAAGAAAAGTATTATATAGAAAAAAATTGGAGGTTAATCTAGTTTATAAAAAAGTAAAGGTATATATCTAATTCAAAAAATGTTGATATTAGGTTAGTAACGGGACTAAGGCAATGGCGTAGCTACTAAGAGACTTTTTGGGCTTGAACCCACTCTCAAGTGGTTTAAAAAATTAATATAACTTACTTTATTTTATTAACTTATTTTCTTTTTAAATTAATTCTTATTATGTCTAATTTAATTATGATTTCTTTTATTTTTAAGTCTAATAAAATAATTTTTAGATGAATTGTACGTAAAAAGAAAAAAAAATAAGGTGTTTTGTTTCTTGTTATTTTTCAGATTTTTTATGATATTTTTTTGATTAATATACTGTTTATTAATATTTATCAATATATTTGTTTTTCTACTCATTTTTATGAAACGTTAAAAGAATTCGAAAACATAACTCCGACCCATTTATAATTGAAGCCTACCCTGATTTGTATTCTTGGATTCGCCACTGGACTAAGGTATATAATTTTTAATTTTAATAAATTCTCATTATATCTTGAGATCGAGTCTCTTAAATATATAATGGAATACAAAAGGGTCCTAATTAAAAGATGGAAAAGGAAAGATATTAATAACATGGCACTAACAAGAGTACAGGTGTACTCAATGGCAAGCCCAGCAAATAAAATGAAGTCCATGCATAGGAGCCAACTATCAAGTAATGTTTGTCATTTGAAATAGTAACATAACATTACCCCACCAGCCACCAACACAACACGGCATAAAGAAATAAAAAATATAGTAACTAATAACATCTTCCACAAGTAGAATAAGAAAAAGATGAAGTGAAAGAGTCAAAGGCACAAGGAACTTCTTTACAACACAATACGAATTAAGGTCACCGAATCAATGTCATAGTAGGTAGATAAATTAAAGATGTCCTAGATTATATGAGGGGTTAAAACACTAATTAGGTTATAAACCATTATCACTACTACACGAGTATTACTGAGGTTCTTATTAGCGATATGAATTGGTCGCTAGTGAGAAGTTTATTAGTGATAAATTTTAAATATATTTTTATCATAACATATTTTACTTTATTATAATTTATTTTCATATTTTATACTTTTTTATTTTAGTATAGTATTAGTTTGCTTATTCCTTAAGTTATTAGTTTTATAAATAAAATCTTATTCTATTATATAACTGCAATTTAGATTTGTAATGTAGTTCTTATAATATTTCTCTCTAACCTTTATAGTTCTTGCTTTATTATATATTATTTCTCTTTACTTATTTTCTTTTCCGTTTATTTAAATAACTCGTATAGTATCAGAGTCATCATTCACAATAATTTTTCGTTCTCGTTTCAATAGTTTTTTCACATAAAAAAAATCTTTTTTCTCTTAATCCTTTTGTAAGATTTTAAAATCTTAATCCTTTAGAAAGATTCAATATTAATCCTCTCGAAAGATTTAAATTCCTCTTGGGATTTGAAATCTTATTTCTTTCGTAGGAATCGAAATCCTAATCCTCTCGTGGGAATCAAAATCTTATTCTTCTAATAGGAATTAAAATCTTAATCTTCTCGTAGAAATATCAATCTTAATCCTCTCGTAACTATCCATTGGTTTGGGTTAGCAACTTGTTAAGTATTACAAGAAAAGTTTAGAATGCGTGATTGATCTGAAGATGGTTTAATCCAAGTATTGTTATATTGAAGGATATTTCTCAAACATTATTGGTTATAATATAATTTTAGATATATGAAACATATCCACAATTTATTTCTTAATATTTACAGTTATGCAAGTTTGTAAGGTATAAAATATATTCTAATTTAAAAATTGATAGTTACTCTATTTCTTAGACTATTCATACATTTTAAAACTGAATTTTACCCAAGTTAGAGTAAAATTTAAATGTATTAAGAAAAATGTATTCAACTTAATATAAATTTAAGATATGTCAATAGTCAATAATGTCTCTCTTATGCATATGTCATAAGAGAAATTTATCTATCATATATAATAAAAATAAAATGAGAATGTAATAAAATATTTATCTATTCTAACAATTCTATTAGTTAACATTTATGGGAGTCATACCCTATATATAATTGGTAAAACATCTCACAAGAGACTGTCGACTAGGAGTACTTCACACAATGGTACGAAGAGAAAAAAAATCAATATGGAAAAAAGAAACTTGCCAAATTTAGACAATTTTTATCTAGTTCTTGACTTGTGTTGAGCTTTATATATAATGATTTGAGGATGCACATTAGTCTCTACTTTAACTGAGAAGAAAATATATTATACGTTGATCTCTTTTTGATTACATTTGAGGTCGAAATACATTAATCTATCTCTTAACGACTTGCATTTCTCCAAATTTCTTCGAGCTCTCTAGCAAAAATCTCTTGTCTTCCAACAACTATGGTAATGTGATCTTTGTTTTCGACAACCTTAACATGTGCACGAGGAACTTTGGATTGTACACTGTAACTACAATCAACTGGGATGAGTTCATCATCTTTACCATGATAAACTGTTACATCACATTTAAGGTGGTTCTTGACAACATCTAAATAGTGTTCAACTTTTGTAGCCGTGCCGCATATAATGTTGTGAAGTGTATGCCATGTAGAGTTATGTGTATGACACAAGAAACCTTCCATCAAATATGTTCTAATCCTGCAAAAATTTAAAAAGTAGATAGTTTAACATCAAAATTTAGATTCGATTTAGTTATAGATTTCACTTGAAGTTAAGTAGGGCTGCAAATAATGTGATATTCTCACCAAGAGTTCGGGGGTTTGAAATCGTTAAGGGTTTGTCTAAGTTCGACTTGTTACAAACCAATATTATGTATATTTTTTGCATATGTAATTAATCATAACTAAAATATTTTTATATTCTAATATATAATTTTTTTTCTTCAAGTCAAATCATGTAACGTGTTGTATTTTAGTTTTACTTAATTTTGTTTTAAAACTGAAAATTCCCAAAAAAGTATATAATAAAAAAATAAACAAACCTTAAACAAACCGAACTCAAGCTTGAAAAAAAATTAACAAATCAAGTTCAAACTTAAATATTGAGATTTGTTTTAAAGTCAAACCAAGTTCAAAACTCACTATATTATTATGAAACTAAACTTAAGATATTTTAAGGTTCGATTCGATTCATTTATAACCTAAGTGGGAATTATTATGTACTTGTAATTTTTTTTTATTCAAAGCAATTATATAGATAAAGATAATAGGTTATAAAGTCATTATCCTTATAGAGTCTTTGTTAACACTAATGAGAAATTTATATTACTTTAGTGATCACAGATTTTATATATATATATAAACAATAGGGATCTATTTTAATTACTAATTTATTTCGTTTTTCTTTTGTTTCCTTTTCCAACAACATTCGAACTTTCTTGACAGTGATGTTTGACCTATTTTACACCTTTAATTTCATTTTCTTTTTCTATCACCAAAATCAAAAACTTAAAGAGGTGGGTCGATTATATCCATTAATGTCATCCAAGTAGTTTTCTGACAGATATAAATAAGAATCGTAGAACTGTGGTCAAACATCTCACGTGATAATTAGGGGCATATCCAAAATACTAAAACAGAAACTCAATGAGATTAGAAATATTGCTTTGAAAAAAAATTAGATTTTAATATCTTGTATATATATCTTACTGAACCTGTAAAAAAAAAGTAACGTATAAACAAAATGGCCTTCCATGTAAATAAAAAAACTATATATAAAATATTAAAATATAAATGTTTTACAGATTTAATATATTTAGTGAAAAAAATACTGTTTTCTATATTTTTCTAAAAAATATTATTACAGTTTTTCTTGAGGTCGGAGTGGACGCACCCCGTTATCCTCTAGATACATCTATGAATGGTAAAGCTAGGGGTGCATGTCATATTCACTTAAAAGATAACAGTGTCCTCTTTTCGTTTTAAATCTACTTATAAATTAGTACAAAAATGTATTTTTGTTGATATTCCATACTCGAGGTCAGTATTAGCTGGTTAGATGGGTTGGTATGACTTAATATAGAGCGATTTCATTTATCCTTTTTATTACTTTAATTAATTTTTAAACCAAACGACATTTATGAGTCATCGATCCGTCGGTCACATACTGTATGATATTATTAAATGTCACATTTCAAAAGACATACACAACTTCTGTGAGCCTGGAAAAGGATGGATCACCATATTTTTATTTCATTCGAAATATAACTAGCTCGTCGATCCAGTTTTCATAAATTTTGATCTAAAATTTTTATAAAAGCTGAAAAGTAATGTTAAAAATTGTATATTTAAGACATTTACTAACCACCATCCTTCCCTGCGTGGCATTTAATGCTATAAACACCC